>AP025069.1:1251888-1279214 GCA_036186865.1 Eustoma russellianum
TTTTTTTTTTTGTTGCTTATGAGGTATTTTATGTTTCAAGGAGGTTATAAGTTGCAGTTTCATGTTTTTTTCTTATTGTTTGCGTGGGTGGGGGTTGTTTGTAGAAGTATAAGCCTTGCCGAGGTGTGTCGAGTTCAGTTGAGTTGTACCGAGTTGACTATAGAAGTGGCTGTGATGGAGAAATAAGAAAGACAAGTGGGCTAAGTGAAGCTATGATGAAGTGATGAAGTATTAATGTCAAGTGGGCTAAGTGAAGCTATGTTGAAGTGATGATGTATTAATGTCGTGGTGATGTGATCAAAACAGAGAAAGGAAGATCCGATGTGAAAAAAAAACACAAAACTATGAATGACGAGGTAAAGAAGAGCAGTGAAGCTGAGCAAGAATAAAAGTGTGCTGAACCGAGGTAACGAAGAGAAGGCACAACCAGTTAGGCAACAAAACTAAATCTGAGCGCAAGACTTAGTCACTTGTAAATATGATAACTCAGAACTTTACCTGTATATATGTCTGAGCAGAGTAGGTAACTAGTCGTTACCTTTATAGCAATTAGAAGTCATGTCAGGTTAATGTAGATGAACAAAAATTATAGTAGAACAAAAAAATTGCGCTTTATATTTTCATTATGGGTCATCAAAAACAAGCTCTGTGTGTTTATAACACGTGAGTATAGTTATGGATATCCGATCCCTCCATGCATCGCTATAGGCAATGGAATAATGTTGTTGTTGTATATTTGGTATATATATTTATGAGCAAAGCTTTTTACTTGAGAAACGGCTAGCATGAAAGAAAAAGGTTTTTCAGTAAACTCAAATATTTACGCTATTTCACTTCATCTTTTTCATTTGCAAAGTTTCTATTACAAGGGGCCGGGAAAGAGGTTTTCCTTATTATAAATGCTCCAAGATCCATGTTTTGGCCGGGGAAAACTTTTGCTACTTTATACATGGGTGATGCATGTCATACAAAAAAATTTTCCGATTCATTAGGCTACTGCGTTTGCGTAAGGTCTAGCAAGGAATCAGATCGCTTCGCGATTTGATGTACGCAGGCTTTTTAGCGTATGAATATTTCTTTGGTGTCTTTTACTCCACCAAAGAAATATTATTTTGGTATATGTTATTATTATTTTTCAAGATTCCCTCTTATTACTAAAAGAATAAGACTCTATTTTATAATAGGAGATATTTCGATTATCTCGAAATAGTTTTTCAGGACAGTGATCGGAGTGTGATATTATTCAAAATTATTTTCTATGATAGTCTTCTATGGTACTATCGTGAGCTTTTGTTATGTTGTTCAAAGCTAATTTTTACAATAACAAATACAAATAGAAATGTAGTGAAGAAACGTTTATCTATACGACTTTTTACTTTGTGGCACTCTCAAAAGCTATAAATTTTACTAGTCTTGGACCATCTTGATTTGCGGCAAATGGCATATATTGAAAGTACAAACAACAACAACACAAACCCAATATATCATAACGACATCAAAAACTATCATTATGGTCTGGAGCGGGTTAGAGACAGGCAAACAATACATCTTTTGAATATATCCTAACGACATCAAAAACTATCGTTATGGTCTGTAGAGAGTTAGAGGCAGGCAAAAAAATAACTCCAACTCAAAGGATATAGAGTTTACTTTCAGCGAGACCTCCTACTCTATATCTACCTACGCAGACAAATAATGAAAGGCAAATAATAAAAGGCAAAAAGAACACAAAAAAGTACGAAGTTAACTAAAATATAGAGACTATCCAAACATAAAAATAAAAAAAGAATATATATCATGAAAAAACTTATACGCCATGAGACCATGATTTCGTCCTATTTTTCATGGGTATTAAATTGGGTAACTAGTAATTCTGTATACTAATAAATTTACTTGAAAACATAACTTCTAGAAATATATAGTTTCATGAATAGAATAATAAAATTATTATTGAATTAATGAAAATTACACCGGTTGACTTGGTCTATCATTGGGTTCAGATCAGAGGACGCCTCAAGTGAAACAAAATACGATGTCTTCAATCACGCGACGCCACGTGAACCAGTTTGTACACGTGGCGTCGCGTGATTGGAAGTCTCATATTTTGACGTACCCTGATCTCAACCGCCATCATTGCTCACATTATTGAACAAAAATTCGTCGGCCGATTAGGTAGCTCCCCTTCTATCAGCAGGTTCCCTTGAGGTGCTGTTAAATTTGCAATTTTGGGCATCTCCGTTTTCCCCTCCATCTTTATGTCCATCACAGCTGCTCCTGTAAGCCACAGATTTCTTGAGTGAATGATGATGGCCACGAGAAATTGAAAGGAAAAGAAAATCTTTCAACAAGTTCGAGCCTTCAAAATGTATTATAGGTTGGGAATAACGATTCAGTTCTAAACAGAATAAAACTGTCAATAATACTGCTTAATTACTAGAATGGTCGAGTAAAACAATAATATAAAACAAGATAAATAGCAGTAAAAGTGAAGTGAGTCAATTTGACAATACCCTGAAAAAATGACACTGACATCTAAGCAGTATCACCATTCCACTTAAAATCCTAAGTCTATCCGGAAAAGTCACACACGGTCCACTTAAAATCCGATTTCCTTAGAAATTACGTGCACTATGTCTTTATCACAACTTCATTGTAAATGCTAGATAAAATAGAGACGCCAAGATTTAAGTAGAAAACCCTCTCTCCGTGGAGAAAAAATCCACAGGCAGTAAGAACAATTTTCACGATTCGAAATAATGAGAATACATAAGACAACTAAAGTTTAGAATTAAACTTGAGAAATACAAGAGAATTGAAGCAATCAATATTTTTTTATACCGCATTGCTATAACCTCACAACTCTCTTTTTCTCTCTTTATTTTCTTTCATTCATATCTCTTGAATTGATTCTTGATTTGGTGTGATTTCCTTATACCAAATAGGCAAGTAAAGATGAAGAAACATGTGTTTTACTATCCATATGTATAATTTGTATTTGTCAAAGTTGATATGTCAACAACCAAATAAATTCAAACAACCCGCCGTCAGAAGAAAATTCAAAATCTGGACTATTCAAATCTCCCCCTCTAGACTAGGGGCATACTCTTACTCTCATTGAGAGTCCATCCATGCTTGACGCACCAATTAAACTTCTTCTTTGTAATGTCTTTACAGTTCCACGTAAAATCTCATGTTTAGCTAGAGGGCTCATACACGGTCTCACTTAAAATCCGAATTTCTTAGAAAGAAATTATGTGCATGTTGTATTTATCACAACTTCACCGCAAATACCTAGTGACACCATGATTTACATAGAAAACCCTCTCCGTGGAAGAAAAAACCGGGGACAGTGAGAGCAACATCCACTATTCTAAATAATACGAATACAAGAGACAACTCCAGTTTAGACTTAAACTTGAGAAACACAAGAGAATGAAAATACTCAATATTTTCTTATACCGGTTTTGTATAAAATCCCAACTCCCTTTTCCTCTCTTTTCTTTCACTCACTTCTCTTTTAAGAAGCTCTTGAATTGCTTCTTTGGTGTGGTTTTTTTTGACAAAACATGACTATTTATAGACAAGTAAAGCTGAAAAAACCATGTGTTTACTAGTGGCTACTTTGCATTTGTCAAAATTGATATGACATCAGCTAAAGAAATTCAAACGTTCAATGAAAATTCAAAGGCTGGACCCTTCATCATAAACAAAAAGAGAAATGCGCAAAGAATGAATACGGTCAGGTTCGTACCATCAAATTTGTCTTTGATCTTGAAGCCATGGTTTGGATTAATCAGCACCTTCATCTCCAGTATCTGGAGGATGACCAAACACAGAAATCCTTCCTATAGCAATCGGAGCAAATATTCACTTTGAAAACGAGCAGGAAAAAACGAAACCAAAAGCTATAACCAGATTAAGAGAAGAAAAAAACACAATAAAGCTTTTCTTTGTACGTACCACACACCAGTTTGAGGGATCTCCAGATTAGGTCCAAAGGAAGAAACGACTCATTTTATACTGAGCACAACGACATGTGTATAATGTATTGAAAACAAATGTTATTGCACTTTTATTTTCTATGTTTTATAATTCAAACGTACCATAGAAGATAAACAATAGTTTAATTGATTTGAACTTTTGTTTTTTGTTTTTCTTGAGAAGTGACTAGACTGCTTTAATGGGCTGGCTGGCCTGGCCGTCTAGCTTTGTGGATGTCACCATTTTGATTTTTTTCCTTTTGTTTTTTTTTAATTGTAGAATTTTTCTTTGAACAATAAAACTCCATTAGGATTCAAAGTCCACAACTGCAACAGCGAGACGGGAGGGACGTACCCTAGTCACAAACATTCGACAAACTAAGCCCCGACTGAGCCAACATGTTGAGCGCGTTCTCAAGTGGAAGTCGGTGTTGAGAATATAGTCTTATATCGTCCACTTTAAGAAAAATATATGAGTTATATGAAAATGAGGTACCATCATATATTGCCTTAAAATTTTGAGTAGATATAGGTCTCACCTCATGTAAGCCTAAGTTTCAACATTGTATCAGAGCCGATTTAAAATATGGACTCACACCTTGTCTGACCCATAGTTGATCATTTATTATCTTCCCACACCCAAGTCCAGATGTTCGTGTCTGTCTTGTGGTTTGTAATTGAAGACGGATTCTAAGACACATATGTATTGTTAGAACATGTTGAGTTTTGATGATTTGCACAATTTGGCACATTGAACAACCCATTAGGCGCTTCATGTTAGTTGTCTGAAGTCAGTATACTTCGAACGCCTACATTAGGCGCTTAATGTACCTTGGTGGAGTCCAGTACACTTCGAACGCCTAGATTAGGCGCTTTATGTGAAGTGTCTGGATCTACGAACACTTCGAACGCCTAGATTAGGCGCTTCATGTGTGTGTTGGAAAAACAGGACACTTTGAACGCCTAATTAGGCGCTTTATGTGACCTGTTGAAAAGTGCGAATACTTTGAACGCCTCTTTAGGCGCTTTATGCAGTCCACTATGCCAAAAGTACTTTTCCCCTGGCTGGGCACGTACTCCTAAGTACTTTCTCTGAGTAAAAGTCAGAGTTAGTTCGAACAAGCATGAAGTGCCACATTAAGCGCTTCATGTGACTTCGAACGACTTAAGAAGCCCACATTAGGCGCTTGATGTGACTTCGAACGACTGTTCATTTTTACATCAAGCGCTCAATGTCACTTCGAACGCCTGTGCTTTTGCACATTAGGCGCTTCATGTGACTAACGTTACAAAGGTCTTGAACTTCATTTTTTAACATCAGTTGACTCTTTGTACCCTCTCTTTCTAGTGTCCTTTTTGCAGGCTCCTCTCTGTTGAGTTTTTCAGGTTTCCTTTCTTGGCATTCACTTTGAAATCTCTCCAAGAATGTTGCTACATGCCAAAGGGAGATCTCCAATGATGAGGACTCACCAACACATGATGCCAAAACCCATTAATGTCAGTGCAGAGGGTTTCAAACGGGAAGAAACTTTGAATTTGATAAAAACAGGGTTTCTTCCACTTTCCTCTCCAACTTTATACATTGCAAGCTCTCAAGTTCTCTCAAGCTCAAGCTCTCAAAATATTTGTAATCTTTGTACATCTTTACTTTATTGTTGAGAGTGATTATTGTAAGAAGAAGAGTCTTCTTCTTGGTGAGATTATTCTGTGAGAGATTGGGTAGATTGTTGGTCAAGGAGCAAGGGTGCTCTTTGTTTAAGTTTTCTAGACTTTGAAGGGTTAGTTGATAGTGTGTGGTGCACTATTCTCCCTACAAGATTTCTTTGAGGGCAAAGAAGATCTTTGGAGGCTAAACTTCAAAGGGTTAGAATTCTTGGTTGTGGTCTAGGCAAGGTGCCTAGTTTTGTATTTTCTTGATTTTGTTTTGATTGTTGTTTCCCCCAAAAGAAATAACAATCCTCATTTCAAAATCCTTCTTGTGAAACATCAAGAAGGTAGAGGAGTAGAGTCTCTTGACTTGAACCTCTATACATACTTGTGTTCTTTACTGTCTTTCAAGTTTTATTCTTTCTAAAGAACACATCCAAGTATTAGTTGCACTCAAAAACGAAAAATAGCCACAAAATATCCATACTTGGTGAACACACTATTCAACCCCCCTTCTAGTGTGTTCTAAGGGACCTAACATGTATGTCAAGACACGTTGCCACATGGGAGCGGGTGTTGAACACGTTACCACGTGAGGACGGGTGTTGAGAATATAGTATCACATCTCCCACTTTCAGAAAGATATATGAGTTATTTGAGAATGAGGTAGCAGCACCCATCGTCTTAAAGTTTTGAGTAAATATAAACATTATATAAGCCCAAGTTTCAACACAACAACTGAGCCGGAATATTACACTGTAATGCACATGGCTAAACAACACATGCAAAAAAATGCTAGTGGAAGAATTTGTTGGACCGTGAAACCTGCAATAAACACCACTAGAGGGGGGATGAATAGTGGTTAACGGAAATTTCACTATTAAAAAAACCTTTTCAAAACTCCTCTGGAAACTGGTTCTATAAATTTTAGAATCAGAGTCTGCCTTTAAAAATTTGTTTCTCTTTGTGTAGAACTTCAAAACCTTTGCAACTTTTCAGAAACAAACTTCAAGATGTTTTATAACTCCTGTAAAAATTTGAGAGAAATCCAAAGTCGTTTGGCCCTTCAAAAAGATAAAAATTTTTAGTCTCACAGATTTTTCAGAACAGGACAGAAAAGTTGTCCAACTTCGAAAAGCTAGAACTCCTTGTGTACTTATCCAAAAGATGTGATCTTTATGTCAAAACAAATCTTAGGAAGTTTAGTTTATGTTTTCAAAAAGCCTTAATCAATTATACTAGCCAAATAATACAGAAGTGCAAAATTTTAAAGACATGTCAGTTTTGCTGACAGATTTGCACAACTAACTTGCAATGACTGTTTGACTAACTTTTCTTTGCTTAAATAAAGTGATTCTTATTGAAAATGAAAGCTAACAGTCTGAAGTTGGTTGACACCAAAAATCAGAAATTTTGAAAATTTTTTTCTATTTTTTCCGGATTTTAGAAGTTCAGTGCAGAAACAGTGAAAAACGAACAGAAAATTAAAGAAGACAAAGACACCAAGAATTATCCTGGTTCGGTCAATGTGACCTGCTCTAGTCCCAAGGAACACCTTTCCTTGGATTTTCACTATGGGAATAACACCTTACAACTTACAAAGTACTTGATTCTTGGGTTATACACCAACCCTAATCAAGACTTGATCACAACACCTTACAATCTCAAGAATGTAATCACCTCACCACCTATCGATATAGCCTTATAGAATGGCTAATAAATTACAATTTTATGAGTACAAGAGGTGTGTATGCAGCACAATAAGAATCAAAATCACTTATAACATCAGCTGCAAGAACAAGAATAGAGAATGGAGAAGAAGAAGAATAAGAGAAGAAGATAGCTTCAAGTGGTGTGTCTTCCTTCTTCAACTCCACTTCTATTTATAGGTGTGAGCAGCACCTTGTGGATTAGGATGCCCACATGTCACCTTCCAAATCATCAATCTTACTTGTCTTCATTTGATTGGAAGACCACCTTATCACCTTGATTATTTGACACCTTCAAGACATGTGATTGGACCATTTTAAATGATGAAATTTTTGCAGTAATTTTCAGATTTGTTCAAGTGGTTTGGATGACCACATCTTCTTCCACCTTTTGCTCAACCTCTTCAACAATTTTGAAAGGATAATAGCTGATCATATCTGCAGATTTACAGCTTCCAAAACCAAAATTACTGCCACATAGAGTGCCAAGAATGCAACTCTTTGCCAACATGTCATCTTGGAGTGTTTTGGTTGGTCCTTGTGATGTAGTCTTGCTCATATGTCAAAATTTGAGTTGTCCACCTCACATATACATATATGAATGTTTTTAATGTTCAAAAATGAGTAGAAAATCAGATAATAATGGTTGGATAATGGTGAGAATCAGCTGCATAGTAAATATCACCCTTTGACCCAACTACTTCCACTTTTCTCTCCTTCAAGTGTGGCTAATTGTTTCTTAGCTTTTTGACCAATATCCATCCAAAAATAATAAAGAATAAGTCCCGAAATATGTGTATGATAACACCATGATGATCATATAATGTGAAAAAATAAATGTCACAACATAAGAAGTCCAAGAAAACCGAAAACCATAGCATACATGGTTAATATAGATATGAAGTCCATGAATGAAGATCATGAATATGATATAATAGACATCCATAGGGAAACCATTTTAGCATTACACAGAAAATAAATCTGTGTAAATGACCAAAATGTCCTTGAGCACCAATATGACGAAAATACCCTTGAACGCCAAATATGTCAAAAAGGGTGCAGAGATACTCCAAATTTGTAATCTCATACATATGGACATTCTCCATTTGATAAGACACTGAAAAAGCTCAAAACATACTTCTTTGCCCTTGTGGTAAGTTGTAATAACTTCCTTGGCAAGTTAGTGAATAACAAATGCATATATGAACTCATAAACACATAAAATCCAAGTAATGAAACAAGATAAACATATAAGGAATGTTTAAAAACTCATTACATGCAAAGAAGATCATGTGTATATCAAGAATGAGTATTAGTTTGTCATATGTTGGAGAAATTTTTCAAAATTATGCAGACATCGATCGATCATGTCTCAGTTTTAGAGACTGATGTATACGTCGATCGATCGACGTCCCTGCAGTAGAGAGATCCATGTCTCACTGTAAGTTTAGTTTTTGATTCTGTGAGAAACGGATCGATCCATGTGAAGGACTGACATACGTCGATCGATCCACGTGAGAGATCGACATCTCATTGTAAGTTTTTGGTTCTATTCTGTCTAACATCGATCAATCGATGTTAGGGAATGATGTACATCGATCGATCCATGTGTCTCTGCTTGAGAGATCGACGTCACTTTTTCAATTATTTCAACTTTGTTTCAACGTTTTGATACTTTTATAATATTAAATGATACTTTAAAGCATTTAACACTTAAAATTATGCTTTTGAAACTTATTCAAACACAACATTCTCAACAGAATTAAAATTATAAACCAACAAACGCAATATTAGAAGATTCTACGATCAATCAAATATATATCGAGTATAATTACAGAGATAATCCGTGATAAGAATCTATTTGTTTTTAATTTTTATTATTTAGTTTTCTAGTTTAGAGGTGATTTGATTATGAATTTATGTCTTTGATTGAGCTTATAATTTGTGTGATGTACTATATATATGTTAATCTTACATATAAAATAAGATGAAAAAGAGTTATTCTTCCCATAAATTTTCTCCCATTGAAATCTAGCACCTAAACTCCAGTAATTAGCTAGACCTGAGTTTATCGTTTAATAGTCAAATAGGAATCATAGTCTATCCACAACGAGACCGGATCTGATCACCACACACTCTCTCCACCGTCCGGCACGTGTCATTCATCTCTCTTTATACATCTGTTATTGGTTATTTCTCTTTTAACCTCACTAATCCTCCTTTATTGTTACGTGGCGAGCGGTGGAGAGAGGAATGAGAGATAAAAGGTTGATGTGATCCTACCCCCAACGAGACGCCCTCAAATCTTGCTTCCATTTTAAGCCCGGGAAATAAGGCATTGCCCCAACTGAACTAAAATAATCTAGCTATCAGAGAAAAGGAAAAAAATTAATGTATTAGTAAAAGGGCACACTAGGGTATGTATAGGAGATTTTTTATTATGAATATGACTTGAATAAATTAACTACCATATTTAGATTATATTTATTAAAATTATGTGACTACATAACTTCGCTAAAATAAAATACTTTCACGGACAGTATAGAAATATGATATAGTAGTTATTATGAATATGACTTGAATAAATTAACTGCCATATTTAGATTACATTTATTAAAATTATGTGACTACATAACTTCGCTAAAATAAAATACTCTGACGGACAGTATAGAAATATGATATAGTAGTTATTTTAATCATTGCGATGCAGTCTCTATATCAGAAAGTCAATTTCAATTAATATTTTTTCCGTAAGAAATGCGTCACTAAGAAAACAGGACAGATAAAGTATTAATCTCATAGTTCGATATTTTCTAGCAAAAAAGCAATCAAAATGGGAGTTTGTTGTCAAAGCATCTTCGTCATTGTTTTGCTTTTTCTGCATTCATCCATTGTTTTCTATTTGCAATATATTTAAAGACACACTTTTCTTTGACTTTAAAATACGATAGAATAAAACAAAATGTCTCAATAAATTGGCTGCGTTTCTTATATTGTGAAGTAGGAGTTGAGTTGACCGACACAGCTTGACGCAATTTTCATTATGGGTCATCGAAAAATAACATATGTATTTCTAATATATGAGTATGATTTCGTACATCCGACCTTCTATACCTTGCAATAAGCGGGAGGCTCTAAGGCAATAGATAATGTTGTTGTGTATTCATTAAAAGGGAAAATGAAAGAGAAGAATCTATTTATAAGCAGGGGCGGAGGGAAGGGGGCCTGGGGGGCACGTGCCCCCCAACGTCGACGAAGAAAATCCTATAGATAAGTAAGTGCAGTTGTATTTTTGGCCATTCAGTTCAAAGTGTGCCCCCCCTGCTTGACAGAAAACTAACTCTTTGTTACATGATCACATAATATTTAATTCTCTGCTAAGTGACTAAATTGTGTCTACAACTTACCAAAATACGGATATCCAAAATGCTACATCGAGTTTGATTGATAAGATGGACTCTTTTGAATTTGTATTTGTTAGAAAGTTTATGTTGAAAATTTTAAGAATGACAAGAACACATTTTCTAAGATTCTACAAGTGAGATCAAAACATAGGATGTGCTCTTAATATGATCAACGGGGTAAAAAATAGCTTACAAGAATATAGAGAGGTTGGTTGAGATAATTTGTTGAAAGAAGTCTTTGAATTTTGTGAAATACATGAAATTGATGTGTCTAATATGGAGGATGTTGTCATTTACTGGTCTAGAAAAAAGCGTAAAGGTAGTGAACGATGACATACTTTCATCATTTTCGTGCGAAAATCTTCATAAAGGTAATTCATTTATCTTTATTGTGTTGATACATATGACATCGATGATCAATTTGTCTATATCGCAATTAATTTTTATTCATATAAATTCTTAGGTGCTTGAAATTATTGCTATGGAAATGGATGAACACTTTACATAGGCAAACACGAATTTACTTAGATGAATAATGTGTCTTGATCCTTCAAAATTCTTTTGCGAACTTTGATCACGGTCAATTATTGCATCTTGTTGAGTTATATCCAGATGACTTTACTTCCTTGGAACAAATGGAGCTTGACCATCAACTTGACAATTACATTGTCGATATGAAATCAAATGAAGTATTCTATAGTATAAATAATTTTGGAGATCTTGCAAAGAAGATGGTGGAGAAAATTATTATAATTACTTTCCTTTAGTATATCGACTTATCGAGTTAGTATTGACCTCACCCGTTGCAACGGCTAGTGTTGAAAGAACTTTTTCTGCAATGAATATCGTCAAGACTTATCTACGCAACCGGTTGGGGGATGACATACTATCGGATTGTTTATTATGTTACTTTGAGGAGAAATTCTTGGCATAATTGAATATGAAGATATTATGCAACGATTTCAATCAATGTCATCTCGAAGAATCTTTTTGCATCCCTTGGCAACTCCTTCTCGTCCTACAATAGACAAATAAAAGGTATGTATTGATGTATATTACTGTATTCATTTAATAATTATGATACGCATATTGTTTGTTGTGTATTGTTTATTTTTTTTGTACATTGGTTGGTAGATGTGTTTTCTTTCACGTATTTTATGTTATAATACAAAAATATGCCTAAAAGATTTTGTCGGTTTTCCCGGTCCAAAACAATAATCGGTGGTATTTCTGTGGCGAAGCCTGTAGTGCCCCTCAAGAAGGGACTCCTGGCTCCGCCACTGTCTATAAGGCCTTGCAGATTCAGAGTCCTTTCCGTTAACCTTTAACAAGTCGAGAAGAAATCCACAAAGGAAACATATGGCTGGATGTTGAATACTCTATCTTATTGAGTTACATATATGTTGAATAGAAGAAAATAAACGAAAAGCTCTCTTTCCCCCCCTTCTTTCTACTAGTATAAATGTCATTGTGATAAGTACAAATTGAGGTGTTTCTTCCATTAGACTTACATAGAGTTCTGAATTTCGTGTATTATAGTACAAAGAAATGTTAGATTTATATAGTAAATCTGTTATCGGAGGATCGATTAAGAGAACAAAAAAACAAAGTAAATAAATGCGAAAGTGTACATTGTTCTATTGATTATGCTGTAGTAGTTCTGACACGTACAGCAACTGTCTCTTCTAAGGGATTGCACGAACCCACCAGTTGTTGATTTTACTAATAAAATATCAACAACTACCACTACTATTCTGATAGAGAGAATAGATAGTGTCTATTCCTCTTGAAAATGTTATATATATATATATATATGTATATATATGCGCAAATACTCAGCAAAGAAAAGAAAGTTAAGAAAAGAAAGTTTGCGGCAATGTTCCAAAAGAACAAAATGAAAGCAACGTGTTTTCTTTTCCTTCACTCCTCAGAATCTCTCTCTTGAAACGAGCAAAGCATACATATATATTAAGCAAAATGTAACGTTTGGAAATCAATGCAAACGTTGGCAACATTTGCAACGTTTGAAAATATTGAAACTGACAAAACTTTCATATCAAAATTTCCGTTATATTTTAATATATAAAACAGAAATATTTAACACTTCGAGAAGAATATTCGTCGGTTCTTATCCCTTAGGGACCAGATGTCATTAATAATACGGTCTCAACTTTATGAGTCCTACCATCAAGGACTGTAACCGTATGACTGTCTACACATTTAGTGATCCATTCAGATTACACTACGTATCCACTAATATACCGAATTGATCACTTAACATGTGGATACGTACAAATATTATGTAACATTAGTAACATATAATATATAACATACATAAGTCCACATGTGTTTGATATGTAACTTAAGTCACACGTGACGTGCACTACACGTATGAGCATATCAAATCCAACAATCTCCCACTTGGACTATGTATGTTTATGCTACTTATTTGATCTCCTTTACTGAAAGTCCAATAGTTTAATCAACTTAGTCCGGTCCACTCAGTCAATGCCAATAAGAGAATCTAGCAGTACGTCGCCCCACTTATGGGTGACGGGTCCCGAATCATGAATCATATGATTCATGGTACCAATATTAACTGAATGACATGGATGCTAGAATGGATGTACAGTGTGGAAATTACATGCTATGTGATCATACATGCCGATTTCCAACTTGGTCCTACTTAATGAGATCGACAAAATTCAGAATGAAAGTCGCAAATAATGTACAATCCTGAAACTGCAGTACAACTCAAACTGTAATGTACATTATAATGAATGTCTGAAAAACAATATTCTTTATTGAGCACTACTAAATGTAATCAAGAGGCCCCACTAAAGCTGAATATCTTTGGCTGTACTAACACCTATACGAGCCACATGCCCGTGAAACACCATATGTATTGCCCCTTTGGCCAAGGGATCAGCCACCATAAAATTTGTGCCTACGTGCTCGATGCATATCAGACCATTCTGAATTATCTCTTTAACAGCCAGATACTTAATGTCTATATGTTTCGACTTAGACGAACTCTGGTTGTTATTTGAATATTGCAAACTTGCAGCGGTTCCTCTTCCTGAACATAGTGAGCGTTTAACTCGTTCACTGACCATTTCTCCTTCTGGTAGTTGTAACTTACCAAGAAGTGGTTAAACATAGGAGGAAGGGAGTTAAGGACCATTACCACCAGCATGTCATCAGACACGTCTAGTTTATGATCCTCAATTTAGAAACCATATGAGACATCTACATGATGTACTCCCGAACGTCACCATCACCACGATACTGATTTGAGAAAAATTTCTTTAAGAGATTACCATTTAGGTTTTGTCATTCCTCATGAATCTTTGCTCAAGTTCAGCCAAAAAGTCTTTGGCCGTGGTGGATTCAGAAACAGACCCCCTGAATACCTCAGGAATGGTCTTCTGCTTGATTTTAAGACATATACGATTGGACTTCAACCAGAAAGACATAGTATCCTTCTGCTCACTAGTGCTATCATCATGTAGCACTGCTGGTCGGTCTATTGGAAGTGCAATGTCCAGATCGACTAACCCTAAAAAGATCTCCAGTTGATCTTTTCAAGCCTTAAAGTTTGAACCGTCCAACATTGAAATATCAACTGCAATATAACTTATTCAAATCAAGTATAGAACATTTCCATCTCCCAAAAATCTTTTAATGTTAAGTGCTCTTTGGAGTCTCCTTAAAATTGTCCAACAATTAGGGTGTAGAAATTGATGCAATGATACACCATACATAAAGTAGTCACCTTCCTTTGGGCCGATGAACTAGTCACGTATTTCCTTATTATCGCCGAAATCTTTCAATTACTATGATATGATATATATGACTTCGAAAACTACGTCTTCCTTTGGGCCGACTAATAGTTGTGTGAAGCACATACACACCTGTCACAAACTTAACAATTGCACATGCGATGATATGATTGCCACACTTTAAGAGGATCATATTAAAGCCATACATTTGCTAAGATGCGAAACCTTATGTTTATATACACCATTCCATTTTATCAATTAACATGAAGATTTATGTTTGACCGTAACGTATGCATCCAGACATACGACTGGTTGAACCCTTGCATTTTCTTCAAATTTTGAGATGCCACTGAAATTCTCAAAATTTAGAAAATAACATCCCATTGATAGTTCTTAAGATCAATGAAGATTTATCAATCAATGCCGCTTGTGACATAACCAAATGATGAAACTTTAAGAAGGTCTAAAGTGAACCGATTCGGCAATACCCAATAATCTAGACAGTATTACCATTCCACACAATTCCCAGGCCACCGATGGAGTCACTATCCGCAGACGGTCTCGCTTAAAAACCTGTTTTCTAAGATAGAACCATGTGCACGGTGTATGTATCACAACTTCATTATTCATTTATTATCAGCAAATATATTTGATTGATAATGATTATCAAAATGGGTTCAGTCAAACCGTCTAGCAATGTGCAAAACAATGGAGAAAAGTTTGTGCAAGCTTTGTAAAAAAAGCAACCAAGGAAAATTTACTTCTGCAGACTTTATAAAGAACTTTTCAAATGCAAGTAACGAAAACAAGTTTTGAAACACCAAAAAATGTCTTCATTAGTCCCACATTGCTTGCACATATATATAATGTGAATAAAATGAAACGGTTGAAATCAATGAATTGAAAATTCAATTACTGAAAATTGCTAAACATTTCATATTCAATTTCCGTTATATTTTCATAAATATAGAAACGGAAATATAAATTATATTACACTACTGCGTAGAATCAGGTGCAAAAATTTACTTCACCAAAGCTTTGTTTCTTTCTTTTCTTTCAAAATGTGCAGCTTTTGCAAATGCTAAATAATGAAGGCAAATGCAAAATAGCAAAAAAGTTACAGCAACAGAAAGAAAAACCTTCGTTTCTTTGTCCCGTGTTTTTTCAAAGAATACTCAGCACTTCAGCAGCAACAAATAAATAGATAACAAGTATAAATGAATTGCAATTGTTTTGCTTAAACGTTAATGTAGTTTGTGAAAAACCTAAAAACCAATGTTACAATGCGATTAACGCACTAGAGCAGAGAATGAAACAAGATTCTAATGCACACTGATCATTCAAGAGTCAAACGAATTAACACTCAATATGCTGAGCAATCACCCTCGAAGCAATCAGTGAAGGAGGGAGAGAAAAATTGAGAGAGCAGTTTGATGAAAATATCTGAATTGCTTGCATTCTTTGATTTGGAGTGCTGATCACCCCTTATATACAAACGGGTAATAACCGCTTTTTGGAAGAAGAAGAACATGAACAAGGACAAAAATGCCCTCCTACTAAGTGCCATTACAATTATAACCGCAAGGACAAAAACGTAATTTCACCCATTTAAAAGTGATCCCGCCTGAATATCCTCTTTCTTCTTCTTTTGCGCGTTGCACCTCCTGCACTATGTCACAGCAACTGCAACTGCTGGATCACCACATCTCCAAGATATTTTCTTCCACAATTTCATCTTCACACGTCTCCTAAAATTGCCAAGCACACGCTACACCCCTTTGATCATCACTGCCAGGCTGGCTACTCTATCCACTCTGCATCTGAACTGCAAATGCTTTACTACCATATTTTTACTCATTACTTTCAACACCCCCCCTCAAGCTAAGCTTGCTGAAGAGGTTATAAACACCAATCAACTCAAGTAACTTCATCATTCGTCTGGAGTCTAAGGCCTTAGTAAAGATGTCAGCTAACTGCAATTCTGTACGCACTGGAATCAGTTTAATTGCTCCCTCTTGCACCTTATCTCGCACTACATGACAGTCTATTTCTATGTGCTTAGTCCTTTCATGAAAGACTGGATTTTCGGCAATATACGTCGCACTTTTACAATCACAAAATACCTCAACAGGTCTCTGATCTCCCAGCCTTAAATCTTCCAAAAGATACATCAACCACTGAACTTTCACATGTCACCATAGCCATGGTCTTATACTCAGCCTCAGATGAGGACCTGGACACAGTCGTCTGTTTCTTGGCTTTCCAAGAAACTAATGCATCCCCAAAGAAGAAACAATACCCAGTAATTGATCTCCTAGTCGCATGACAACCTCCCCAATCTGCATCCACAAAAGCCTTCAACTTCAAGCTACCTGTCCTGGGAAACAACAAACCTTGCCCAACAGAACCCTTGACATATCTGAGAACCCTGTGTGCAGCCTTCAAATGATTCTCAGTGGGACAATCAAGAAACTGACTGAGCTGCTGAACAGGGAAGGCTATATCTGGTCTTGTAATCGTGAGGTAAATAAGCTTTCCAATCAATCGTCTATAATATGTACTATCAACTAGACCTGGGGAATCTTGGTGTGTGAAGCTAGTATGGCTTTCCATAGGACTCTTGGTTGGTTTGGCCTCCATAAAGCCAGTCTGCTCCAACAAGTCCAAGATATATTTCCTTTGGTTAATATAGATCCCCCCTGAGACTGGGAAACCTCAATGCCCATGAAAAATTTTAATTGGCCTATGTTCTTGATTTTAAACGCATCATGTAAAGATTCCTTAATATCACTGATAGCTGACTCATCTGCACAGGCAACAACAATGTCATCCACATATACCAAAAGAATGAGAAGTGCATCTCCAACTGTCCTGGTAAACAGCGTGTAGTTACTCTTGGACTGCCTAAAACCTTTGGATATCAGGAACTTAGTGAGAGCGGCATTCCACTCCCTGCTGGCATGTTTGAGGCCATAAATGGACTTCTGCAACTTACAAACCAAGTTGGATCCTGTACTTAAAAGACCAGGGGGAGGTTCCATATAGATCTCTTCATGAAGATCACCATGAAGAAAGACATTATTAACGTCCAGTTGATGCACATGCCAATGAAATCTAGATGCTAATGCCAAAACTAACCTCATTGTAGTCATCTTAGCAACTAGAGAGAAGGTATCCTGATAATCAACTCCATACTATTGTGTGTACCCTTTGGCCACTAACCTAGCTTTATGCCTCTCAACTGTGCCATCAGCTTTCAGTTTTACCTTATACACCCACCTACATCCAATAGTTTGCTTGCCTGGAGGCAGTGGCACTAAACTCCATGTGTTGTTGGCCTCCAAATCTGCCAATTCTGTGGCCATAACTACATGCCAGACAGGAAGACTAGCAGCCTCTGCATAAGCACTAAACTCCATGTCCTGTACTGTGGAGCTAAAGATGCATATGTGATAGAATTATGCAATGAATGAGGTGAAGTGCGTGCTGAGCTATGAGAAGGAAGTGTAATGAGATTGCACTGATAATCCTGAAGGTAGGCCGGCATTTTCCTGGACCTATGAGGTCTGACTCCTGGACTGGGCTCAGAAATAATTGGCAAATCTATAGTGATTTGACCCTTTGGTGTGACTACATCTTGAACGTCACAGGATGGACTACAAGTATGAGATGGAGATTCAGAGTCGAGTACATTATAGGAAGGAATCTGTGGATCAGGCTGAGACGAACCAATGGAATTACCATTGCTAGATGAAGCAGATGACTGATTAGGAACATAAGATGGAATAATATCATCTTCAGAATATGGATGATTAGGACCACCAGCAGACTGAGTGTTTGAAAGGTGTGTTTGAGGTGAAGAAGCTGGCTGAAATACAGGAGGCTGATGTGCTAAAGATGAGGATTGGGACATAAAAGGGAAGACAGTCTCATGGAAGTGCACATCTCTAGACATGTACACCATTCTAGTATCAAGGTCTTGCAAAATGTAACCCTTTGCAGTATGGGATAAACCCAGAAATATGCTTTTTCTTGTTTTAGGACAAAACTTCTCCCTGTGACTCTGAGTATCAGCCCTAAATGCCAGCACCCAAATACTTTAACATTGTTATAAACCGGAACAGTATTATACAAAAGCTCGTGAGGTGTTTTTTTTATCAAGAATAGGTGTTGGAGTAATGTTTATAAGGTAAACAACATGCTGAACACAAAACCCCCAATATGAAGAAGGCAGAGATGACTGGAACCTTAATGCTCTTGCAACAGAGAGAATATGTTGATGCTTTCTCTCTACCACCCCATTCTGCTGAGGTGTATTGACACAGGTTGTATGATGAACAATTTCATGAGAGGCAAAGAAGGAATTCATATGGAACTCTGGCCCATTATCAGACCTGATTACTTTGATTTTAGCATTGAACTAAACATAAGCAAAATGATAAAAGCCTTCAACAATAGCTCTAACTTCAGATTTTGATTTCATCAAATATATCCAACAAAATCTGCTATGATCATCAATAACAGTGAGGAAATAATGTTGATCATACATGGTAGAGTATCTATATGGACCCCAAATATCCATATGTATGAGATCAAAAGAATTATTAGAATCTGAGTGTGAAATGGGGAAGGGTGCCCTCTTTTGTTTAGCAAGAGGGCACACAGTACATTGGATTGAAAGATCAGGAAGTTTAACTAGGGGATCAAGCTTCTGGACTTTTTTTATCCTTGAGATTGACATATGGCCAAGTCTTGAATGCCATAGTAGTGTATCTGAAAGACTGACATCATACACTAGAGGAGAAAGCTTCACAGAAGAAGTGGATGAGACTGCATCTTTTGAACTACCATAAAGGCGACATAAACCTTGATCTACCTCAGCTGAACCAATCATCCTCTTGGTTCTGAGGTCCTGAATCAGGCAAATTTCTGACTTAAAAAGAATTTGAAACTGATTGGACTGAGTGAGTTTACTCAAGGATATTAGATTAAAGGCAAAACTGGGAACATGAAGTACATCATTGAGAATCAGACATTGGTTTACCCTCACTGTACCAATGTGTGTAACTTTGACAAGGGATTGGTCTTGAAGTTTTACATAAACTCAATTGACAGGCAAACAAGTATCAAACAGATGCAAACGAGAACACACATGATCACTAGCTCCAGAATCCAGTATCCATACATTTAAATTTAAATGTGACAATTTACCTGAATTCTTACCAGGTGTTGCAGCCTGCTGTGCTGACATGATAGCATGGTGCATCCCCGATGCCTCTGAGGCCTTAGCATCATGCTTCCCGATGCTTCCTTGGCGCTCCTGTAACAGACTGATCAACTGAGCATATTGATCCTGCGTTAAGCTCATTGTTGACTGAGGCAACTGAGGTGCACTAGGCATTACTTCAGTATTATCAAGCCCACAGTTCTCGTTCTTAACCATGTTTACCTGACCTCTGGGTTTATATCCTAGGGGATACCCGTGTTTTTTATAACACCTATCAACAGTATGGCCTGCACTATTGCAAAAAGTGCAGAAAGGAGTCTTGGAACCATACCCTTTCGATTGGCCCTTCCTAAATCCTCTTCCATACGATTTGTTCCAACATACATTGTTGCTTCCAACATCAGAGGACTTGAATGTATTGTTCACAATCATAACAGACGAAGGACTGTTAGAGAACGATCCTTGAACACCAGAGTAATTCATCTTTCTCTCCAACTTAACAGCCATGGAAAACGCTGTTTTGAGGTCAAACAAGGGAGCAGACAGAAGCACTTGTGATTTAACCGCCTCAAACTCATCATTTAATCCTTTTAAAAACTTAATAACACAATCATTCTCAATGAATTTATTCACCTCAACCGTGAGATTACAAGTGCATCCATGACATCTACATGTAGGAACAGATCTCAAAACAAGCAATTCCTCCCAAACAGCTTTGATTCTTGTATAATATTCAGTTAAACTATTGCTACCTTGTCTGATTGCATAAAACTCCTCTTGTAAATCAGATAATCTAAAGGAGTCGGCATTACCATATTTAAACTTCAAATCATTCCAAATATTTACGGCAGAATCTAACCAAATAATACTCTGTCCAATAGAAGAAATTAAAGAATTTACTAACCAGGAGGCCACCATATTATTCGCTTTAATCCACGCATTGTATCTACGTGCTTTCTCCAATGGCTTCTGAATTGTGCCGTCCTTGTTTCTTGACTCAAGCGCTCTTCTCATAAACATGCTCCAGCTATGGTAATTATTTCCATCCAACAATGGTTTCACTAAGACCACAGAGGGGCTGTCACTAGGATGAATGAAAAACGGATCATCAACCGGATCCACATTAGAGCTGGACAGTGAAGAAGCTGTAGGACTATTGCTGTTATTGTTCGTTGCCATGAATGTTCCAAAATTCATAAATATCGCTCTGATACCATGTGAAAAACCTAACAACCAATGTTACAATACGATTAACGCACCAGAGCAGAGAATGAAACAATATTCTAATGCACATTGATCATTCAAGAGTCAAACGAATTAACACTCAATATGCTAAGCAATCACCCTCGAAGCGATCAGTGAAGGAAGGAGAGAAAAATTGAGAGAGCAGTTTGGTGAAAATATCTGAATTGCTTGCATTTTCTTTGATTTGGAGTGCTGATCACCCCTTATATACAAACGGGTAATAACCGCTTTTTGGAAGAAGAAGAACATGAACAAAGACAAAAATGCCCTCCTACTAAGTGCCATTACAATTATAACCGCAAGGACAAAAACGTAATTTCACCCATTTAAAAGTGATGCTGTCTGAATATGCTCTTTCTTCTTCTTTCGCGTGTTGCACCTCTTGCACTATGTCATAGCAACTGGAACTGCTGGATCACCACAGCTCCAAGATATTTTCTTCCACAATTTCATCTTCACACGTCTCCTAAAATTGCCAATCACACGCTACACCCCTTTGATCATCACTGCCAGGCTAGCTACTCTATCCACTCTGCATCTGAACTGCAAATGCTTTACTACCATAGTTTTACTCATTACTTTCAACATAGTTTATTGTTTTGCTTAAACGTTAATATAGTTTCTGCAAGGTGTACGGATGTCACCCATACAGAACCCAAATCTAAATTATGGCACCAGACTGAAAATTGAAGTTTATGGTGTTCCCATGTTAATTATGGCACCCATACAGAACCCACAAGTCATGTATCCGTTATGTGTCATTATCTTCGATTAATAATGGAGAGGTTAGTTGTTTAACGTTCTAAAGTTGTTTTTATATAAGTTTGGATCATATGGGGGATTGTTGGAAAAGTACGTTAAAGTACTTTCCTATATGCTCTAAACTTATATAGAACATATTTGATGTTTGGAACACTTTGAACTTGAAATAGGTCATTTGGATCGATCCATATTTAGATTGGATCGAACCAAGTGAAAGCTAGAATAAAGTTAAGTGTTCTGGAGGGCTTCGATCGACCCATGTAAGGGATTTGGATTGATCGATGTATGCATCGATCGATCAATGTACGCATCGATCGATCGATGTGGTGTATTGCAATGCTGGAAGCTTTTGGTCCAACATAGATCGATCATGTCGATCGATCGATGTTCAGGCCGAAGCATTCTGTCCGACTTCGGTCTAATGTACGTGTTCAGACAGTACTTTCGAAAGGAAAACTGAGTATTTTCATTCATTTCTTTTGTAATACAATTAGTCCTACATTTATACTCCTTCCTCTACACCTAAATATGGTAATACAATCAATCAGTAACTAATGCTGATTCCTAAATTACAGTTATTCCTAATTGTCAGAGATATGCTCATAATTTACACTTAATTACAAGATCCGTTAATTATGGAAAGTATATTCTAACACTCCCCCTCAAGTTGATCAGTGGGGTCACCAATGTTCAACTTGCGCAGTACGGAATCAAATATTCGGCCATTAACTGCCTTGGTCAAAAAATCTGCAAGCTGATCCTCTGAGCGCACGTGCGGAAGAGCAATGATCCCATTATTGATTTTCTCTTTGACGAAATGTCGGTCAATCTCCACATGTTTAGTTTGATCATGTTGAACTGGGTTTTTGGAAATGCTGATAGACGCTTTATTGTCACACATCAAAACAGTCGGATCAGTGACTGAAACACCCAGTTCCTTTAGCAATTTCCGGATCCATAAGATTTCAGTAACACCTTTTACAATCCCACGATATTCTGCCTCTACACTAGAAAGTGCCACCACCTTTTGTTTCTTGCTACGCCAAGTGACAACATTGCCACCAACCAGAGTAAAGTACCCCGAAGTCGAACGTCGATCAACCTGATTTCCTGCCCAATCAGCATCTGTGTAGGCTTTAATATTTAGATGTCCATTATTCTTGAACAGTAATCCTCGACCTAAAGTTCCCTTCAAGTACCTCATGATTCTGAATACAGCCTCCAGATTATGTTTTTGTGGATAATGCATAAACTGGCTCACTAATTCAACGGCATATGCGATATCCGGTCGCGTGTGAGCAAAATAGATGAGCTTTCCTACTAGTCGCTGGTACTGATCCCGATCAGTTGAAGGAGCTCCTTGTATCACATCCAGTTTATGATTTTGAATCATCGGAGTGTCCGCTGGTTTGGCATCTAGTAAAACTACTTCGGTTAGTAGGTCAAGGATATATTTCCGTTGCGAGATGTAAATGCCTGTTGTTGATCGCAGAACTTCAATTTCCAAAAAATACTTGAGTCCTCCAAGGTCCTTCATCTCGAATTACGTGAACAAGTAGTCCCTAAGACGAGAAATTTCATTTGAGTCATTACCAGTAATAATCATATCATCAACATAAATAATAAGACAAGTAACTAAACTCCCCTGTCGTTTGATGAATAAAGTGTGGTCCGCATTACTTTGCTGATATCCATCCTTTTTCATAGCTAATGTAAACCTGCCGAACCACGCTCATGGTGATTGTTTGAGTCCATACAAAGCTCGATTGAGCTTGCAAACCTGTCCAGGCAGAAAATCCTCTGAGAATCCAGGTGGTGGATCCATATATACTTCTTCCTTTAGGGTGCCATGGAGAAACGCATTCTTCACATCAAACTGGTGTAAAGCCAGTTTTCTATAGCAGCTATGGAAAAAAGTACCCTAATCGTATCAATCCGAGCAACAGGGGAGAAAGTCTCTGAGTAATCTACTCCATACGTTTGTGTGTACCCCTTGGCAACTAACCTTGCTTTGTGCCTTTCGATAGTTCCGTCAGCTATGTATTTTACTGTAAACACCCACCGGCATCCAACTGTTTGCTTTCCCGGAGGCAACTGGCATCGTTCCCATGTCTCATTCTTTTTTAGTGCGTCCATTTCCATTATCATAGCATCCTTTCATTCTGATTGGCTGCATGCCTCTTCAACAGTTTGGGGAATTTTTTCTAAGCAAATTTTAGTGAAGAATGCCCTTGCAGTATTACTCATGTTTTTCCTGAATGTAGATATCGGGTACATAGTGGCTCGGGCTACCTTTGTGGGAGAATATCTATCAGGTGGGACTCCCCTGGTTTTCTGTGGTGGAAGTATCCGCCCCTGTTCTTCTGCACATGGGTTAGTATGAGCCAGTTCTAGATAAGTAAGGTTGGGAGTATCAATTGGATCGGGATTGAAAACATCAGGGGCAAAATAGGGAGAAGACAAAGTTACTGGACTACCTATGTCATCATGTATACTGTCTTTTACCTGTTGAGAGACATTCGGCTGAGGAGTATCATTGGCAGATACCGAAATAGGAGTCATACCATCGGAGGGAGCTATAGTACAGGCGGGTTCAACTACTTGCCGTGTTGAGTTAGCTACAGGCCAAGACGGGTTAGGCAGCCAGTCGCGGGATCCGTCATTAGTTATCTCCCCCTGAGCCGAGATTGGGTGCCAAAGAAGAACTCGATCTCAAGAAAGACGTAGTTTAACGTAACATGAATCCGCCGAGTGCGGGGGTTATAACAGCGATAGCCCTTTTGTGTAGATGCATAGCAAACAAACACGCATTTTTCATCACAAGGATCGAATTTATTTCTTTGTGCTTTAGAGACATGGATAAAAACAGTACACCCAAAAATCTTTGGAGGTAGGGTGAGGAAAGAGGGAATCATGGTTTGAGTGGCTAAGGTATCGAGAGGTGTTCGATGATTGAGAATAGCAGTGGGTAAACGGTTACTAAGATATGTGGCTATAGACACTACCTCCGGCCAAAGATACCGCGGGACGGATGATTCTAATATCATGGCACGGGTCATTTCGAGAAGAGTCCTGTTTTTTCTTTCTGCCACCCCATTTTGTTCAGGTGTATCGGGACAAGAGGTCTGGTGAATAATACCATGGTCACGAAAGAATTGTTGTAGTGTCCCATCAAGGTATTCGCCCCCATTATTGGAACGTAAAATTTGGATGGTCGAATTATATTGGGTTCGAACCATTTTATAAAACTCAACAAATTTTGTGGCGACCTCGGATTTGTGTTTGAGAATATATAACCAGGTCATGCGAGAACAGTCATCAACGAATATAACAAAATATTTAAAACCAGATGGTGTGGAATGTGGAGATGGACCCCAAACATCAGAATGTATTAATGAAAAAACTTGGTTGACTCGTGTATTATTCAAACGATAAGTAGCCCGGGGTTGCTTAGACCGGAGGCAAATGTCACAAGTCAAAGTAGGTAAAGTACGGGAAAATAAAGTGGGAAAAATTTTCTGCAAATAACTAAAGGACGGATGCCCTAACCGACGATGCCATAACCAAATCTGGCGAGTTACCGTCCCGGTGGCAAGATTTGAGCTCCCATGTTGTACAACCGCATCTACGTAGTAAAGCCCCCCTTATCAGTACCACGACCAATGATCGCCTGAGTACGAATGTCCTGCAAGAGACAAAAGGTAGGATACATGAGTACAATGCAGTCAAGTTCTTTAGTAATTTGGCTAATGGATAGTAATTTAGTGGACAGTGAAGGGACAAGCAGGCAGTTTTTAAGAGTAATATCGGGAGCAATGGCGATAGAGCCACTACTCTGCACTGGTATAAGTTCCCCACTAGCTGTTTCAACATGAGTTTTGGCAGGGGCAGATTGAGTAATGAGGTCGTTTGGGTCAAACGTCATAGTGTCTGTGGCGCCACAGTCAAAAATCCACTGAGGACACGGTTTTTTTGTTGTACTCGAAAAAACATAAGGGAAATCAGGTGTGTTTGGGGGGTAATCCGTCATTTGTTTGGTTACAAGGGTGGAATCAGTAGTTTTGGAGGTTTGCTGGGGGCAAAGTGGGAATGCTGCAGAGTTATGGGCCGAATTTGTATTATGAGGGATGTTCTGGACCACATTAACCTTATGAGCAAAAGCCAGGAACGGCGGTTTCTTTTCCACGGAACCTGGGGACTGCGGAATAATATGGGGTGGGGCTTGTTCAGTAATATGCTGAATATAAAGGGAAGAATGGTTGGGGCTAGGGTTAAACCCCAGCCCCTTACCTCCGGCGGCGGGGTTATCTTCTTCATTGCTCCTGCGTCTGTCTGGAGTTTGGCCCCCTTCCATTTTCACCAAGTCGTTGTTGCTAACTCCCTCTGTTGGGGTTCTGGCGACGGCAGCTTTGCCCCCTTGTTCGGTGGTGATACGTTTGCCTTCCCACCACTCCGGGTAACCGTAAATCTGAGAGCAGGTCTCTTTACTGTGTCTTTTCTTTCCACAATGGTCACAGATGAGAGAACTCTTATCTACCCGTGATGATGGAGTTCCTGAACGGGCAAATTTTTGTCCCTGTTGTGCTGGGTGACTTCGGTCATTTTGTGGTCCCTGACCACGTCCGCGTCCGCTTGGTGGTTTCACCACCAAGCCTTGTCCTATGCCCAATGATGAGCCTGTCTCTGAGGGTCTGTGTTTCAGTAGATCTGCCTGAGCTTCAGCCCGTTTGAACTCAAAATAGGCAGCTTCAACGTTGGGCAAAGGTGTTCTTTTGAGTAGTTCCTTTTTTTCAGTTTCAAACTTGTCACTCATAGCAGTTAAGAACTGATATAACCGAAATTCTTGCATCTTTTGATTATATAATGAAATATCCTCTGGATATTTCATCGGGTTCATGTCCAGTGTGTCGATTGACACCCAAATGTCTTGCAGGGTGTTCCAACAGGCCTCAAGAGTGCCTTCTCCCTACCTTATGTTTTTGGCCCTTCGGTGTAAATCAAATACCTGTAAGGAGTCCCCTCTGGAGCCATACGTAAGGGCCAGCCCATCCCAGAGGGCTTTGGCCGTGGGGTACCATGAGACATTATTAATCATACTCCCATCTACATTTTGTAATATCCATGTAAAGATTGAGTTGTTATCCTGTTCCCATCGAGAGAACTTCGGGTCATTGGGTGGTGGTGGGGGGGGGGTACCCCCGTGAGATGGGATTGTCGTCCTCGTCCCAAGATGGCCCTGTAAATTACACGGGATCATAGTGAATAATTGTTGCCTATGAGTTTAACTGTGATATGGAGATTTTCAGGTAATGGTACGGATGGTGGACTTTGGGAGCTAAGGCTATCTTTGTGAATTTGGGCTACTTGGATGGCCAAATCTCCAGGGATGGTGCTGGGCAAAGATTCAGGTTTTGGATTTTGTGGGTCTCGTTCAGGTTCTCACATTTTTGATATTTGCAGGTATGTATTGCAGTGAAGACAAACTCAGATTGTCTGAGCAATGATGAAAGCCAACTGGCCGGAGAAAGGGTATGTCTGCCAGATATTGGTCGGAAAGGTATATAAAGGCA
>AP025069.1:1279224-1340679 GCA_036186865.1 Eustoma russellianum
TATAAAGGCAGTGATGAGACTTTCTCTGAGCCTGTACTCAAAGATCTCACACTCAGTGAGTAAAACGACGATCGTACTGCTCTGATACCATGTTCAGACAGTACTTTCGAAAGGAAAAACTGAGTATTTTCATTCACGTCTTTTGTAATACAATTAGTCCTACATTTATACTCCTTCCTCTACACCTAAATATGGTAATACAATCAATCACAATCAATCAGTAACTAATGCTGATTCCTAAATTACAGTTATTCCTAATTGTCAGAGATATGCTCATAATTTACACTTAATTACAGGATCCGTTAATTATGGAAAGTATATTCTAAGAGTACGTAGCCTTATCCAACCCTTTATGCAAAACGTAGCTTTATCCTACCTTTTATGTAAAACGTAGCCTTATCCTACCCTTTATGCAAAATGTAGCTTTATCCTACCCTTTATGCAAAAGGTTGTTTTACGGCTCGAACCTGTGATCTCAAGATCACACAAACAACAACTATACCAGGAATGAAAAGAAAATCTTGAATTCATTACAACTATTTAAATTCGAGTCGTCCATATCGATAATAAACCAAATAGAGAAAGAGAGGATTCGCAAAGAAAGATTAGTGTCAGGTTCGTACCATCAAGCATCTTTCTGATCTCAATACTGCGCTTGGGATAATTCTGCACCTTCATCTCTAGTATCTAAGGATGACCAAACACAAAGAATTCCTGCGTTTAGCAACTGGAGAATATATTCACTTTGGAAAACGAAAGCAAAAAAATTTTAAAAAAAATAAAGCCAAAAAGCTAAAACTGGACTCAAAAGAAAAAAACACAAAGCTTTTCTTTATACGTACCATACGTGACATTTGAAGGGATTTCCATTTGGGTCCAGTGCAAGAGGCAATCCATTTTATGTTGAGCGGAACGGCATCTATGTTGTTAAATATGCATAATCTCACTTTTATTTTCTATTTTTTTTATAATTTATACGTACCTGACAAGATAATAACTGATCAATTTATTTGAAATTTTGTTATTTTCTTAACAAGTGGTTGGACTGCATTAATGGACTGGCCGCCCTGCTCGTCTAGCTTTGTGGATTTCGTCTTCTGGGCATAGTCCAGTTGATATTTGGGTTTGGATTTATTCCAAAAGGTCAAGAGTTCGATTCGATAGATACGCACAGTGTGTATGTTCCATTGCTACTAGGCCGAAGGCCTGGTTTGCAAGGAAACACATTTTGTAATGCCTGATTTACATATGGTTTTCATCGATCTTGAAAAAGCATATGATAGTATGCCACGTAGCCTGATCTGGGATAGTTTGGATGCAAGAGGGATCCCTGTGAAGTATATAGACATAATTAGATATATGTATGCTAGGACGAAAACAACCGTTCGTACGCCTGTGGGAATACGAGCTTCTTTCCGGTGGAGGTAGGCCTCCTTCAAGGGTCTGCGTTGAACCCATTTCTTTTTGCAGTTGTCCTTGACGAGTTGTTAAAGCCGATACAGGAGGCAGTTTCGTGGTGTATGCTTTTTGCTGACGATATTGTATTAGTCGCAGAGAATATACATACCCTGAGTATGAGACTATAGCAGTGGAGGGGTGTTTTAGAGAGAAAAGGCTTAAGGATTAGCCGTTCTAAGACCGAGTATCTGCAATACGACTTTAGCGGCGTAGCCGACAGTGAGAATAGTCAGCTCCCCATCGATGGTCAAGTGATACCACATGTAAGTAAGTTTAAGTACCTAGGATCATTTGTGCAGCAGAATGGGGACATAGATAGTGATGTAGCACATCGAGTTCAAGCATGCTGGAGTAGATGGAGAGCGGCCTCAGGGGTGCTATGTGACAAGAATTTCCCAACTAAATTAAAGAGAAAATTTTATACGGTGGCAGTGCGACCGGCAATGCTATATGGGACAGACTGCTGGGCCATCAAAATGTCACAATTGCAGAAGATGGAAGTGGCAGAGATGAAGATGTTGAGGTGGATGTGTTGGCATACAAGGCTAAACCGGATCAGAAACGAGGTGTTTTGAGAAAGGTTAGGCGTGGCTAGTATAGCAGATAAGATAAAGGAAGGAAGAATGAGATGGTTTGGGCATGTCAAGCGGAGACAGAGAACGGCGTCGGTCAGAGCAATTGAAAGCCTCATTCTAGAGGGGAACAGGAGTAAAGGCAGGCTCAAACTGACTTGAGATGAGCATATTAGGCACGACCTACTAAATTTGCACCTCTCTGAGGACATGGTCCATGATAGGAGTTCATGGAGACATAAGATTAAGATTAACGAGGTATAGGTCATATATAGGGATACCTTAGAATATATTTAGGGACATAGATAGACGTATACACTATCTACGGTTAGGTTGACTGTGTACTTGTTTGCTTATGTTTTACCGTTGTTTTGCATTACATTACATGTACATATACATGTTATGTGTATTTTAATATCGAAAGCCTTTTTTTTGTATTGTCTGAATTCCCTCACTAGCACACTAGCACATCATATCTCTACTATTATACCATTTATGTAGGAACATATAGAGCCGGGGTCTCATTGGAAGCAGACTCTCTATCCCTTGAAACATAGGTATTGTCTGCCTAACACTTACCCTCCCTAGACCCTAACGATAGCTTCTGCTGTCGTTGGGATATACTGGGTACGGATGATGATGATGATGCATAAGTCCTCACCCATCCTACAAGGCCGCTGGATTCCTGATTTGCATCCTCCAGAATGCTCATTGAGGCTGGGACGGTAACGGCCCCAAAGGGAAAGATTTCGCCTTTGCTCCAAGCTTTGTGGATGTTGCCATTTTGAATTTTTTTTGTCCTTTTGTTTTTTTTCTTTAATTATAGCATCTTGGTCACTTTGAGTGCACCAAAATGTACTAAAATAGGCTGTGCAATCAGATAAAGGAAAACAAGATTAATCTAGTTATAAAAGGGAACAATACGGTATATATGGAAGATGATATCATGATGTGATTTTAATAAAATAACTATTTTATTTAGGTAAAATTTAGGGTGAAGTTATTGACACTATATTTTTTATATTTCCACCACTTTGTACTATACGGTAAGTGCGGACTTCAAAACAAAAGCGATGGAAATGTAAAAAAAAAAAAAAAAAGATGGTCGAAATACCCTCCCTAAATTTATTGAAATTATTTGACAAAATAAATTTGCTAACATAAAATACTAATAAGGATAGTATAGAAATATGATATAATACTTCTTTTAATCATCACAAAATCACAGTGCAGTCTTAAAGTAAGAAAATTAATTTTAGAAGATATTATCATTAATTAATGTGGATATATTTCTATGCTAAAAACATACGAGAGAGAAATTTTAATTGAAAAATATTTTTACAAAAATATTATAATTGCAACAATAAAATAAACATGCATAAACACATACACATATATACATGCATATACATCTATATGTATGTGTGTGTATATATGCGTATACACACATGCACACATGTATCCATGCATGTTGAATTAGGATAACTTCTATTGAATTAGCATTAATGTAACCACTAGACATCGGGATAGGATCCCCTCACCGCTACTCTCTCACCGCATGCGTGACCGCGCGACACGTGGCAAAGTAGGGGTGGTGAGCCTGGGTGAGGGTAATCCTCATCCAGCCTCACCACCCCCTACTGCTGCCACGTGTCGCGTCCTGGGCCGCGCGGTGACTCACCGCGCGGTGAGGAAATCTCATCCCACTAGACATCATGACTTAAGAAGAATAAGATGACCAGCGACCCACAAAGAACCACATTACACTGGTAATTCACACCGTCCCCAAAGGCGGCCAAATGCGTACAATGGTCACCATAGCTCTTCCAATCTATGACTTCAAATAACTGAGGTTGCATACCAAAAATAAAATTTAATAAAACAAATAAACATAAAACGGGTGGGGCAAAGGTGTGATGCTAAACCTTCAAACTTGAGTTCGGTTTTATATTCTGGTCAATTACATCAACCACTAATCTTTAGGTTCAGTCTAGTAGTAACATTTAACATTCAATATCAGCTTCTAGTCTCCCTTCTCAACATGATCACCTGATCTTGTTTTGGTTATATCTCAAGATCCTAAATTCAAATTGCGGTAATTTTAGTTGAACTGAATACCTTACTCTGAGTTCTACAATTTTCATGTTCAGATCACGTCCTAATGCAGTAAGGTTAGTGTTACGCTCCAAAAATTTCGTTGCATTGGAAAATGCTTAATGTCGCATTTGGAGACGTCTAAGTTTTGCGCGAGTATTAAAACACATGATATATCGATAAGCGAATAAATTCGATAACGGACGTTTACGATTTCATGTAGAAATTAAAATAAGTCTAGTAGGTAACAACTCAAGTTATTAGGATAAATTAAAGCAAAACAAAAACACATGACATAAGAATTTAGCACCACTTAAATTAAAAGAAAAATAAATGAGACATAGGGAGATTTTTGCAAAGGTAGAAAAGAATATAAATGTGTGTGTGCGCGTGTGTGTGTGTGGTGGGCGGTTAAAGGGTAGGAAAACAAAGAAGAAATTTTGGTTAGAGTAATACCCTAATAAAATGACAAGTGTAAAAAATTGTGTAGGAATCAAATGATAAAATTTTGGCCTATTCTAACCACCCCAAACCACCCTTGGCTGACCATATAGGCAAGAAAAAAAAGATTTTTGTCATGCTTTACCCACATGGAACAATCATATTTCTTTATCAAAAAGTCTTCCAACTCCTTACGCCTTTTCTTACAATTCTACACTCTTCAAACAAAATCAACTCATTCTCTTTCCACTCACTCATGGTCGGACAATTAGTCAAAAGAAAGGGGAAGATACTTTTTTTTTCTACACTCTATCTTCTTACACTTCAAGAAAAGTACCACCAGCCTTCCAACTCCTTCCAAATTCTTATGACTTTCTCCCTCCCACTCCTTTCAACTTTGACCGATTTTCTCCCTATGGAAAGAGAGAAAACTCTCTTCTTCATCTTACGTCACACTTAGCCAAATATCAATGCAACTCTCTTTCCTCTCCCAAGAAAGAAAACAAGCCTTCCACGCCCCCATTCTTCATCTTCACCGAGAACTACAAGAAGAGAAACAAGGAAGAAAATTCTTCTATTCACCCCGCACCATCATTCAAGACATTAGTTAGAATACCCTCATTCATCAAAGTGTAGTGGAAAATTTGTGTAGAACTAAGGAACAAGAAGGAACAAGGTAAGAACCTTGTTTAGAATGAGCTTAAGTTCTTTCATTTATCACTTTCCATGGTTACTCCTTAATCTTTTTGGATCCTAAAACCGTGGCCTTCAAGGAGGTAAAGGAGAAAGGTTTTCTTCAAGACAAGTGAGGAAATCTTCACTTTTATTCTAAGCATTAAGTGAAGAAAGCAAGTGCTCTTCCTAGATACTTCATAGATTTCCAAAGATTAAGTATGGATGTTCATATAAAAGTTGAATTATTCATGATATTCAATGCTTTAGTAACAAGAATATGTAAAAGCTATGTTTTTGTGTGATGTATATAATTTGATATATGAACCTTATAAATTCGGCCAACATGACTATATATGTAACCATATGTATAAATGAAAAGAAATGAAGAACTCTTAGGTGTTGTATGAAGAAAATTATGAAGAAAAAGAATTCATATGGCATACTAGGAAAAGATCACTAAGAAGATAACTTGATGCATGTGTTTATGTATTTTTCTAAGAGGATCATCACTTATGTATTTGTGCATGTATTTTGGTTTTAAGAACATTTGTGGCTTTGATTTAGCATGTTATGAGGCAATCATATTCATCATTATGATTCTAGATGACAAAAGCTGTTTCTTGATGATCTTCATGTTTATATGCATGCACATACCACATGGCCAAGGGAGGAACTTTTAGCCTCTTTACTTTCTTTATATGGTTTCCATCATTTTATATGTTGTATGTATTTTATTATGTCTTCAATATTGAAAGTCATCATGTTGATGGAAACTAGTATGCATATAGTTATGTTAAATGTTAAACTCAAGAATATGTAGGAGATGTGAAAAAGAGAAGATTTATGTGTCACGTGTGAGGGTGGGTATATTCGGCCATAAGACCAAAAGTGTTAAAGAAATAAACTTTGTTTATATATATATATATATATATATATATATATATATATATATATACACGGCCTAAGGCCTTTTTGTATGTAACAAATAGCTTTATACATGTTTATGAATATATAAATATGTATGAAATAAAGTATGACAGAAAGTATGACTACTTGATTTATATTCTTATGATATATTAAAGTATGTGAATATGAATATTAAATTATGGTTTTTTGCCATTTGGACTATGTGTAAGATGTATATGTTAAGAAATGTGGATGGATGAAATAAAAGAAAAAATGGGCTGTTTAAGGGTTGTTTGGCCGAAGGTTTTAGGAGAGAAAAAGATAGTATGTTTTTATGATTTAAGGCATGGATTATGTACATATATATAGGTTTTTATGACATGATGACATGAGAAAATTTAAGAGCATAAATAGAGTAGAATTGCCTTGTAGGCCGAGTGCATATGAATCCATTTTGCATCTCATGAAATGTTTTAAAAAGTTCACCCTTTTATATTGAATCATATCATATAGACGGATATCTTATGACATGTTTATCGATGTATATGATCATTTGGAGGCTGTCATGACACCATGTCCAATGTGGTTGATGTCATGGGCATATAATATGTTATCAATGATTGGATGCCATCGTGGCATCGAAACCTAAGGAGGTTCATGTTGAGCAAGTGTAACACCTTGTCAAGGACAAGGGATCTCCGGCATATCGAGTCACCATTAGTTTATGTACTTATGATGTAACACTATGTTTGGAAAATCGAGATTCATATTTGTACATGTGACTATATAGGAGATTATTCCGTACTATGACTATATCATTCGCATGCAATCTAAAGTGCTACAGCCATCATATGAAAATGTTATGTTTTGAAATGTTTATGAAAAATGGATATGGTCATCATGATTTATCGATCATTGTTATGGAACTTTTATGACATCATTTTAAAGACATCGCATCGTAAGAATATCGCATTTACATAGTTCGTTTAGGGACTTAATGCATATAGAGTATAAGACTAAGTCTGATGATTATCTTAGACCTTGATTGGAGACCTTAAGGATGGATATGTATAGATGGCATTTTATGGACTTAATAGTAGAAGAATGATTACTTTGATGATGATGTTAATTATATATGTGTTACATGTTATTTAATTACATTTATGTTATGCACTTCATTTATTAAAAACGGAGACACGACATGTTATGATCTTTATTTACGCATTATTACTTTATCGCCCCTGTCTCCCTATGTGTGATCCACATGTTGTATCAAGGCGAACTACTTGCTGGGCGATTAGGATTATCGCTCATATTTGCCTTATCACATTGCAGAGAACAAGGACCGCGATACGGTATTCATAAAGGACGAACCCCAGCTAGTTTACCCGTGAGCGAAGAAGTATCTTTTGGATATGTTGGATATTTAATCATGATGTACTTAGACAGTTTTGGGACATTTCTACATTATGATTAGTACGGACTTGTGATGATTTGTATTGATATGTTATGTTTATCTTTATGTTGCTTCCACTTTATCGATTCAGATTCATGTCGACATACATATGTATGGTATTGACGCCTTGCACTTTTCATAGCAGAGTACATCAAGTGCACCATACCAAGACCATAGTCCTAGGCAGATCGCTACAGTTAGGCCCATAAAAAAGGTAGTTAATTTATGATTGTTAGAATAGACTTGCATGTTGAGTACATATGTTAATGCTTCGATAATAAATGATGTTTAAGCTTGTTAAACATAGTTTTAAAATTTTAAATTTTAAGGTACTGTGTCGATATGTATGTAAAATCTATGTTCTTTACAAAATTAATAAGTGAATCCACTCACGAATCCACCAAAGATGAACGATCTTTTCTTTGGTTGAAAGACAAATGATCAGCAAGAGGGTCAGACCAACATCTTGTGGAATTGGTTAAATGGGTGTTTGCGGTGCACTATACTCCTGTATTTGTGCACGATCCAGGGAGGGCCGGATCGTTTCGCGAATGATGTACGCAGCATTACCTTACACTTTATGGAAGAGGCTGTTTCATTGTTGAGCGATATATATATATATATATATATATATATATATATATATATATATATATATATATATATATATATATATATATTCTAAAAGAAATGCATTCATATAAGTTCTTGACACCATGATTTCCTCCTATTTCCATGGTTATTTGAACGAGTGACTGGTCATTCTTGAATATTTTTAACAACAACAACCATATATAGTATATATGTGAAATAATGAAGACCCCTCCGGTTGCCTTGGTCTATCATTGCTCACATTATAGAACAAGAATTCGTGGGCTGATTAGTTAGAGCCCCCTCTCTTCCTTGCAGGTTCCCGTGAGGTGCTATTTGATCATTTGCAATTTTAGGCATCTCCATTTTGCCATCCATTTTCAGCATAGCTCCTCCTGTACGACACAAATATTTCTTTACCGAATGATTATCCACGATTGAACGGAAAGAAAAGAAAAAAAGCGTTCTCAGTGTACTAGGCTACTGCGTTTGCACAGGGTTTGGAAAGAGGCCGGATCGCTTCGCGATGTGATGTACGCAGCTTACTCTGCACTTTGTGCAAAAGGCTGTTTCTACAGTTCGAACCCGTGACTTCAAAATCACAAGATAGCAACTTTACCAGTAAAAGAAAAGAAAATTCAAGTCGTCTATATATAAAATAAACAAAAAGGAGAAAGAATGTTTAAACCCCTCCAGGCTAGCTGCATAGTGTGGAAGCATTGTTGGCCCGTGGAATGACCTGATGGCTGACAGACCAGCCCGTCGGTTGTTTCTTCGGTGCCAATGAGCTCCTTGTGGTGTTCCTGTGCTATGACAAATTTCTACTAGTGAGTTTTGCAAACTTGATTTTCAATCCCTACACACTATGTGAGACCGGAGGTGATAGGGTCTCTTACTGATTGGATTTCAACCTTTTAACAAAAAGGAGAAAGAGAGGATGCGTAAAGAAAGATTAGTGTCAGGTTCGTACCATCAAGCATCTTTCTGATCTCAATACCTCGCGTGGGATTATTCTGCACCTTCATCTTAGTATCTGGAGGATGACCAAACCCAAAGAATTCCTGCGTTTAGCAACTGGATAATATATTCACTTTGGAAAATGAAAGCAAAAAAAGATAAAAAACGAAGCCAAAATGCTACAACTAGAATCAGAGAAGAAAAGAAACAAGCAAGCTTTTCTTTATACGTACCATACACGAAATTTGGAGGGATTTCCACTTGGGTCCAGTGGAAGAGGCAACCCATTTTATACTGAGCAGAATGGCATGTATGTTATTAAACAAATATAGGCACACGTACATACTTTTTGGCCGATTCCCCCACCCCACGCCACCTTTTTTGACAATCCATTCTCTCTTCCAATCATGACAATAAGACTTTCTCTTTTTTTTTTTCGTTTTCAAACTTGTACATATAGAACCGGAGGTCTTGCTAGAACTCTAGATCTCTTGGGATTAAGGTATTGTACGCCTGTCTCTTATCCTCTCCAAACCCTAGTCATATCTTTTGTTGTTGTTGTGATATGCTGGACATGTGTTGTTGTGTTGTTTTGCGTTTTCAAACTTCTTTACATAAACAATAGATTGCACGTGTAAGGAACTTCCCCTTGTGAATCCAAGGCTGCATGCGATTTTATGAATTTAAGGAACACGAGAGGTTGATTTCCTCAATAACAAACTAGCACATCATATCTCGCATCATATGTCTAACACTAGCACATCATATGTCTATTATTATGTCATTTGTGCAGGTACATATAGAGCGGGGGGTCTCACTGGAAACAGACTCTCTGTCCCTTGGGATAGATGTATTGTCTGCCTACCACTTACCCTTTCCAGATCCTAACGATAGATTTTGCTGTTATTGGGATATACTGATGGATGAGGATGATGATGATGATGAAAAAGTTGATATACAGAAATCTAGAAAGTATTCCAACCAATTGGCCAATACTCTGTGCTCATGCAATAGTCAAAACAGTAGGAACTAAAGAATGTGAACTTATTGTTTTGAATTTTTTTTCTAACTTTACATCCCATTCGAGATTGCGTGTCGTATTTACATTCATATAATGTTGTATTTGAACTAATGTACGCATATATTATTTCCGTTTAGTTTAATAAAATGAAATTCCTTATGATTCAATTTTTCTTAACGAATTATAGAAAGTCCATTTTGCATACATAATTACATACCCTTTTTGTTATTTTCTTAACAAGTGGACGGCATTAATGGGCTGGCTGGCCTGCCCGTCTAGCTTTGTGGATATCACGATCTTGATTTTTTCGTTCTTTTCTTTTTGTGTTTTTTCTTTAATTATAGCATCTTGGTCACTTTGTGTTACAACCGTGTTGTTAAAAAAATATTTAATTGTGTATTGAATTTAAAAAAAAACTGTCAGTTGTCCGGACAATTAACTCCCCCACTAATTGACCACAAAGATTTGTACATTGCTTGTAACTCAACTTACCAACTGTAGGTAACAAACTAAACCTCCTGGAATTGCACATTTTGAGTATTCCTATCTGCACCTCAAATAGAAAAGACATATCAACTGCAATTCGCTAACTAGTATCTGTTGGATATTTGGGATAAATTAGAGAATTGAAATGAAAACTTCTTTTTCATTGATTCGTTACAATAGTCCCTACTTATAATCTCAGTGTTTACACATCTATGGTAATATCACCACAAAAAAAAAAAGCCATATAGCGACAGACATATTTCGTCGCTAATGGTATATAGCGACGAAATGGCGACGAATATGTATGTCGCTATATGGCTTGTCCTAAAGTGATTTTCGTCGGCACGGCGTCGTTATATTGCGACGAGATCAAGGTCGTTGGCGGTTCGTCGTAAAATTGCGACGTAAAACTGTCAGGTATGCGACCTGTTTTTTTCCGTCGTCGGTTCGTCGGTATATCTTTTTCGTCGCTATTTTAATTTTTTTGATTTTTTTATATGTCCGGTCTGCGATATTTATGTTGTGTCGCAGGTTCGTCGCTATTATTTAAATTAATATTAATATTAAATTAATATTAAATATTAAATATTGAATATTTATAATTTATTAATAATATCAATATATTATTAATTAAATAGTTTTTATTATTATTTAATTTTTATAATATATTTAATTTTGTATATAAAATCATTTTTACAAATATTATACAGAAATACGGTATTTGCGTATTGAAATTCGTATAATTAAAAAATACAAATGAAATGGAATCCGTATAAATGTCAGATAAAATATAAAAGAACAAAGAATATGTCAATACAATAAATGAAATAGTCAGTACGAAAAATCAAAAAATGAAATACTATGCAGAGGAAGTTGGAGGGGGATCATGCGGAGAAGGTTGACCATCCTGAGGGCGAGGCTGAGGCTGCGAGGAGCTGGAAAGAGAGGAGGATCTGCGATAGCTGCGAGATTTCCTGCTTCGTCTCCTGCTGCGCCTACTTCGTCTCCTGCTGCGCCTGCTGAAGTGACTGCTGCAGCGCCTGCTGGGTCTGAGTGAGCTGTGACCGCAGTGCCTGTACACTTTCCTCATGCTGCGGCCTGATGGTATCCATCTCATGTTGCAGCGCCGCATGATCTGCGTCTAGGAGCGAAATATCCTCTGGCGTCGCAGAAGGCTCGGAGGTGCTGGCCTCGGAGGAAGCACCTGGATGCAGAACTTCAGGGAAGAATCGCGGCGCTGCTGATCCAACCCTGTACACCTCCCTCTTCTTTTTATTCTGAGGGCCGATTGTCCGAACCGCATCCCAATAAGCACGGTTCTTGTCGGCCTCTTCTCCCCTCTCTGCCAGTAATCTGTTGTACTCGTCTTGAAATGAGAATAAGAATTGTTAGGGTTTAGGGTTTAGAAATAAAACAAACTAAGGAAAAAACAAAATGATATCGTAGACTACTTACACTGATATCGCGGGCCTTCACCGTGATCCAGTCCTCCGTCCCGTCAGAGGCTTTCTTCCGATGCGTCTTGTAGAAGAGATCGTAGGAGGCTGGCCACTCTCCCGTCTCCGCGTGCTGAAAGAATGAAATAAAATATGTTAGTGAAATCCAGAATTTTAAAAATTTCGGCATCACCTATTCGTTTATTGGAGGTATCCCGGCCTTAAAGGCCTCTCCTAAGTCAAATCAAAAATAAAAAGAAAAAGGCAAATGAACACATATGCTACTTATATTAACCATATACGAATACCAAAAAAAAAACAGCGGAACATAAGAAATCAATGAATCTAAATAATCCACTAAAGTCAATGAATCTAAATAATCCAATGAAATCAATGAATATAAATAATCCAATATTAAAATAATTACCATAGCACGCATCGTGGTGGCATGGGAAACTGAACTACCTGAGTGTGTGGCAGGTGCTGGGGCCTGTAGATTGCCGCTGCGCCGGTTTTGCCGCGTTCCGGACGCTGCGGGCTTGGTTAGCAGGGTCCTGCCACGCTTCTATCCACCCCGCCCAGGTGGCCTCGGATACGTAGGGAGGCCTCGCAGAAATGGGGTCAGGCTCCCACTTGGTCTTGAGCGAGTTGACGAAGTCCCTGTAGCGTTTGACGGCCCTCTATTGCCAGGCCTGCTCCACGTCGTGGGCGATGTGAGCTGGCCAACTGTACACCTTTTGCAATTATTATACGGAGGAAAAATAAAAATGTGGTTAGAAAAGTAATGATCGATTACGCATCCAAAACTGAAATTCATCAAATTTGAATACCTGAAACTCATCCCAGTAGAACCTACGTGTCTGCGGGGTGACACGGGACCAGGCATATCCAGCAGGGTCCTGCCTCAGGTGGAAGGACCGAGTGATGCAAACGGAAATCTGGCCCAAGTCCGATGCAAACCTGAAAGAGGTGAAGTTGTTAGGAAAAAAATAACTCGTGAAATATATTTGAAAACGTGTTAAAAAAAATATATCATTACTTACGTATGGGTAGCATGTGACCAAGGGAGGGCACGACGCCCTGGTATGACACCCTCGTCCGATGCCGCATCAGGCGCCGGATGATGGGCTGAACCGGTGGGTGTGGGTGGCATCGGAGATCTGGGGGGTGCGGACCTATCGGTAGGCCCTAAAAGGTCCGCGTCCGCAGCCAGAGCGGCGGTCGACACCAAACCAAGCAGCTCATACTGAGAAACGAACAGATCGAACTCAGGGCCTGTCTGGCTGGTGGGTAGGTGGGTCGAGTAGGTAAACCCTCACTAGCCATCAGATCTGCAAGGGTGAAAAATTTAAAAGGCACATTCAACAAGTTTAGGGTTAGTTGGCCAAACAATTAAGATGTCCAAAAAATGACGAGTGTTTACATACATTTAATGCAAGATATAATAATTTTGAAAATTTCGGCATAACCTATTCGTTTATCGGAGGTTTTCCGGCCTTAATGGTCTCTCCCAAGACAAATCCAAATCCAAATCCAAACAACATGACATGATTAACCAAACTGCATAATCAAACTTTATCATCAAATTACACTTCAAAGTATTAATCACTTGAACTTGATACTTAAAGCATAAATATGCATCACCTCTAAACAAATTACACTTCAAAATATATGTCACCTCTACATCCTTATGATACATCACTTGTAGCATGAATTATACATAAAAATGGTAAATTTGAGAGAATTATGGGCTGCCCAAAGTAAACACAATTCAGTTTAACAACAACAGGCTTCAACCATAAACTAGCTAAACAAAACACATGGCTTCAATAATATACATCATTTGAGCTTCAAACTTGAAAAATAAATAAAAGCTACTTAATACAATCATTTGTAACATAAAATAGGCATAAAAATTGAGAATTCAAGAGCATTAGGGGCTGCTTTTGAACATACCTTAGCCACATGATCACCACATGCTTGCTTCATATGTCGTCGGACATGGAAACCCAACCCCGCACCACCCAGCCCAACCCAGCCCCACCCGCCCCACCTAGCCCCACCCAGCACAAACCTGCACCCACAACCCCCCCAACCACCACTGCCCCGCCCACAGCCGCCCCCCAACCACCACTGCCACCTAACCACCACTGCCCCGCCCACAGCCACCCCGTCCACCACTGCCCCCCCAACCACCACTGCCCCCGCCCACAGCCCACCCCCAACCACCACTGCCGCCAACCACCACTGCCCCGCCCACAGCCGCCCCCAACCACCACTGCCCCGCCCACAGCCACCCCGCCCATCACTGCACCTCCAACCACCACTGCCCCGCCCACAGCCACCCCCAAACACCACTGCCCCCCAACCACCACTGCCCCGCCCCCACAGCCCTCCCTATAGTCCCTAACCCACCACCAACACCCACAACCCAAACCTAAAACAAAGAATTGAATCTATAACTAATTAAAAGCATTAAAAACGAAATAGGAAGAAAAACTAACCGTGGAAGGAGGTCACCGGAGAATGGCGGAAGCTGGAGGAGCGGCGGGGAGTGATTTCGCGGGGGAGGGAGCTTTCGCGGGGGAGGGAGAAGTCGCGGGGGAGGAAAATGGGCGGGGGCTGAAATGGGGATGAAGAAGGGGATTTCTGGTTTAATTTTGAAATTTTGCGATGAAATAGCGACGAGCTTTCGTCACTATTTCTTGTGTCGTCATTATTCCAAACCTGCGACGACACGTTTCATCGGTAAATCGTCGGCGCTCTTCAGTATTGTAAAAAAATACAAAATATAAAGTACTTACAGACACATATTATGTATATACATGTGTATAAGTACGTCAACACATACACACTTTCACATAAAGAGGTACATAAAAATTTTGACTAACGCCAATCTTCATTTTCATCCGCATCCTCATACGCATCTTCATTTTCATCTTCATCTACATGCTCGTCGTCCTCTTCATCCTCGTATTCGTCTTCGCCTACATCTTCAATATTGTCAGCCAGTTGTATGTTGAGATGAATTTCGATGAAATCGCCGTTGGGGTCATTTAGAGGGAGATTGTGCAGTTCAACATGTGTCGTATCCACAACACGTGGGTTTTCTTCTTGAAATGCGACATCCATGCCATCTGAACCTGGCTGGATACTGACATCAAACTTGCTCGATTTCACTTTGCACACGGCTTGCCAGTCTTTTGAGCTCGCATTCATCCTCGTCGTCGGATACGATAGATAGTACACCTAGGACGCTTGACTAGCCAAAACGAATGTATCGTACTTTCTGTACCGTCGCCCTTGGTGTATGTCTACCAACTTATATCGGTCGTGAACCTTTGTGCCAGTGCGATAACCTTCTCGAGTTGGATCATACCATTTGCATTTAAATAGCACCACCCGCTTTATAGGCAATGCGGGATATTCGAGCTCAATGATGTCAGTAAGGTAGCCGCAGAAGTCATCCTCGTCCGGGCTATTGTCATACCACTTGACACACACTCCGCTATTTCTCCGACGATTTTTTGCTGGCATGGAAGACTGTGTGGAATCTATAAACCGTTCACAAAACACATGTTGTAGCGGGTGACTCTGTTCAATGGATCCTCGGCTACTGGTGTCAGAATGTAACCGTACTCTTCGTCAGTCAGATGACCTTTGATCGCCTGTAAAACGACAAGTAAGTATACATCAGCGGGGCAATAAATGCGTATCAGAGGACGTACACATAACCAGCAAATATGTAAACTTACATGCCACCTGAACCAATCAGCAAACTTGGCATCTAACTCATTGTTTTTTGCATCGCTCGATATACCCGGTGAATGTTCTTGCAATAAATCAACGAACAAGCTGAAGCAAATTACGAATTAGTACCCTGTATACCTTTGTAATATAATGGATAGAGTAGCGCAAGGTATTTACAAATTAAAATTGGATATCGTTTATACCTCTGGAAATGGTCAACTTGACGGCAGTTGCGCAGAACATAAGAATGAGCAATCTTCAGATCGCTGTCCCCTAATATCATTTCCATTCCCTGTCCGTGAAATCTGATCGGATGTGTGAATATCGGGAGGACACCGGATCTGGAAATGTCGTCTTCGTTCCAGGGAACATATCTGCACCTCGATAGGACATCAAGCTCGAAGTAATGAGACACGAAGGTCGAGGCTTCCTCCGTCAGGTAGGCATTGCACATCGAGGCCTAAACTTTTGCCTTGTTCTTGATGTTCAGCTTCAAATGCCTGAGATATCTGTTCATATAGTGAATACTCCAATGTCACATGATAAAACAAATTGGTAAGCATGCTCGCGCTTAGACACATAAGAACGTCACGTAATAAATAAGTGTACCTCTCGAATGGATACATCCACCTGTACTGAATGGGACCACCAACGCATGCCTCGTATGGTAGATGAACTGGCAGGTGTTCCATTGAATCAAAGAAGGCCGGAGGGAATACAGTTTCCAGCTTGCATATGATCACTGGGATTTCGCCCTCCAGCCTTGACATATCATCCGCCCTGAGTCTCGTAGATGTAAGACATCTGAAGAACAGACTCATCTCGGTAAGTGCTTCCCATACATTGGTTGGAAGCAGCTCGCAGAATGCAATGGGCATCAACCGTTGCATGAACATGTGACAGTCGTGGCTCTTCATCCCGTGCAAACCGCAGTTATTCACGTTGATGTTCTTCGACAAGTTCGAAACATGGCCGTTAGGAAATCTAGCCGTCTCCAGCCACGCTAACAACGCGCTGACCTGCTCCGCAGTCAGCGTGTATGAGGACTTCGGCATGTAGGATGTGCTAACAGGATGCAGCTTCGGTCGCATTTTGAGGTCGCGTATATCAAGTCGTGCCTTCAAATTGTCTTTTGTTTTTTCCGGCACATTCAGCACTGTATTAAAGATGTTTTCAAACATGTTCTTCTCAATGTGCATGACATCCAGGTTGTGTCGGATCATATTGCTCTTCCAGTACGGAAGCTCCCAGAATATGCTTCTCTTCTTCCACCCGATACAGTCACGGGCCAGGTCTGCATTGTGGCTGCCGTCCGGATCATCAGCGACCCCCACGAATCCACAACTGTCCTTCTCCTCCAATACCTCCGCACCCGTGAGAAGCTCGGGCTTCGTGTCCTTCTCGACGATGCCAGGCATAAACACCGTCACGTTCTTTCTGTACAAATGACATCTGGTCAGGAACTTCCTATGGCTGTCGAACCAGCAAAGCTTACATCCATGTTTCAAGCGTATTTCCCCGCTATACTCCACCCCGACAACATAGAATAAGCCGGGAAGTCGCTGATCGTCCACATCAGCGCAGCGCGTAGCTGGAAGTTTTGTTTGGTGGATACATCGAACGTCTCCACGCCAAACTCCCACAACCACTTCAGCTCCTGTATCAATGGCTGCAGGTATAGGTCGATCTTCTGTTTCGGATTCCTAGGCTCCGGTGCGATCACATCAAGAACATGTACGGCTTCTTCATGTACATCCAAGGTGGTAGATTGTACGGCGTCACGATGATAGGCCACGACGAATACTGCTCTCCCCGACTGTCCGAATGGGTTGAACCCGTCGGTGCATAACCCCAACCTAACGTTCCTTGTCTCCACGGAAAACCCGGATGTGTCGCATCGAACGTCCTCCAAGCTTCGCCGTCGGATGGATGGCACATCTCACCGTCTTTCGTGTAGTTCTCTGCGTGCCACCTCATCTGGCTAGCTATGGCACCGGATGCGTAGAGCCTCTGCAGTCTAGGGGCGAGAGGTAAATAGTAGAATTGCTTTCTTGGCACGTTCTGGTTTCTTTTGTTCGTTCTCCACCTGTGTGTCCCACAGATCCTGCACTTGTCTTCATCATCGTTGATGCCCCAGTATATGATGCACCCCTCCGAACAACAATCGATCTTCTAAACCGACAGTCCCAAAGCCTGCAGCCATTTCTTTGTCGAATAAAAACTGTCGACCATCGTGTTCCTTTCGGGAAGAGCTTCCCTCATCAGCTGACACATCCCTTCGTACAATCTCTCCGTCATGCGGTGCTCCGTCTTCATGCTCGTCATCCGACCGATCATGGACATCTGTGTGTGACTACCGTAACCGGGAAACAGCGACGTGTTGGCGGCGTTCAGCATCTCAAAAAACTGTCTCGCCTGAGTGTTCGGATCTTCCTCCACGAGTATACGCGGTTGTTCATCCGGATCCTGTGCACGTTCGTACCCGACATGCATCTGTAAGTACTGCTCTCCCGTAAATGCGCCGGCAGCTGCGTCTTGCACCATCTGCACGTACGGGTTCTGAGATCCCTCGCCTATTTCTTCGACATCAACCTGACCGAGTCCCTCTTCGATGTGAACAGTTGCAGATGTAGACGCCCCCGCATATTCGCTATGGCAGTACCATGTATGGTAATTGTGCACGAAACCTTGTTTCAATAAGTGAACCCTCACGTCACCCGGATCCATGTATTTACGGTTGTTGCATTTCTTACACGGACATCTAATCTGCGTTCCACTTTCATTTCTCGTCGCAAAATCCACAAATTCTTCGAGACCTCCAACAAATCTAAGATTCCACTTTCCGTTGTTTACTCTCTCGTACATCCAATTTCTATCGCTCCTCAGATCTATTTTCTCGATATACCTTCAAAATAACAGCAGCTATCTTTTCTCTGTGTGGAAAACCTCAAAATCTCACACAATAAGATATCTTCCTTCTACATTTTCGTTGAAAGGTGATGATTTATGTGTTTGAAATGGGAGAAGAATGGGAGAAGAGTGGAAGAAGAAAGATGGTTTTATGGTTTTCTGCCTGTAACTTTACCAACGACTTAGCGACGCCATAGCGACGAACAAAGAAACACAAATACCGACGCTTACAAGGAAACAAACACACACAAATACCGACGACTTAGCGACGCCTTGAGTGACGAAACATGTCGTATGGTGTGCGTGTATTAATGTCTGCATTCGTCGCTATTAGCATCGCAAACGGCGTCGCTATTTACCCAAACGGCCGTATCCGCACAGTGCCCGAGTGTTACAAACAAAAGATGACCTTACGTCGCTAAGTCATCGCTATGTCGTCGCTGGTTTCCTCTATATAAACAGCAAACTGCCGTGTCTCTCCTAATATAAAAAACAAAATCTTCTTTCTAATTATACAAAAGGAGACAAATATGGTTCGTACTAAGGCACAGGCAAGCCGTGGTAGAAGTCGTACGAACCCAGGATGGGCTCTTCAACCACCCGCACCCGTACCGGTTCCTCCACAACCACAAACCACCCCCACCGGCTGACTCCTCCGAACCTTCTGTGGAGGGCCCAAGGCGGCAAGAGGATCACCAACTTGGCGGTCATCGTGTAGAAATAAAGGAGCTGTGGAACACATTAGAGGAGATGAGGGAGGTGCTTAAGCAACAGGATCAGCGTCTCGACTACCTGGACAGAAGGCAGATGCGGATCAAAGCCAAAGCTACGCAGCAGAGACGCCTCCTGAAGGCATACGCGGAGAGTGTTGCTACTCTCTGTTCGGATGACGAACAGTGAACGGCTCCTCTCCGCTCTTCTTTTATATTTTTTTTCAGTTTTTTCTTTATGTATTTTGTAATTTTTAATCCTCTATTAATGAAGTTTTTTTCCTAATCATCACTTTCTTTTTCTTAATTTAAACACGTGTTTAATCCCTTACGAATCTCGACGACGCTAAAATACAGACGACGCTAAAATACAAACGAAATGTAAAACGAAAAATTTTCGACGACTAATTCACCGACTAAACAGCGACTATGTACCGACGAAACTTAATACAACGACGTGAACGTAATAACTGATGAATTTATTTCGAAATTTAGCGACGCTTCACCGATGAAATACCGTTGTATCTTTACACCATACGATGTCGTTCGTCGCTATAGGCGTCGCTAACGGCGTCGTCATTCACACAACGGCCATGTCCGCACAGTGCCCGATGGGTACAACGTACGATGACCTTGCGACGCTTTACCGACGAAATACAGTCGTACCTTCACACCATGCGATGCCTTTTGTCGCTATAGGCATCGCTACATCGTCGGTATTCACCAACGGCCGTGTCCGCACAGTGCCCGATGGGTACAACGTACGATGACCTTACGTCGCTAAGTCATCGCTAGTTCGTCGCTTGTTCAAACGAAGTTTCATGCCCGCACATATTCCCATCTTGAGTAACGGTCGAAAAATTCGTCACATATTCGTCGCTATGTCATCGCTAATTTTACCTATTTATAACCACACAGCCGTATATTACACATAAACAAAGTTATAAAACTTCCTAAACAAACTACAAAGTATGCCCCGTCGTTATAGAAGAACCCCAAGGCATGGAGGGGCAAACAGTGCACCTCCACAATGGCCTCCTCCTCAACCACAACCATCGGTTGAGCGGGAGGATTCAATATCTTTGCATGACCCAATGTCGCAAGAGGATCCTCAAAAAGAAATGCCGGAACCGCAGATCGACTACCGTATGCTTATAGCAAACATGCAGCAGCAGTCGAGGCAACTGCACAGCGTGAACAGAAGGCTGCGCAAGTTGAAAGCCAGATATTATAACCTGAAGTGCCTCCTCAAAGAGTTCGAGGAGAATGTGGCGGCCACTCTTTCTTCCGATAACGAAGAGTGAACGGCCCCTCTCCGCTTCTCTTTTAGATTTTTTTTTGATTTTTCGTCTTTATAATGTAAATTTTTATTTCTAAATGAATAATTTTTTTTTCCAATCATCGCTTTCTTATTTCTTAATTCATACATGTGTTTAATCCTCGACGAATCTGCGACGACACAACGACGAATCGGAATATATAAAATACGAACGAAAAGTAAAATGAAAAATTTGCGACGACTAATTCATCGACTAAACACCGATGATATACCGACGAAACATAATACAACGCCGAGAACCTTCTAACTGACGAATTTATTTCCTTGTTTATCCGTGTTTATGTTTATGGAATTTTAGCGATACATTAGCGACGATATAGCGACGCAACACTATAAACTAAATAGCGACAAACAAAAGACACAGAGTAGCTACGAAGCACCGACAAAACACCGATAAAATTGTAACGAAAGGATTAACCTGACTACTTTTTTGTTAGCGACAATGTATTTCATCGTAATTTCGTCGCAATTAACGACGACACTGTGTTTATCGCTATTGCATCGTAAATTAACGACGCAAGACCGAAATTCTTTTTGTGGTGTATCATATACAATAATATGATTTGATTTGGTTACATCCCTAATTTTCCTCCAAATCTCTGATTTTCATATTCTTCGGATTTTCTTTCTAACACTCCCCTTAAGTTGATCATCAGGGTCTCGAATGTTCAACTTGTTGAGAACTGCTTCAAACACACTTCTAGCTATGGCTTTAGTTAAAATATCTGATAGTTGGTCTTTTGTTGGCACAAACGGGACTTCAACAACTCCACTCTCTAGCTTCTCTGTGATAAAGTGCCGATCTATTTCAAGATGCTTCGTACGATAATGCTGTACTGGATTTTCAGGGATGCTTATTGTGGCTTTGTTATCACATCTCAATCTTGCTGGACACCTTTGTAGAAACCCGATCTCCCGTAACAGTTTCTTTAACCGCAATACTTCCATAATTCCCTTTGCCATACCTTTAAACTCAGCCTCAACACTAGATAACATGACCACTTTTCCTGCTTCTTACTTCTTCAGGTGACCAAGTTGCCTCCTACCAACGTGAAATAACCTGAAGTAGACCTCCGATCCGTCACACTTCCTGCCCAATCTGCATCGGTGTAGACCTCTATATCTAGATTTCCATGTTTCTCAAATGGTATTCCTCGTCCCAGTGTCTTCTTCAGATATCTAATAATACGCCACACACCGTTGCAGTGCTCTGTTTGAGGTTTGTGCATAAACTGGCTTACCACTCCCACTGCATAGGAAATATATGGTCGAGTATGAGAAAGGTAGATCAATCTTCCTACCAGCCTCTGATATTGTTCCTTGTCCACAACAGGTGCTCCATCAACAATTCCTAACTTGAGATTTGTCATCATCGAGATACTACTCGGCTTGAAATCGAGCATCCCTACTTCTGCTAACAGATCCAATACGTACTTCCGTTGTGAAATAAAGATGCCCTCTTCTGATGGAGAACCTCAATCCCAAGAAAGTACTTTAGGGCTCATAAATCCTTCATTACGAACTCCATAAAGAATCTTCTCCGTAGTTCTGATATTTCAGCTTGGTCACTCCCCGTGATAACCATATCATCTGCATAGATGATAAGACATGTGACCAACTCCCCTCTTCTTTTGAAGAATAATATGTGGTCTCAATTACTTTGCCTGTAACCACTGGCTTTCATCACTGATGTGAACCTCCTAAACCATGCATGTGAGGATTGTTTAAATCCATAGAGAGTCCTTTTTAGACGACACACACCATTTTCCTAAAAATCACCAGAGCACCCTGGAGGTGCATCCATGTAGACTTCCTCTTTCAGCTTCCCATATAGGAACGTATTCTTAACATCAAACTGATTTAGTGACCATCCTTGATTAGCTGCTATGGAGAATAACAACCTGATAGTGTCTATTTTGGCAACCGGTGAGAACGTCTCTGAATAGTCGATTCTGTAAGTCTGAGTATACCCTTTCGCAACCAGTCGAGGTTTGTACCTTTCAGCTGTGCCGTCTGCTTTCCGTTTGATGGTGAACACTCACCAACACCCTACATGCTTCTTGTTTGGAGGTAGGTCACACTTGTCCTAAGTTTTCTCTTTTTCAGTGCTTCTAGTTCTACATGCATGGCATCACGCCAGTGTGATATGTTGTTGGCTTCTTCGGCGGTCTTAGGTATGAAATCCTAGCATACAGCTTTAAGAATACCCTTAACTACCTCCCCTTATCCGGGATTTATAGGATATCTCGAGACTCTCGTGGTTGTCTACCTCGGTTCTCCCTAAATGAAAGTCTTGGTACCTGTGGCTCTACCTGGTCACTAGAAACAACAACTTCAACATTATCATCATCAGTATCAGTTCTATTATCAGTCTCATTTACCAAGCATAAACCGACCATGTTGAGTGACCTTGTCCATGTAGTATAGCCCTTTCTGTTCGATGTCACGTCCAATTATAATCTTCGAATGAATGCTCTGTAAAAGGCAAGAACAAGGATAGATTAGTACGATACAATCAAGCTCTTTCGTAACCTGACTCAGTGATAATAATTTAGAGGAGAGGTGTGGAACAAATAAACAATTTTGAAGTGTAAGAGAGGAAGCACATCGGACCGGGCCAGTGCCCTGAACTAGAACAAGATCTCCGCTGGTTTGTTTCAATATGAGTTTTATGTGGTGGCTTTAGAAAACAAAAGTCATTGGAGTCTGATGTTATAGTATCGGTTGCAACGCTGTCGAGAATCCAACTGTGATGCAAGGAAGGGTTGTGTGGAGGGGTAGTGGAGGAGGTGTAATTCGGCTAAGGGGTATATAAGGATAAACTGGGTAGTGGAGGGGCATTCTGGGAAATGGAAGAGGAAAGGGTCGGCTGAGGGTCAAAGTTGGGACACCCGGTTTCTTTAAATGCTATAGGGGTATTCTGGTCAGCACAAAAGGTAGGGTTGGGCTTTAAATGCCCAACCCTAATTTCTTCCCCCACTTTCCTCAGCACCCGACCACCCTCTTCTTCCTCATTCCTCCTTCTTCCTCGCTTACCTTCTGTGAGCTGGTGGCTATGGCTTCCTCTGGAGTCGCTGGTCTTATTTTCTGGGCTTGCTCCCGAGCTGTTGGCCATTGCTCCCTTGACAGAAGGAACTGCTCGCTTGTCTGGTTTTTCTGGCCTTGTGTTTCCCACAAATCTGAGTAACACATGAGTTGAAAACACATTTCTTCAGTGTGTTTTCTCATCCCACAATGGGTACACACCAGTTTGGATTTGTCCTCTTTGCTGTCATGCGATGACTGTTGAGAAGAAGAACGTGACTGCACTGCCCTTTGTCCATCTGTTTTGCCTTGGATTTTTAGCCTAAGGCCAATTCCACTCCCTAATGATGAATCTGTTTCTGAAGAGAGTCCTCTTAATATGCCTATCCGTGCCTCCTCCCTCCAGATTGCCCCATACGCAGCCTGCAATGTTGGTAGTGGATCCCTTTTTAGGAGATCCATCTTCAAAAATTCTTACCTTTCATCCACAGCAGTGAGTAACTGAAACAATCTTTGTTCTTGTATTTTTCGGTTGTAGATGGCTATATCTCCTGGACCTTTCATAGGATTCGGGTCTCTTCGATCTATGGCCATCCACACCGCTTGTAATCGGTTCAACAGTCCTCCAATGCTCCTTCTTCGTTCCTGATAGAGTTAGCTTTTCGGTGTAAATCAAATATCTGGAAGGTATCACCTCCAGATCTATATGTTGTTGCCAATCCATCCCACAGTGCCTTAGGAGTGAGGTACTGTGAGATGTTGGGCACAAGCTTGGTTGAATATTCTGAATAAGCCAAGTAAAAACCAATTGATCAAACTTTTCCCACTGTGGATAGGATGGGTCAGATGCAGCTAGTGGTGGTGGGACTCCTATGATGTGTGACGCTTTCCCACGTCCCCCTACTGCTTTTTTCACTAGCGTTGCTCACAAGGGGTAATTGGACCTATTGAAATTGAATCCATTGGTTAAATCTTTGCAACTGGTCACGGGTGAATTGACACCTAGACTATTTTTGAGTAGATTAACCAGCTGAATATCTAGTTCATCATTTCTGGATTCTGATGGTCCTAGTTATGTCATGGTTAATTTTACATAAACAATGATTTGAGGTGGGTTTCTGCAACATTCGGTCAATTTGGTCGGGAAAGGTAAAGGTCAGTTGGCTAGGAAGGCTTTCTGGGCAATGATGAAGAGCAGATTCGCTCGTTTCTAAGTCCACGATTTCAGAGTTCTGGCTCTGATAACATGTTGGATATTTAGGATAAATTAGAGAATTGGAATGAAAACTTATTTTTCATTGATTCAATTTGTGTTACAATAGTCCCTACTTGTAATCTGAGTGTTTACACATCTATGGTAATATCATAACTACGAGATACAACAATATGGTTTGATTTGGTTACATCCCTAATTTTCCTCCAAATCTTTGATTTCTATATCCTTATGATTTTCTTTCCAACAGTATCAACTCTTCATGATATAAAAATAGGTTTTTTAATTAATTTTTCTTTATAAAATAAATTTTATTTTATAAAGAAAAAGTAGGTTTTTTATTTATTTGTCTTTTTAAGATAGATCTCTTATCTTTATAAAATAAATAAATAATTAAGTTTTCAAACATGAGGTGGGCTCGCCATAGCGAGATAGGATCTCCTCACCACTACACCATCACCTTATTGTCCACCGCCCGCCACGTGACAGCAAGAGGGGGTGGTGATGCTAGATGAGGCGGTAGACAAGGGGTTAATGGTGTGGGGATGAGGAGATCCGATCCCTGCCATAGCACCACGAATCATTCATGATTCCCCAAATACTATCTGTATTCTCGCTTGCAAGACTGTCGCCTCCTACTTCTTCTTCGCCTTCTCTTCTTCTTTTTCTTTTTAATAATACATATTTCTCTCTGCATTCTTAACCTTTCCATTTTCAATAAAGTCAACGACACACTCTTCTTTGATTTTGAAATATAATGGAATTACAAAATGACTCACTAAATTGGCTGCGTTTCTTATATTGTGAAGTAGCACTTGATCGACGTATCGGAAAACAAACTCTGTGTGTTTCTAACGCATGAGTATGGTTGCGTACATCCGGACCTCCCACACCCTGCCATAAACGGTAGCCTCTAAATCAATAGGGTAATGTTATTGTTGTTGTTGTCGCTGCATTCTTAAACCCTTCTTCCTTTAAACCCTTTTACATAAAATTCCATGCTTTAGCAGAAAATCATTTGCCAGAAAAATTAGTGAGCAAGATTCTTCTTTTTTCATGAATTTGCGTTGTTTTCTTGATTCTTATGTCTTCCTTAAGTGTTCAAGAAATCCCAAAATCATCATCTATCTATGCCGTGCTCACTTCTTATGGATTGCCAATGAGCTTACTCCCAGAGGGAGTGAAGAACTTCACTTTTGACAACTCTGGTAAATTTGAGGTGCACTTGGATCAGGCATGTAATGCTAAGTTTGAGAATGGATTTCGTTACGAAACGAATGTCTTTAGTACTATTAAATGCGGGCAGATCGGTGTGCTCTCAGGAATGTCTACCCAGGATTTGTTCTTGTGGTTTCCGGTTAAAGAAATCAGGGTGGATATATCAAGTTCTGGCCTCATATACTTCGATGTTGGTGTTGTTTCTAAGCACTTTCGTTTGTCTTCCTTTGAGACTCTGAGGGATTGTACTGTTGCTCCAGACACGAAAACATGGTTCAAATTTGACACGCTTTTCGCAGATATGGGTATAGTCTTGGAGGGTTTTGTGTACAAATCAGGTAAGACCTGAAATTTACCCCCTCTTACTTGAAACTTATCCGCAAGTAGGTCGTGTTCAAGTACACCCGCGGGTTACCCATTTATACCTGGTATACCTGATTTTTTAAAATATATTTTAAATATATAAATTATTTAAGTAAAAATTATAAAATAAAAAAGAAATCCATAAAACATGAGAACATAATCCCTCATTTCCAATTTCTCATTCACTTCGTTCTTACCCTATGCAATTGCCCCCCGCAACCCCTATCCATCATTCTCCATTTTTCATCTCTTCACTCACTATTCACTCTTCTCAGTTCTCGCTTCTTAATTCTCACTTATGCGTAGGGGTGGCAATCTCAGACACGAGACCCGAACCTGACACGTTTCTCGCGGGTATGGGTATAGCCTTGGGAGGTTTCATGTACAAATCGGGTAAAGCCTGAACTTACCCCCTAAGAGCGGGTCGTGTCCAGGTATACCTGCGGATTATCCATTTATACCCACCATACCCAATTTTTTTAATATATTTTAAATATAAAATTATAAATTATTAAAGTAAACATTATTATAAAAAAACTCCTAAAACCTAAAAACCTAATCCCTCATTTCCAATTTCTCATTGCCTTCCTTCTTACCCTCTACAATTGCTCCTCGGCGCCCCTATCTATCATTATCTATTTCTACTCTCTTCACTCACTCTTCACTCTTCTAAGTTCTCATTTCTCACTTAAGCGACAGCCGGGAAGCAAGCAGTCTTGATTCGTTCCGACAAAGATGGTGAAGTTGAAGGATGGTCCGAATTTCACTCCAAATAGAAAAGGACATTGTAGAGATGAAAATGATTCGAAGTTATGATTTAACTTTTATTCTCTAAAATTTGCAATACTTTCTGTCTGGAGGTCTTCCATTAGCGACACGCCGTCACCGTCACCAGAGATACTTCTCACTCCTCCAAGGTGACTTTCCACCTTTTTAGGATTCAGGTCAGTGCACCTTACTTTATCATGTGTTCTTTTGTGTATTTCTTTTGTTAAATGATGGATTGCTATTTCTTATTTTGTATATTTTTCTTATGGATCAGATTGCTGATTATACGTTAAAACTACTTCTCTTATAGTTTTATGTAGTAATTTCGTCTGGTGAAACATTATTGTTCTTCATGGGTAAAAATTGTATACCTGAAAAATACACAAAATAAACCGTACAAGGTCTGAAATATTTATACTTGTCAAGTTTATGGTTATACATGATATACGACATGAAACCTGACATGTACAGGTTTGAGTATCTACTTTTGTACACGCGAAGCAAACGGGTAAGGTATGGGTCCGGTACTTTGATACCTGAAACACGAAAACACAAAACACGGCATGTTTGCCATCCCTACTTAAGTATCAGCCGGCAAGCAAGCGGTCTTGGTTCTATCCTCGCAAAGTTGGTGAAGCCGAAGGACAGGATGAAATTCACTCCAAACAGAAAAAGATATTGTAGAGATGGAGATGATTCGAAGTTATGATTTAACTTAGAAAAAGACATTGTAGAGATGGAGATGATTCGAAGTTATGATTTAACTTTTATTCTCTAAAATTTGAAATACTTTATGTTCGGAGGTAATCCATTAGACACGCCATCACCGTCACTGTCCTCATCCTCATCGGTGAAGATACTCCTCTCTCCTCCCTTCTTTTGTTGTTTGACTTTCCACCTTCTTAGGATTCAGGTCACTGCACTCTACCTTATCATGTATTCTTTTTGTGTATTTATTTTGTCAAATGATGGATTGTTATTGTTCATTTTGTATATTTTTCTTATGGATCAGATTGTTAATTATATGTAAAAACTATTTCTCTTATAATTTTATGTTATAATTTTGTCTTGAAAAACATTATTGTTCTTCTCGTTATAATAATGTTCTTCAAAAAATATTACGTCACGTCATAGGTAAAAATTGTGTATAATGTTTGATTTATGCTTATACTCGAAACCTTAAAATGCCTAAAAATTACACGAAATTACCCGTACAAGACCTGAAATATTTGTATTTGTCAAGTTCGTGGGTATACCTGATACACAGCACAAAACCTGACATGTACAGGCTTGGTATCTGCTTCCGTACACATGAAACAAACGGATAATGAATGTGTCTGGTACTTTGATATCCGAAACCCAAAAAACATGAAATATGATCTATTTACCACCCTTACGGCTCAGTATGTGCATCGAATTAATTTTGGAAAGCACATAAAGGTCCTTTTTTCTCTTGGAACTTTTTATGCCTGCTTGACTAAATTTGCCAATGTTTGAATTCATGCTTGCTGGTTTCTTTCCCCAGAGGGGGAGGAAGAGAGGGGGGCCGGGGGGAAATGCGGAAAATTACTTGATCCTCGATGATATGCCTCTTTTAGCTAGACAAAGATTAATTCTTTTGGGATTTTGGATCAGCATAGTAGCTTAGACTCTGGCAATTCTAGTTTCTAAACTTAATCAGGACATAGGTGTGAAAGGGAGTGAACCGACGTTGAATTTTTGTATCTTGAAGAGTAGATACTAGCTAGCAAATTGCAGTTGATATGTTGTTTCTATTTGAGGTGCAGATAGGAATACTCAAAATGTGCAATTTCGTAACAAAACCATTAAATGCTTCCTCACCTGAAAAGGTCTTAGAAATTCAAAAGAAAATGACACAAACTGGGGAGTAGTAACAACAGGCTGAAAAAGAGTTCTTGAATAAAATTAAGTCTTCACGTAAACCAACTCATTCCACAAACACCTTTCAAACTGAGTATAAAGTTGCTGAAATTGGAAAAGAAAATTGTTCCATAAAGCAAAAAAGAAGGAAGGTAGAATGAAACAATCATTCTTTCTAAGAAATTTTGAGATTAAACAAGCTTTGTTGCATGAAAAGTATGTTTTCATCTTCATGTATAAAGAATTGTTTTTGAATCTTGAATACTTACCATCTTCTTTGCCTAGAAGATTTGTTTCTTTGTTGGAAGAATTTGCAGGAGTATTCCCGGATGAAGAGCCAAGTGGATCGTCTCTTATTCAGAGGTATTGAGAATCAAATGGACTTCATCCCTAGGGCAACACTCCTAAACCGGCCAGCCTATAGAGCAAACCACAAAGAGACTAAAGAAACTTAGCGTCAAGTGGAGGATTTGCTTACTAGTAGGTGGGTTCAAGACAGCGTGAGCCCGTGTGCGATTCCGTTATTCTGGTGACAAAAAAAGATGGTTAATAGCGTATGTGCATAGACTGCAGAGCTATCAACAAGATCACGGTAAAGTATAGATATCCTATTCCTAGACTTGATGACATGCTTGATGAGTTGCATGTGTCTAAATACTTTACTTAAATTTATCTTAAAAGTGCATACCACCAGATTCGTATTAAGAAAAGAAATGAATTCTGTTTAAGACTAATTTTGGTTTATATGATTGGTTAGTGATGTCTTTTGAATTAGCTAATGCACCCAACCCTTTCATGAGATTAGTTAACCATGTCTTGCATGAATTCATTATAAAAATTGTGATAATCTACTATGATCATATCTGGATATATTGCAAAAGTTTTGACGTTCATATTGTTTACTTGCGTGCTGTTTTGGTAACAATGGAACATGAATCTTTATATGCTAACCGTAACAAGTGTTTGGTAACAATGGAACATGAATCTTTATATGCTAACCGTAACAAGTGTTTTTTTTTTTTTTTTTTGCATGAAACATATTACTTATTAGGTTATGTAGTGAGTGAACATGGTATTAGAATAGATCAAGAAAAGTGAAGTCTATTTTTGATTGACCAATGTCCAAAACAATTACTAAAGTTTGTAGTTTTCATGGTTCGGGTAGTTTTCATAAATGTTTTATGAAAGATTTCTTTAACAGTGCTGTGCCATTAAATGAAATTGCGAAAACCAAAGTTGGATTTCATTGGCGAGAGAAACATGAACATGCCTTGATCTTTTAAAGGAAAAATTAACTACTACACCTTTTCGAAAACAGTCTAATTTTCATTAGAATTTTGAAATCGAATGTGATGCATCGGAGAGGTAGGTTTAGTATCTGTTCTGATTCAAGAGGGCTTCCTATATTTTACTTTAGTGAGAAACTCAAACGTGATCAATTAAACTATTTTACGTGTGATAAAAAAATTGTATGCACTAGTTCTAGCATTACACACGTGGCAACACTATTTATAGCATAAGGAGTTTGTCATTCATACTGATAATGAATCCCTAAAATATTTGAAAGGTCAAGGTAAGTTGAACAAGTCACATGCTAAATGGGTTTAATTAATCGAAAATTTTCCTTATGTGATTAAATATAAGCGTGGAAAGATGACGTATTTGTTGATGCTTTATCTAGAAGGTACACTTTGGTCACTACGTTGTCTTCTAAATTGCTTGGTTTTGAGTCTATTAAGGAGATGTATGCTAATGATTATTCTACCGATTTGGAAAGTATTGACATGAAGGTTACTTGTTTTGTGAGCATCGTTAGTCCGTACCTGCATACTCTATACGTGAATTGCTTGTAAAATAAGCTCATAGTTGTGGCTTAATGTTTCATGTTTTGGAATAACATTTCTTTTAGCCTAAGATGCGTGTGGATGGAAAAGCTTTGTGCTAATGGCATCATTTTGAAAAAACTAAATCAAAATCTATGCCTCGTAGTTTTTGTACTTCATTGCCTATACCTTCTTGTCCTTGACTCACATTTCTATGGATTTTGTGTTTGGTATACCTAAGTTAAAACATGGACATGATAGTGTATTTGTTATTGTTGATCTTTTTTTCTAAAATAACACACTTTATTTTATATAAAAAGTTAAATGATGCATCTAATGTACCTAATTTGTTATTTTGAGAAGTTGTAAGATTGCATGGCATGCATAAGACCATTGTCAGTGATAGGGATACTAGGTTTCTTAGTCATTTTTGGCGTGTTCTACACAATAAATTGGGAACTAAATTGCTCTTTTCTACTACAAGTCATCCATAAACAGATGAGCAAAATGAAATAGTGAATTGATTACTATCTCAACTTCTTCGTGGGGCAATTGGAAAAAGCATAAGGGGTTGGGAGGATTGCTTGCCATTCATTGAATTTTTATATAATAGAAGTGTACACAATGCTACTTCTTATTCCTATTTGAAGTTATTTATGGTTTTAATTCTTACTCCTATTGACCTTGTTCTTTTGCCTATTAATGAGCGTTCTAGTCTTGATGGTAAGTCTAAGACTGAACTTGTGAAGAAACTTCATATGAAGGTAAGGAATCAAATTGAGCATGCTTCCAAGAAGTATGCAAAACAAGCTAACAAAGGGTGAAAACATGTTACATTCCATCTTAGTGATTTGATGTGGCTTCACTTGCGTAAGGAACGGCTTCAAAAATGAAAGAGAGTCTAAATCGCATCAACGTGGGGATGGACCGTTCAAAGTGTTAACAAGGCTAAACAATAATGCATATGTGCTAGATCTTTCAGCGGGTAAATATAATGTTTTAAATACTTTTTATGTTACTGATTTTTCTCCCTTGTGCAGATTCGAGGAGCATTGCTGGTGATCTTAACGAAGCTGAATCATGTCCAACCAACATAGCAGAAGAGATGTGTGCTTTTGATGATGGACCCGAAGCCCAAGTGTATTATAATGTAGTTCCACTAATATGTGCAAGAGCCAAGGATATTCAAGCGTCTATTGAATTGATTTTAGCTAAATTCAGTGTGAAAATGTCCGATCTTATGCAAGACCATGAAGACTCTCATTGAGTTAATATAGTTGAAGTCTGAAAACCCTAACAAGATTTAGAATCAAATGCGAATCCTTTTGAAGAGGAGGGGAATAATGCACGTCCTAGGGCCAGCCAACCTCGTTTGTATTTCGAGGGTCAAAATTTCCTTATAAATAATTTTCTTATGCCTTTTTTTGTATTTTTTATTTATTCTTTTAGGTTATTTTTTTAGAAAATCAACGAGATCACTGTTATCAAAAACGCACAACAGAAAAAATCAATCTCTGATTTTCCACCAAGGATACATGTTGCTCATTTAATTAGATGAAAGAAATTCAAAAACTAACCTATATGAATTTGAAATTTGCAGAAGAAGGAGGCGCAAGGGTACGATCACCCTCTGTCAGTATCCACACAAATGCTTATGCTGGAGTGCTAGCTCTTTAAAACGACACGGCTGAAAGAACTTGTTTTTCTCTAAAGCCGAGTTAGGGTTTTTGTTTTTTCCTTGTAGTCTCTGTACGAGATAGTGCTATATATATAATGTACACATATACATATATATACACACACACCCCTTAAATCCGATATCCCAACACTGACATGTACCATGGTGCTCCTCCACCTTGAGTGAGGCGGCTTATCTATAATAATACATGGGGCTCGGCTCTTCCATTAAAAACCCTTAAATCCGATTCGAAATCGGATTGTTTATGACCAATCAAAATTCATATCAGATATGGATTTTGTCAAGATTGGATAAGACCATTCAAAATTCATATTAGATATAGATTCCGTTAATATTATCCAGTAATATATACATATATATATTTTTAAAGAAAAACCAATAATAATAATAATAATAATAATAATAATAATAATAATAATAATAATAATAATAATAATAATAATAATAATAATAATAATAATAATAATAATAATAATAATAATAATAATAATAATAATGATGATAATGATAATGATAATACTTAATATCTAATATTAATATTACTAGTATTACTAAGATTAATCTCAGCCCATATGCATTCTTGTGTGTGACCGATAGAACCATATTAGTTGACAGCCGGTTAAATCTCTATTAAATCAACAAATCGTAATTGGCCTCTAGCAAGGCATTACGACTACCGAATTAATACGAGTACAGTCTAACTAGCCCAATAATAATACATGTATTAATATTTTTGTCACACGAGTACAGTCCAACTCTCGTCTAAGATCATTTCTTGTATCTAGGATCATTACTTAGACTCTACGATCACTTCTTAAGTTCATGTCGTTGTTTACTTTATGTGTCCGCAGTGGATCTAGTTGCTCTTATACCACCTGTAGCGCCTTGCCTGAAACTAGAGTTTCTGCCCGGTACACCCATCGTACTCTGCTACGAGAAATACAAGGTGTTGATACCATACATGTGCATGTAAACATAATCATGGTTTGACATAAACATAAACAATCATAATCGACATGCATTACATTATATTATAAATCCGTACAAGTCATAATGTACTAAGTGCGGAAATCTTCTAAATACATCATGATCCAATGTCTAACATCCTCAAAAGATGAACTCTTGGGTATACTTCATTGATCACGGGTATCCTATCGGGACTCGTCCTCAATAAACCTGTACCGTGATCCCTGTTCTCTGCAATGTGATAAGGCAACTATGAGAGATAACATTAATCTCCAAGCAAATAGTCCTCTTAAATACATCACGACAGGGTATAAATTAATAAATGCGTACATAAAGAACATAGCATGTCACATCTCCATTTTTAATAAATAAAGTGCATAACATAAATGTAACCAATTAACATATAACACATATATAATTAACTTCATCATTATAGTAAACATTCTTCTATGCTTAAGATACAAATGCTCACTACACATGTCCATCCTTAATATTCTCAATCAAGGTCTAAGATAATCATCATACTTAGTCTCGTTCTCTATATGCATCAGTTACCTACATAAAGCATATAATGTGATATTCTCACGATGCGATGTCTTTAAAACGATGTCATAAAAATTCCATAAAGATGAACGATAAAACATGATATCCATATCCATCTTCCATAAACATGTCGTAACATATCATTTCTATAAACATTTAAAACATGACATTTTATGTGATGGCTATAGCACTTATCATAACATAAGAACGATATCATACGACATACCGAATGATTCTCCATATAGTCATCATGTATAAATATGAATCTCGATAAGTCCATATGGTGTTACATCATATGTGCATGGCATCCAATGGTGACGTCGATAGGCGGAGATCCATTATTCTAGATAAGGTGTTACACTCGACCAACATAAGGGTAAGGTACTATATTCCCATGACACCAACCTGTCCTAGGTTCCAGTGCCATGTCGGCCTTCATTTATCGATAACATACTATATGCCCATGACCACCACCAACTTCTATCGGTGTCATGATGGCCTCCAAGACATAACATAACATATCATAACATATGTCGACGGAATCAATCGTCTCGTCTGTATGGTTCGTTACACATGAAAACTTTTAAAACATTTCATGAAATGCAATAATGTATGCACATGCTTTCGATTTCTAGATCTTTTCGACTTTACATATATCCTCAAGTATCCTCATATCATCATGTCCTTAAACATACATATATATGCACATAATCCAAGCCTTAAATCATGAAAACCCACTTTCTTTTCCCCTCTTTTAAATCTCGGCCAATAGTCCCCCCCCCCCCCCCCTCATACAAATTTAACCATCAACATTTTCTTACAAATACATCTTATTCTTAGTTAAAATGGATAAAAACCCTAAATTAATCCTCATATTCACATACTTTAATATACCATAAGAAAATGCATAAAGTAGTCATATTTTCTATTATACTTTATTTTATACATATATACATCCATAAACATGTACAAAGCTATTTATTCCACACCAATAATATACTAGGCCATGTAATATATATATATATATATATATATATATATATATATATATATATATATATATATAGCCTTTTTAACCAAATATGTATATGTCTGTACATATCTATATTTTCCTTTCCATGTAACACACTTTTTTATTCTATATTTTAGCCTTATGGCCAATTCTTTACATGACATATATATCTATATTTATAACATGTCATAAAGTTTATTCTTTCTCATTTCTTGGCCTTATGGTCGAATACTCATACATTTGTATATGTCACATAAATCTTTTCTTTATCACATCTCCTACTTATATCTTGATATTGATATTTATTCCAACTATATGCGTACTAGTTTCTATGAACATAATGACTTGCAAAATCATCATAAAATACATGAACATACAAAATGATGGAAACTATAAAAATACAGTAAGTAGGCTAGGAAAACCCTAGTTTCGCCATGGGTCATACATGCACCAATAAACATGAAGATCATCAAGACACAACTTTTTTGAGCTGGAATAAAAAACATGAATATGATTGCCTCATAACATGCTAATTCAAAGACACAAAAGTTCATGAAAGCCAAAATCATAAACAAAAACATAAGTGATGGTCTTCATGGAAAACATATGAATACATACATAAAATGTCTTCTTAATGATCTTTTCCTTACATATAATATAGCTTCATTTTCTTTCTTTAATTTCTACCTACATCACATACGAGTGTTCATTTCATTTCATTACACATATAAGTTCATATTTTTCCATTATGGCCGATTATATGTAGGTCTCATATCACACTATATGCATCTCTTAGAACATAGCTTTTACATATTCTTGATACTACAGCATTGAACATACATCATGAATGATCTAACTTTTTATGAACATATATACTTAGATATTTGAAAACCCATGAAGGATCTAAGAAGAGTACTTGCCTTTCTCACTTAACCTTAGAATCAAAGAGAAGATTTCTTCACTTGGCTTGAACAAAACCTTCTAATTTACCCTCTTGAAGGCCACGGTTTTTGACACAAAATGAAAGGGGTTAGTGAACAACCATGAAAATGGATAAATGGAAGAAGTTAGACTTATCTTCGATGAAGTTCTTACCTTACTACTCCTTGGCTCTTGGCTCAACCAAGTTTGCTCTACTTATTTCTTAGATGAAGGAGGATGTTGTAGCTATTATTTTGGATGAGTGTATGAGATGAAGAGAAGAAATTTCCTTCTTGGTTCTTCCTTGTATACTCTCGTCCAAGAGAAAAAAGATGGGGTTGGAAGGCTTATTTCTTTTCTTGGAGAAGAAAGAGAGTCTTGATTTGAGAATGGGAATTTGTTAAGTGTAAAATGAGAGGAAGAAGAGAGTTCTCTCTCTTCTATAGAGAGGGGACGGTTGGAAGCTTGATTGGGGAGAGAAAATTTTTATCGTGAAGGCTTGAAGGAGTTGAAAGAGGATTTGATGGTTGCTTGGCTTAAAAGTGTAAGAAAAGTGGAGTGTTTGAAATTAGAATCCTCCCACTTTTCCTTGACCAAAGTGGCCGGCTATGTGAAGTGTAAGGGGTTAGGTTTTGGTTGGTTGAATAATGTAAGGAAGGTGTAAGAATAGTGTAAGAGATCGAAGGCTTTTTGGTGGGATGAATAATGGTTACATGTGGGTTGCAAACAAACAAAATATACTCTTCTTTTTTCTATGATGTGGCTGGGTACAAGGGGTGGGAAGAGGGGTGGTTTGTGATTTGTTGGATGTGTAAATCTAGGGTGTAAGAAGTGTGCAAGAGGGTGTAAGCTTTTAGGTAGAAGAAAATGATGTATTCTTGGTTGAAGAAGACAAAAAATTTGTCTTCTATCTACTTGGCAAGGTGGTGGGTAAGAGGGGTTGGGAGTGGGTAGAATAGGACAAAATATCATCATTTGGTGTATACACAATTTTCTAGAGTTGGTCTTTTCTTGTGGTATTAATCTAACCACACATGGATGTGCGTGTGTGTGTGTGTATATAAGTTTTCCACTTATCCAAAATATCTACTCATGTCTTGCTTTCTTTCCTTTTATTTAAATGACCCTATTTTCTTATGTCATGTGTTTTGTTTTGAGCTAATTTATCCTGATGCCTAAGTTGTTACATATTAGTCTTGTCTTAATTCTTATCATAACGTTCGTTAGGTAATCTATCGTTTGATTATTTTTCGGGCGTTAGTAACCCCGATGTACTAGCTTAGTCTATTTTATATGATCGGATGATGATAAGATTAGAGGTGTAACCTAATGATGTGGATCTGTTATATACGATCGATTTCCTAATTAATTCCTATTCAAGTTTTTATCCCACCATAACTTTATTGATATCGAAATTTTACTTTCTTTTCTATTATCTTATTTCTTTTTCTACCGACCTACAAATGCATGTCGTAGCATGCGTATCGATTGGTCTTACCTCCTACACTGTCATAGGTACATAATGTGTTCCATGTACCGCAACTACGACGTTACGTGCATGATCTAAGTCATATATTAGAGCAGCAGCCCTTGATGATCTGAGATGATACCACTTATGATGAGGTTCTGATGCGTATTGTGGATCGTAAGGAAAAAGTACTGAAGAGGCGATCCATTCTGTTAGTAAAAGTACATTATCCTTGACTCTTCGATTAAAGGTACGTAAGTTTCAAGGAAGAAATTTTTTATAAGGGGGAGAATGTTACGCCCTAAAAATTTTGTTACGTTGGAAAATGCTTAATGCCGCATTTATGGATGTCTAAATTTCGTAGTATTAAAACACATGATATATCGATATGCGAATAAATTTGATAATGGACGTTTAAGAATTTATATAGAAATTAAAATAAGACTAGTAGATAACAACTTAAGTTATTAGCATAAATTAAATCAAAACAAAAACACATGACATAAGAATTTAGCACCACTTAAATTAAGAGAAAAATAAATGAGACACAGGGAGATATTTTGGAAAAGAAGAAAAGAAAAATAATATATATATATATATATATATATATATATATATATATATATGCATATGTATATATGTGTGTGTGTGTGTATACATGATGGGCGGTTAAAGGGTAGGAAAAGGAAGAAGAAATTTTGGTTAGATTACTTCCTAACAAAATGTCAAGTGTAGAAAATTACGTATGGATCAAATGATAAAATTTTGTCATACTCTAACCACCCCAACCCACCCTTTGCCAACCACATCGGCAAGAAGAAGACAAGAATTTTGTTTTGCTTTACCCACATGGAACAATTGCTTTTGTTTACCAAAAAGCCTTCCGACTCCTTACACTTTTTCTTATAATTCATACATTCTTCAACTAAAACCAACCCACTCTTCGTCCACTCCCTAATGGCTGGCCAATTAGTCAAAAGAAAGGGAAAGATATTTTTTTATACACTCCACCTTCTTACACTTCAAGACAAGTACCATCAACCTTCCAAAGCCTTCCAAATTTTCATGATTTTCTCCCTCCCACTCCTTTCAACTCTTGACCGATTTTCTCCCTATAGAAAGAGAGAAAACTCTCTTCTTCATCTTACATCACACTTAGCCAAATATTCAAGACAACTCTCTTTCCTCTCATGAGAAAGAAAACAAGCCTTCTAAGACTACATTCTTCATCTTGGCCGAGAACTACAAGAAGAGAAACAAGGAGGAAAATTTTTCTTCTCACCCCACACCACCATTCAAGATAATAGTTAGAATACCCTCCTTCATCAAAGTGTAGTAGAAAATTTGTGTAGAACCAAGGAACAAGAAGGAACAAGTTAAGAACCTTATTTAGAATGAGCTTAAGTTCTTTCATTTCCATGGTTGCTTACTCATCTTTATTTTTAGATCCCAAAGACATGGCCTTCAAGTAGGTGAAAGGAGAAAGTTTTCTTCAAGTCAAGTGAGGAAATCTTCACTCTAAGCACTAAGTGAAGAAAGCAAGTACTCTTCCTAGATCCTTCATAGATTTCCAAAGATTAAGTATATATGTTTATATAAAAGTTGGATCATTCATGATGTTCAATGCTTTAATAACAAGAATATGTAGAAGCTATGTTTCTATGTGATGTATATAATGTGATAGATGAACGTTATAAATTTGGCCAACATGATAATATATGTACCCACATGTATAATGAAAAGAAATGAAGAACTCTTAGGTGTTGTATGAAGACACTTATGAAACAAAATGAATTCATATGACATGCTAGGAAAAGACCACTAAGAAGATAACTTGATGTATGTGTTTATGTATTTTTCCAAGAGGATCATCACTTATGTATTTGTTCATGTATTTCGGTTTTTAAGAACTTTTATGGCCTTGACTTAGCATGTTATGAGGCAATCATATTTATGACTATGATTCTAAATCACAAAAGTTGGTTCTTGAGGATCTTCATGTTCATATGCATGCACATACCACACGGCCAAAGGAGGTACTTTTAGCCTTTTTACTTTCTTTGCATGGATTCCATCATCTTATATGTTGTATGTATTTTATTATGTCTTCAATCTTGAAAGTCATCATGTTGATGGAAACTAGTATGCATATAGTTAGAATAGGTGTTAAATTCAAGAAATATGTTGGAGATGTGAAAAATAAAAGATTTATGTGTCATGTGTGAGGGTAGGTATATTCGTCCATAAGGGCAAAAGTGTTAAAGAAATAAACTTTGTTATATGTTGTAAAGAAAGATGTGTATGTCATGTAGTAATCGGCCTTAAGGCCAAGAATGCAGAATAACGAAGATTGTTACATGTTGAAAAAAATATGTGTGTGACACAGGGCCTAAGGTCTAATTTATGAAAGAAAATAAATTGGTCACACGTTTATGAAATGGATATAAGTGTGGATATATATATATATATATATATATATATATATATATATATATATATATATATGAAATAATCATGCTTCTTGAAAGTGTCAACTAATTGAAAAAAGTAATATATGTATGAAATAAAGTATGATAGAAAGTATGACTACTTTATGTATCTTCTTATGATATATTGAAGTATGTGAATATGAATATTAAATTAGGGTCTTTGACCATTTGGACTATGTGTAAGATGTATATTTTAAGAAAATGTGGATGGATGAAATAAAAGAACACGTGGGTTGTTTAAGGATTGTTTGGTCGAAGGGTTTAGGAGAGAAAAAGATAGTATGTTTTCATGATTTAAGGCATGGATTATGTGCACATATGTGGGTTTTTATGCATGATGATATGAGAAAGTTAAAGAGCATAAATAGTGTGGAATGGCCTAGTAGGCCGAGTGCATGTGCATCCATTTTTCATCTCATGAAATGTTTTAAAAAGTTCAACCTTGCATATCAAATCAAATCGTATAGTCGGATATATCATGACATGTTTATCGTATGTATATAATCATTTGGAGGCCGTCATGACACCATTTTCGATGTGGTTGCTGTCATGGGAATATAGTATGTTATCGATGATTAAAGGTCGTCATGGCATAGGAATCTAAGGAGGTTGATGTTATGGGCATATATTATGTTTCTTTATGGGCCCGAGTGTAACACTTTGTCAACGACAAGGAATCTCTGGCATATCGAGTCGCTGTTAATTTATGTACTTATGATGTAATACCATGTTTGGAACATCGGGTTCATATTTTTACATATGACTATATGGGGGATTATTCCGTACTATGACGATATCATTCACATGCAAGGTAAAGTACTACAACCATCATATGAAAATTTTATGTTTATGAAAATGTTATGTTTTGAAATATTTATGGAAAATGGATATGGTCATCATGATTATCGATCATCGTTATGGAACTTTTAGGCATCATTTTAAAGACATCGCATTGTAAATATATTGCATTTACATGGTTCGCGTAGGGACTTAATGCATATAGAGGATAAGACTAAGTATGATGATTATCTTAGACCTTGATTGGAGACATTAAGGATGGACATTTATAGATGACGTTATATTGACTTGATAGTAGAAGAATGATTACTTTGATGATGATGTTAATTATATATGTCTTACATGTTACTTGGTTACATTTATGTTATGCACTTTATTTATTAAAAACGGAGACGCATATGTTATGTTAGGCATTATTATTTTATCACTCCGTCTCCCCATGTGTGATCCACATGATGTATCAAGGCACTACTTGCAGAACAATTAGGGTTATCACTCATATTTGCCTTATCACATTGCAGAGAACAGGAATCGCGATACGGTATTCATATAGGACGAACCTCGGCTAGTCTAGTACTTAGACTATTCTAGGACATTTATACATTATGATTTGTACGGACTTATGACTATCTGTATTGATATGCATGTCGTATGTTTATCTTTATGCTGCTTCCGCTATATCGATTCACGATTCATGTCGTCATGCATATGTATGGTATCGGCGCCTTGTACTTCTCCTAACAGAGTACGGCGAGTGCACCATGCCAAGACCATAGTCCCGGCGGGGCGCTATAGATAGGCCCGTAAAAAAGTAGTTAATTTTATAATTGCTAGAATGGACTTGTATGTTGAGTACATATGTTACTGCTTCGATAATAAATGATGTTTAAGCTTGTTAAGTATAGTTTTAAGCTTCTAAATGTTTATGCGCTGTGTCGATATGTATGTACAATCTATGTTCTTTACAAAATTAATAAGTGAATCCACCAACGAATCCACCAAAGATGAATTATCTGTTTTTTGGTTGAAAGACAAATGACCAGCAAGAGGTCAGACCAAACATCTTGAGGAATTGGTTAAAGGAGTGTTTCCGGTGGACTAGGCTTCAGCGTTTGCGCACGGTTCATGGAGGGGCCGGATTTTTTCGCCATATGATATACACAGCCTTACCTTACACTTTATGGAAGAGGATGTTTCATTGTTGAGCGACGCAAAAAAAAGTTTCATGGTTGACCCATGCTAAAATATATATATTCTTAAAAAAAAACACACATTCATATGAGTTCTTGCCACCATGATTTCCTCCTATTTCCATTGTAATTTGAACGAGTAACTGGTCATTCTTGAATTTGTTTAACAACAACAACCATAGTATATTTCAACGTATTAGTGAAATAATGAAGACCCCTCCGGTTGCCTTGGTCTATCATTGCTCACATTATAGAACAAGAATTCGTGGGCTGATTAGTTAGAGTCCCCTCTCTTCCTTGCAGGTTCTCATGAGGTGCTATTTGATCATTTCCAATTTTGGGCATCTCCATTCCATCCATTTTCATCATAGCTCCTCCTGTAAGCCACAAATATTTCTTTACTGAATGATTATCCACGATTAAACGGAAAGAAAAGAAAAAAAATGTGTTTCCAGTTTACTATGCTCCTACATTTGCACAAGGTTCAGAAAAGGGCCAGATTGCTTCGCGATCTGATGTACACAGCTTTATCCTGTACTTTGTGCAAAAGGCTGTTTTCACGGCTAGAACCCGTGACCTCAAGGTTACAAAACATCAAAGTAAAAGAAAAGAAAAGAAAATCTTCAATTAATTACAACTATTTAAATTCAAGTCATGTGTATATATAATAAACAAAAAAAGAGAGAGGATGCATAAAGAAAGATTAGTGTCAGGTTCGTACCATCAAGCATCTTTCTGATCTCAATGCCTCGCGTGGGATTATTCTGCACCTTCATCTTAGTATCTGGAGGATGACCAAACACAAAGAATTCCTGCGTTTAGCAACTGGAGAATATATTCACTTTGGAAAATGAAAGCAAAAATAAAAAGATAAAAAACGAAGCCAAAAGGCTAAAACTAGAATCAGAGAAGAAAAGAAACATGCAAGCTTTTCTTTATACGTACCATACACGAAATTTGGAGGGATTTCCATTTGGGTCCAGTGGAAGAGGCAACCCATTTTATACTTAGCAGAATGGCATGTATGTTATTAAACATACATAATCGTACTTTTACTTTCTATTTTTTATAATTTATACGCACCCACACAAGATAATTACTAGTTAATTTATTTGAGTTTCTGTTATTTTCTTAACAAGTAGACGGCATTAATGGGCTAGCTGGCCTGCCCGTCTAGCTTTGTGGAGGGTTCAGATCTCCTCACCGTTGCCCCTTCACCGCGTGCGTCACCGCGCGACACGTGGCAGCAGGAGGGGTGGTGAGATTGGATGAGGGTTTCATCCAGCCTCATCACCCCTCCTGCTGCCACGTGTCACGTGCTGGAGAGTACGGTGACTCACCACGCGGTGGGGGATCCCATCCGCTTTGTGGATGTCACTATTTTGATTTTTTTTTTCTTTCATTTGGTTTTTTGTTTTTTCTTTAATTATAGCATCTTGGTCACTTTGTGCTACAACCGTGTTTTTTTAAAAAAAAATATTTAATTGTATATTGAAAGTAAAAAAAGGGTCAGTTGTGGAGGGCAATTAACTCCCCCCCCCCCCCCCCAAAAAAACCTAATTGACCCCAAAAATGGCGCATACGATCCCTCCCATCATTCCACCGGTCTTATCAAAAAAAAAAAATCAATTCTACCATTAAATTCTTCCCCCAGCCGACCCTTGTAACAAACAAACAAAAGAAAATTTTGCTTGGTCAAACCCCCCACAGCCGAAGACAGTAGGAAGAGGAAAGAAGAAAAAAATGTCCTTGGCTTCAACCATCCCAAAATCGTTTACGGTATAGTATATCGATCAATGTAAATAACCTTGACGTATTTACTATGAATTTTGTAAAACTTTTGTATATACTTTCGATATCCATTTTGGATCATGCATTCGTATAAGTACTTTCATATATCATTTGCTATATGTATAAATTTGGTGTGTGTGTGCCGTGTGTATATATGTATGTTGGTGGCAGTGGCCGAGTGGCCACTGTTGGTGCATGGGTATTGTATAAGTATATATATGGTATTCATTTCATAGGAATTTGTTCATGTACCTTTGGATATACGATTATTTATTTTCTGATTTTGTGTGTATGCTGGGGTCTATGGATGCTGTGGCCGAGCATGTGGGCTGATGGGAGAAGGGTTTGCTCATTGTTGGAAGATGGAAACAATATGAATTGGATATAGTGTGAAAATATGATTTTTAGGGTTTTTGGATTCGAAATTGTGGAATTGTATGCAGAAAAATTTGGAATTTGTACAGTTTGAGGGTGAAATTGGGTTGGAATGGAAGAGAGAAGAATTCTGGTGGTCGGAGTGCGCCACCAGCTGCAAGCACCGGCGAGTGGCTGTGTGTGGGCGTGCTACTCGCGGCGCGTGAGGGCATGTGGAGGGGCTTGACGGGATGATTTTGTGGCAGTGTGTTAAGCATGAATCATTGTAGCTGTTTGAGGTGTTAGATGTGGGAAAAGTTAGTGTAAAGTTTCATGGTTGACCGAGGTGTTTAGAGGGAGGAAAGTGGAATTAGGTTTACGGGAGTGAGAGGGGGCTGGGCCGAGCGTTGGGGGCTTGGGCAAGGGGCTGGTCAGTGGGCAGCGGAGTGGGTCGAGGGTGTAGGAGGTGAGGTGAGATGAGGTGAGGTGAGTCGTGTAGTGGGTTGGCAGAAAAGTGGGTTGAGGGAGGTACGTATACGTATGTACGTAAATATACACATGTAAGGACGTGAGCATATATATGTGTATATATGTATGCGGATCAGATGGGTCATTTGGTATTTTAGGGACTTTTGAATATTTTGGCCTAATTGCATTTGATACTTGAATTTTGGGCCTTTTTGGGAATTTGTGGCAAATATTTGGAAATTTCGGAAAATATTTTGGATTCGGAAAATAGTTTTGGAAATTGCATTCGTATTGCGAGATTTACCCTTACAAGGTGAAATATACTGTTAAGCTAGATTGGTGCCAAATAAACGGAGCGTCCAGACGTAACTAACTAGTCTGGGACAGGATGCACGGACATATTGGCCGTCATTAGGGCACCACAGACGTAATGACCTAGTCAGGGACAGGGTGTATGTGGCATATTGACTATTGGGTGACCAATTTGTAAGTGTTACGGTATAAGTCACTTGTAGGAAAAGTGCTATAGCCATTGCATTAAGTTTGGAATTTTTGGACTTTGGATTTTAGACCTGTTTAATCGGATTTGGTCATTTGGATTTGGTTTTAGACTTTGGAAATTTTGGTTTTGACTTGGCATTGCATCGATTTTGGAAAATTGCATCATGCATTGACTTGGACTAACTTCTGATTGGACATTGTTTTGTGACTTTGCTGGGTATATTTGTTGACTTTGAATTTAATTGTTAGGAGTAAAATGGTAAATTTTATTTGCGACTGAGAAGCATGTTATTTTCGATATTGTTATTTATTTTGTTACACTTGCTTCTCCGTGCATGATCCCATGAAAAATATGGTAAGGTTACTCACTGTGCAAAGTGTCGCTCATACTATACTATCTTATTTCTTTTAGATGATCTGGAATATGACTTAGTTTATGCCGAGGAGGACGCAGACTGAGGGTGTTGACTATTTCTGGCTAGACTAAGGATTTTTCTGATGTTTAACTAGAGATTTATGGTTTTTAGTTTATGTACTTTGTGGAGACTTAGTCAGTTCTTTTTATTTACGGCATTGTATTATTCACCGTTGCTTAGACCTTTGTACATTATTTATTATTTATCATGATTTTGAGGTTTTATTTTGACTTCCGTTGACATCGATTTGTGTCACGTTGCTGATGTGTATTTTTATCGATTTGAAAGCCTTGTATTTTCCTTGGTGAAAAACGACGGGTGAGTCATTTCGAGTACTAGGTTCGGGAAGGGTTGCTAGAGGTGGTATCAGAACATGGCTCTAGATCTATGGCGGAAACATAGATTTAGGTCATGATCTCAGAAAAGATTACGAATTTGCCCCTAAGTCATTATTTAGGTTTAAGTATTTTGACATTAATTATTGACCTTAAAGGTAAGCTTTGACATTAGACTTAAGCAATGATCGGGTAAGGCACGCATACGTAGTTATCCGGGCGTTTTATTTACCCATTCCATGTAAGTTTTTCGAATTTCGCTTTACCTTTACCTATTGTCTGATCACCGTAAATTTCGTTTAATTATGTCAGAATTATAATGTTAGTAACCGTTTTTTAAACTGTAATGCCACAGCAACATACTGCCAAGAATAGACCATAATGGAGACGGTAACGACAACAACCATGGTGCTGGCCCAAGCCCTGACGGATGCTTTGACCACCATAGCACAGGTCCTGGCACAGTAGCTGCTGCAGCAATAGAACCAGCCGCCACTGCCTCCTCCTCCACCACAGATGGGCCTTCAATTCTTCTATCAAGAGATGAAAAGGACGCACGTTCCGAAGTTTAAACGGAGTGCTAATTCTGATGAGGCCAAAGTATGGCTAGAGGAGGTGGAGAATAACCTCTGACTGTTACATGTGCCCAAGAAGATTCGGGTAGAGGCTGTTACACCACCTGCTGGGAGACGCTAACGGGTGGTGGAAATGAGCCCCGCTGAACCTACCTCAGCCGGTTACGTGAAATCACTTCTGTGAGGAGTTCCGGATATACTATGTCCCAACGACTACTGTGCTCCAGAAGATGGCAGCATTCTAGGCCCTGACCGAGGAGAGCATGCGGGTGTCGGTGTATGCAGACTGATTCCATGCATTGGGGCAGTTTGTGCCGTCGACCTGACACGAGGCTTAAGATATTGAAGTTCGAGACATGCCTAAATTCTCGCATTCGATTTGGCATTGTGAATACAAATGCGAGAAACTTCAGAGAGTTACTGGAGGCTTGTCACCGAGTGGAGGCCAATTTGCAGAGGGTGGCCGCTGAAGAGAGAAGTAAGAGGCCTTGAGAGGAGGGTAGCAGCAGCAGACCCAGTAAATATGTCAAGGTACCGCGGCATCAGTCAGGGGGTCGATCATTCAGGCCCCAGTAGCCACAGCAGCAGCAGCAGGCAATGAGAGTCCAGCCAGTGGAGGCTTCAACTTGTCTGGCGTGTGGGTGGACATATACAGGTGACTGTTGGAGAAAGATGGGGGCGTGCTTTAACTGTGGCAATGTTGGTCACATGGCGAAGGACTGTCCAAAGACGGGTAGAAACTTTGAAGATGGTCCCACAGCAGCGACAGAGAGGTCGCCACGACCTAATGCGAGAGTTCATGTGATGACAGACACTGAGGTTCAGGGATCCAACGACGTGGTAACAGGTTCCTTTATTTTTAAGTCTTTACTTGATTATAATATTTGTGTCTGCGTAACCCTGTACTAGAACCCTAAGCCCTTAGGTGTCATACTACTAAATAGAGTCCCAGTGAACGTCCTATTCGATAGTGGTACGAGCCACTCGTTCGTCACTAAGAGGTTTGTCAAGAACCTCAGAGCTGTCCCAAATGACTAGAGACACCGTATCATGTGCTAGCAACTGGAGACCAAGTCATTATCCCACATCACTTATACAAGAATCGCAGGTTGGAGATAGAGGACCGGGAGTTCGAAGTTGCGTTGATACCAATCCAGATGAGCGACTTCGATGTTATTCTGGAGATAGATTGATTGGCCAGATATTACGCTCACATCAACTACCGGCAAAAACAGGTTGCGTTTAAGGACCCTACGAGAGAGGAGTTTACCTATCAGGGGAACACCAAGTTGAAGAAGCCGCCTTGTAGCATTTATTTGACCGTAGCATGAGCATATAAGGTGATAAGGAAGGGACGTGAAGGATTTCTTGTGTACGCCATGGATGCTGATCAAGACACCCCATCTATCGACGATATTCAAGTGGCAAGGGAATTTAAAGATGTTTTCCCTGATGACCTTCCATGTCTACCACCGAGCAGGGAAGTGGAGTTCGAAACCAATTTGATACCAGGAGCAGAGCCGATCTCGAAAGCGCCGCACAGGCAGAACTGAAAGAGCTCAAGGAGCATTTGTAAGAGTTGCTAGACTGAAAGTTCATAAGACTTAGTGTTTGCCTTGGGGAGCACCAGTCTTGTTTGTGAAGAAGAATGATGGAAGCATGAGACTATGCATCGGTTGTCGTGAGCTTAACAAGATCACGATAAAGAATAAATATCCGCTACCGAGGATTGACGACATGTTCGATCAATTAAAAGACGACAAAGTATTCTCAAAGATTGATCTCAGGTCAGGCTATCATCAGTTGAGAATCAAGGCGGAGGATGTAGCTAAGACGGCGTTCTGCACCAGATACGAGCACTACGAGTTCCTTGTGATGCCCTTTGGATTGAAAAATGCTCCTGCAGCTTTCATGGATTTAATAAACATTGTATTCAAGGAGCTGTTGGACCGATTTGTGGTGGTGTTCATCAATGACATTTTGGCATATTCGCTCAATGAGGAGACGCATGTTGAACACGTGTGAGACGCATTAGAGATTCTTAGGAAGAGGAAGTTGTACACAAAGTTTAGCAAGTGCGAATTCTGGTTGAGGAGTGTGACCTACTTGGGTCATTTGATTTCTGAAGAGAGCACTTCTATTGATCCGAAGAAGATTGAGTCGATTACGGAGTGGCCTCAACCCACGAATGTCACCGAGGTGCAAAGTTTTCCTAAGTCTTGCGGGATACTGTTGTAAGTTCATGGAAGGATTTTCGAGGATCGTAGTTCTACTGAGTCGACTGACGCAACAGAAGACCAAGTTCGAGTGGACCTTCGAGTGCGAGAAAAGTTTTGCTGAGTTGGAGAAGAGGTTAACAACTGCACAGTCTTGGCATAACCCTCCGGCTCTGAAATGTTTGTGATATACAACGACGCGTCCAAGAATGGACTGGGTACATGTATTTGATGTTGTAAATATGAGTTTATATGCATGTCAACTATGGTCTAACCACTCTATTGCAGGATGTGTCCTCATGTAGGGAGGCAAGGTAATTGCATACGCCTCAAGACAATTGAAGAAGTATGAGCAGAACTACCCCACTCATGACTTAGAATTGGCAGCAGTGGTCTTCACACTTAAGATTTGGCGACACTATCTATACAGAGAAAAGTGCAAAGTATTCACAGATCACAAGAGCCTGAAGTACATGTTCACTCAAAAGGAGTTAAATATGAGACATAGTGTAGGACTTGTATAGCACCACTGGAAGGGGGTTGAATAGTGAGTGCGGAAAAATTCGGTTTTTAAAACTTTTTGAACCAAATTACTCATTTCTAAAAACAGTTTTTGGCAGATTGACACAATCTGAGTAAAAACGTTTTTTCAAGGCCTTATACTTTGAATTTTAGTATGAGATTTTTATCACATATACGTAACATCTGAAAGTACTTTGTCACCAAATTTCACAATTTTTGGAGGTCTATAACATGATCATCTAGTTAATCCAAAATGAGGTCTGAAACAGAATCAGTTTTCAGAATTAGGTAATTGTAACAAAAGTTTTAAAAACCAATTTTCCCACACCCGCTATTCAACCCCCCTTCTAGTGGTTCTATACAGGTCCTACAAGTGGTATCTGAGCACAGATACACTCACGACAAGAAGATATAACAATCTTTATGAGATAGCATCCACTAGCCAAAAAAACAAACAGGAAGGTATGTCAAGCCAATGGCCTCCATCTTTTGATAGTGAGGTAAATTCTGATTCTGAACAATTGTATCATGATTTGTATGTTCAATATATTGAATTACATAAGTTTGCTACGACTCTTGCAAAATAAAAAAACACTTAATTGAAGAAAAGAAATTGTTAGAATCCTCTAACACAAATCTTGTATCTCAATTAAACGATTCAAAAGAGGAGTCGTCTAATTTGATTGTTACATTGAGATCTGAAATTCAATCATTGACATCCGAAAATATGGTAATAAAAGACGAGATTTCAGATTTGAGATCAAGAAATGAAGATCTAGAAAAGACGGTAAAACAATTCGATAGAGAAACTTGCATGTTAGATCATCTCATTTCTTCACAAAAACATGAAACTGACAAAACCGGATTAGGGTATACTGAAGATAATCATGTACAAGACAAATCTGCAAATTTTGTTTTATCTTCAACTAAACATGTATTTGAAACGATCGTAAAGCCTAAGAAGGTGACAATACAATCTAGCGAGCGCCATATTGCATTTCATCGTTCTGCTTCTTTTTCATCAGATACAAAGTATAATCATGTACACTATAGATATGAAAGAAAACTATTGATGCATACACGACATTCGTACAACACAAATGCATCTAGACCACGTACCATGCACACTAACACAAATGCATATAAAAAACGAAGATCTTATTATGCTCATAATGATATTCTCGGCCATAGGCCAAATAAAAATGCTTCTAACATTTATTATATTGCTTCTTCATCTCTTTTCTCACCTTTTGTAAGACCGAGAAAGGTCACCCAAGTTTGGGTACCAAAAGGTACTCTTGCAAAGGGTTGAATTAATAACCCTTAAGAACGCACTTGAAATGCATGATTTCTGTTGATATGCTATAAACTGCTATTTCTTTCCATTCTTACTTATACTTTTGATGAAATTTACAAAATAAATGGGGAGAAAAGAGCATGATTTAAGGGGGAGAGAAGCTAATTTAAGGGGAGCACGACTGAAATTCAATTTCTAAATTTGTGCATAATTGTAGAGAGAGTGATCACATTTAGATCATGGATAAATGTTATTTTGCAAATCACCAAAAGGGTGATATTTTTGAGAAAAAGGATTTGAGTGATTTACAAATACATGATTTAAATGTTGCGTACTTACGAAATGCATGAATAAACTTTACTTATGTGATAAAAATGCTTTACATGTTTATATATAATGTTGCCGTACTAATTTGTTATGAAGTGTTAAAGCTTACATCATGTGGCAAACATTTATTTTCTTTACACTATTTTCAGGTGCCATGATTAATGAACTAAACTAGTTCATTAAGTGAAGTGCTTAAGTTAATGAACTAACTAGTTCATTAAATGAAGACATATTTGAAGAGAGCTATATGGCAACAAACTTGAAATGGAAAGTCTCCTCATTTCATTCAATTTACACACCATTTACATATATATACTATATATCTATATTTTTTTAAAAATGCACTATATACTTATATTCCGACGTACCACCGACACGTCACATATATTATAAACGTACGGCGACATCACACCAATATATACACCTCATATTTATGAGTATATTCATGTCTTATATCTTATATCACAAGTCATGGTGACGTCAAAATCGTAACAACATGTTACAAGGTCATAAACCGAAAATTGTCGTATCGGGTGACTACCGAAACTTCACCGACATGTCATATGCTTGCCATATAAAGATGGCCAGCCTATATACATCAAAATTATTCAAAAATTTTGTGATCCACATGTTACAATCAACCACAAAGTCATATCATGTTTGCACACACAAATCACTCATAATTTAGCCTAGATTTGTGGAGAATTCAAACTCAATTCTATTTTGGCATATGGGGAGTTTATACCCAGCTATTGGAGCTGAATATACACCTAATTTTATGTATATTATGTGTCACATAATATATATAACATGTGTCGGAAGTTTGAAATTAATCGGAGAAAAATTGTGTAATCGACGAAAGTCGAAAATTTGGTTTTCTACAAACCTACACACATAGAACGTTTGTGACATTGATGTAACATGTATCTAGATACTTTTTACACATTCAAGATATGTTAAAGTGTTCTAGAAAATTCATATTAAGGCTGATTATAATTTACCATATATGTGTAAATATTGTGCATTATTTGACAAAGCTTACCAAAAGAAAATTTCAGCACATGCAGCCTATTTCCACACGCCATTTTCAGCATTTTTGAAGCCTAGGTGGAGATTATTTGGCACTTTAATTGGTGGAGTACATGTCTCACAAGATTAGTGACATTGAAGAAGGCAACACATAAGGAAAGAATTCAAAAGAACCACATGCTGAAAATTTCAGTACATGGACATAGTTATGGCCGATTTTTAGCACTCATTTGTCTTCAATTGTCTACCAAAATTTAAGGGGATTGATGATTATATGGTAGTTATTCACCTTGATTTTGATCACATGTTTCAGATTTTTTGAAGAAATTTAAAGTGTGCCAAGGTGGATCAATGATGGTCAATCAACAAGTGACAACTAGGAAAAGACAAGTCATCCCTCCAAACATATTGCATCAAGTAAGCAAGGTTGTGTCATCATTTACACAATGTAATCTTTCAAGGGCATTCAAGACAATTCTCAAGGAAGAAATACACCCTAGGGGGCGGCCACATTGTTATAAAAAGAAGAAGATGGTGCAAGACAAGGCTAAGCAAAAATTGATATTCTTACAAGTGCAAAATGCAAGACTACTCTCTTCTTCTTCCTTTCTTTCTTTTGCTCTTAGCCTCAAGCCTATCATTAATATGTTCCACATATTATATAGGCTTTTATTATACCACATAAACTCGTTTATTTCTTGTAAAAGGTTGATCAAGGTGTGATCAAACCTTCATTCGATCGGTGGTGGTGTTCGTGATTGGTTTGTTTGATTATTTGATTGTAAAAGGGTGGAGTTGGTGTTTAAATCCAGGCACCCTTGTGGTAAGGTGTTTTTGTGTTTAGTGAAATCCAAGGAAGGTGTCTTTGAATACTTGAGTAGGTGGTTTTAACCGAACTAGTATAAAATTCTCGGTGTTCTTACTTTTCAGCACTTTACTTTCAGTTTTCAGTTTTTTGTATCGTATTCTTTACAAAGGTAAAAATAGGAAATGATTTTCAAAAATCATAAAAGTTTTCAGAAACATAGCCACATGTCCTAGCTTTCATTTGGCACAATTTTCATCTCATTTGGATAAGTATAAGTCAGTCAAATGTTAATAGTTCTGAGACTAGTGCAATTTGATTTTTAGATCTGCAAAGGCTGAGAACATCAACGTGGTTGACATACTTGCCAAAAGAAATTCGAAAAACTGTTTCAACCCTGTGAAGTACATAACCTAAGGGTCATTCCATAAAAGTTTCAGATTATTTGGAGTTGTAAATTAATAGGAATAAATTTTTCATTTTTGAGGAACAGTTTCTGATAGATTGACACAATCTAAGTAAAAACGCTTTTTCAAGGCCTTATACTTTGAATTTTAGTCTGAAATGTTTATGACATATACATAACATCTGAAAGTACTTTGTCACCAAACTTCACGATTTTTCGAGGTTTATAACCTGATTATCTATTTAATCCAAAACCAGGTCTGAAAACAGAATCAGTTTTCAGAAGTGAGTAATTGGTAACAAAAAGTTTTAAAAACCAATTTTTTCAGCACACTATTCAACCCCTCTTCTAGTGGTGCTATACAGGTCCTAAATATAGAAGGTGGTTGAAGCTGATAAAGGACTATGAATTGACGATCTGTTACCATCAGGGGAAAGCAAACAGAGTAGCAGACGCGCTGAGCCAGAAGTCAAGTCATGCCAAGCAAACACCGTTGGAGATGGAAATCGAGGAGTTTGGGTTGTACATTGTCGACTTCACGGAAAATTTCTTGCAACACTGATTATCACGCCGACTCTGATTGATCGAGTTAAGGGCCTCAAAAAGATGATATGACTCTCAGAGATATTCGGGAGAGATTGAGAACTGAGCAAATTGATGGATTCCAAGTTTAGGGTGATGAAAGCATGTGGTATCAGGGGAGGTTGTGCGTACCAGATGTTGAGGAGCTAAGGAAGGAGATATTAAGAGAAGCGCACAGTTCAAAGATGTGGAATCATCGAGGCTCCGCGAAGATGTACCACGATTTGAGGAGACATTATTGGTGGAACAGTATGAAGAGACATATTGCTGAGATTATTGAGAGATGCCTAGTCTGTCAGCTGGTGAAAGCTGAACATCAGAGATCTGGGGGCTTAATAATACCGTTAGAAGTACCCGAGTGGAAGTGAAAGCACATTACGATGGACTTTGTCTCAGGGCTTCCTAAGACAAGAAATAGCAACGATGTAATTTGGGTGATCGTCGACCGATTAATGAAATCTGTGCACCTTTTGCCAGTATCCAGTGAGGCGACCATGGAGAAGCTGGTGACAATGTATGTGGATAATATTGTGAGTCTTCACAGTGTGCCGGTGAGTATCGTTTCCGATCGCGATCCGAGATTCACCTCTAAATTTTGGACCATAAACCAGAGAGTTATGGGGACCAAACTGAGATTGAGTACGACATTTCATCCCCAGACGGATGGTCAGTCAGAGAGGACGATTCAGACACTGGAGGATATGCTGAGAGCATGTGTATTGGACTTCAAGAGAAACTAGGATAACATGGTGAAGTTAATTGAGTTCTCCTACAACAATAGCCATCATAGTATCATCGGCATGGCACCTTTCGAGGCTCTTTATGGACACAAGTGTAGGTCTCTTGCGTATTGGGATGAATTCGGTGAGCGAGCTATCACTGAACCAGTTAATTGAGCAGACACAAGATAAGGTAAAGGTCATCTGGGAGAGACTCAAGGTGGCGCAGGACCAAAGTAAGAGTTGGACTGACTCCAAGAGACGACACTTGGAGTTTGTGGTTGGGGAGAAAGTTTACCTGAAAGTGTCACCCACGAAGGGTGTAATGCGGCTTAGAGAGAAAGTTAAACTGATCCCTCGTTAGATTGGTCCTTACGAAATACTCGAGAAGGTTGGTACGTTGGCGTACAGATTGGCTCTACCCCTGACACTGACTCAGGTACATAATGTCTTTCACGTTTTGTAGTTGAGCAGGTACGTTCTGGATCCTATTCATGTGCTCAAGGCACGACCACTGAAGGTTAAAAGTGATGCTAAGTACGAGGAGGCCCCGGTTAAGATTGTTGATAGAAAAGATTAAGTTTTGAGGCGTCGGGTGATTCCATACATCAAAGTTCAATGGACCAATCATACGGAACATGAAGCGACGTGAGAGCTTGAGGAGCAGATGCGCAAAAGATACCCACACCTCTTCAACTAAGGTACGTAAGTTTCGAAGACGAAATTTTTTATAAAAGAGGTAGACTGTTACAACCGTGTTTTAAAAAAATATATTTACTTGTATATTCAATTAAAAAACCGTCAGTTGTGGGGGGCAATTAACTCCCCCAGCCGGCCTTTCCAACAAACAAACAAAAGAAAATTTTCCTTGGCCAAACCTTGCAACAGCCGAAGATAGTAGGAAGAGGAAAGAAGATAAAAAATCCCTAGGCTTCAACCATTGAAATCGTTTATGGTATAGTATATCGATCAATGTAAGTAACCTTTGTGTATTTACTATGAATTTTGTAAAACTTATGTATATACTTTCGATATCTATTTTGGATCATGTATTCGTATAAGTGCTTTCATATATCATTTGCTTTATGTATAAATTTGGTGTGTGTGTGTGAGTGTGTGTCATGTGTATATATGTTCGGTCACTGTTGGTGCATGTGTATTATAGAAGTATATATATAATTTTGGTATTCATTTCCTATGAATTTGTTTATGTACCTTTGGATATACGATTATTTATTTTGTGATTTTGTGTATATGCAAGAGTGTATGGATGCTGTGGCCGAGTATATGGGCTGATGGGAGAGGGGTTTGCTCATTGTTAGAAGATGGAAACAATATGAATTGGATATAGTATGAAAATATGATTTTTAGGGTTTTGGATTCAAAAATGTTGAATGGTACTCAGAAAAATTTGGAATTTGTACAGTTTGAGGGTGGAATTATGTTAGAATGGAAGAGAGGAGAATTCTGGTGGTCGGAGTATACCACTAGCGGCGCATGGAGCTCACGCACCGGCGAGCGGCTGTTTGTGGACGTGTTACTCGCGGCGCGTAAGGGCGCGTGGAGGGGCTTGCTGGGGTGATTTTGTAGCAGTGTCTTATGCATGAATCATTCTAGCTGTCTGAGGTGTTAGATGTGAGAACAAGTGAATAGTGTGAAGTTTGGTGGTTGGACGAGGTGTTTAGAGGAAGGGGGAGTGGAATTAGGGTTTGGGGGAATGGAGAGGGGTTGGGGGCTAGGGCAAGGGGCTGGCCAGTGGGCAGCACAGTGGGCTGAGGGTGTAGAAGGTGAGGTGAGGTGAGGTGAGTTGGATAGTGAGTTGGAGAAAAAGTGGGTTGAGGGAGTTACGTATACGTATGTACGTTTATATGCACATATACGGGCATAGGCATATATATGTATATATGTATACGGCTGCAATGGGTCATCTGGTATTTTGGGGACATTTGATTATTTTGGCCTAATTGCATTTGATACTTGAATTTTAGGCATTTTTGGGAATTTTTGGCAAATATTTGGAAATTTCAGAAAATATTTTGGATTCGTAAAATAATTTTGAAAATTGAATTCATATTGCAAAATTCACCCTTACAAGTTGAAATATATTGTTAAGCTGGATTGGTTCCAAACAAACGAAGCGTCCGAGCATAACTACCTAGTTTGGGACAGGATGCACAGACATATTGGCCACCATTAGAGTGCCACAGACATAACGACCTAGTCCGGGACAGGGTATCCATGCATATTGACTATTGGAAGACTAATTCATAAGTCTTATGGTATAAGTCACTTGTAGAAAAAGTGCTATAGCCATTGCATTAAATTTAGAATTTTTAGACTTTGGATTTTAGACCGGTTTAATCAGATTTGGTCATTTGGATTTGGTTTTGGACTTTGAAAATTTTGGTTTTGACTTGGCATTGCATCGATTTTAGAAAATTGCATCATGCATTGAAATGGACTAACTTCTGATTGGACTACGTTTTGTGACTTTGTTGGGTATATTTGTTGACCTTGACTTTAATTGTTACGGGTAAAATGGTAAACTTTATTTGCGACTGAGAAGCATGCTATTTTTCATATTGTTATTTGTTTTGCTGCATTTGCTTCTCCGTGCATGATCTCATGGTAAATATGGTAAGCTTACTTGCTGGGCGAAGCGTTGCTCATACTATAGTTTCTTATTTCTTTCAGATGATCCGGAGTACGACTTAGTTTATGTCGAGGAGGACATGGAGTGAGGGTGTTGACTACTTCTGGCTAGACCGATGATATTTCTGATGTTTGGACTAGAGATTTGTGGTTTTTAGTTTACGTACTTCGTGGAGACTTAGTCACTTCTTTTTATTTACGACATTGTATTATTCACCGGTGCTTAGACCTTTTGTACATTATTTATTATTTATGACGAATTCGAGATTTTATTTTGACTTTTGCTAAGATCGATTTGCGTCACGTTGCTGACGTGTATTTGTATCGATTTGGACGTCTTGTATTCTTTAGCAAAACACGGCGGATGAGTCGTTTCTAGTATTAGGAATCGAGACAGATCGATAGAATTTGAGTGCACCAAAATGTACTAAAATAATCTGGCTATCAGACAAAGGAAAATAAGATTAATGCAGTTATAAAAGGAAACAATGCGGTATATATGGAAGATGATATTATGATGTGATTTTAATAAATTAACTATTCTATTTAGGTAAAATTTAGGGTGAAGTTATTGACACCATATGTTTTTTTATATTTTCACCACTTTTATTCCAAACGGTAACTGCGGACTTTAAAACAAAAGTAATGGAAATGTGAAAAATGATGGTCGAAATACCCTCCCTAAATTTATTGAAATTATTTGACTCAATAAATTAGCTAACATAAAATACTAATAAGGATAGTATAGAAATATTATATAATACTTATTTTAATCACCACAGTGCATTCTTAATATAAGAAAAATAATTTTAGCCGATATTACCGTTAATTAATGTGGATATATTTCTATGGTTAAAACATACGAGATAGAAATTTTAATTGAATTTTTTTTTTCAAAAATATTATAATTACAATAATGAAATAAACATGCATAAACACATACACATCTATACATACATAAACATTATTTCATGCATAAACACATACACATCTATATGTATGTTTGTGTGTGTACTCGTTCGCGTGCATGTACACACGCACACATATATCTATGCATATGCATGCATGCTGAATTAGGATAACTTCTATTGAACTAGACTTAATGCAACCACTAGACATCATGAATTAAGAAGAATAAGGATAACCAACCACCCACTAAGAACCACATTACACTGTCCTCAAAGGCGGCCAAATGCGTACAATGGTCACCATAACTCTTCCAATCCATGGCTTTAAATAATTGAGGTTGCATACAAAAAATAAAATTTAATAAAACAAATAAGCATAAGACGGGTGGGGCAAAGGTGTGATGCTAAACCTTCAAACCTGAGTTCGGTTTCATATTCTGATCATTCTGGTCAATTACATCAACCACTAATCTTTAGGTTCAAATAGTGTATATATTTCTATGGTTAAAACATGATCACCCGATCTTGTTTTAATCATATTTCAAAATCTTAAATTCGGATTGCGGCGATTGAAGTTAACTGAATACCTAATTCTGAGTTCTACAACTTTCATATTCAGATCTTGTTGTAATACAGTAAGGTTAGGCCCGTAAAAAAGGTAGTTAATTCATGATTGCTAGAATAGACTTGTGTGTTGAGTACCTATGTTACTGCTTCGATAGTAAATAATGTTTAAACTTGTTAGTTTTAGGCTTCTAAATTTTTATGTTTTGTGTCGATATGTATGTATAATCTATGCTCTTTACAAAATTAGTAAGTGAACCCACCCACGAATCCACCAAATATGAATGATCTTTTCTTTAGTTGAAAGACAAACGATCAGCAAGAGGGTCAGACCAACCTCTTGCGGAAAGTGGATTTAGTTTAACCATGATAAAGTTTAGCAAAATAGTTCCAATGAGATAAGTATGTGACAAGGTTAACTTCTTTTTGTATAGAACATGGACGAATTGCCTAAGTAGGGGGTTAAGATTCCTTCACCGCTTTTCCCTCACCCCGCTCATCACCACGCGACACGTGACACCATGGATGGGTGGTGAGACTAGATGTGGGTACATCTAGTCTCACCACCCATCCATGGTGTCACGTGTCGCATGGTGACGAGTGGGGTGAGAAAAAAGTGGGACAGGAGATCTCATCCCGTAGGGAGTTAGGATCCACTCACCGCTTTCCTCTTACCCTATTCGTCACCACGCGACACGTGGCACCAGGGGTGGGTGGTGAGACTAGATGTGGGTCACTCTCATCTAGCCTCACCACCCACCTCTGTTACCACGTGTCGCGTGGTGACGAGTAGGATAAGAGAAAAGTGGAGCAGAAGATCTCATCTCCTAACTAGGATGAATCGTTGGGAAATCTTTTAATTTTTTTTAAGTAGAATATAAAATTTGGGCTATAAGAAATTTGTAAAAGAAAGAAAAAGGTCAAAAGGAAATAATAAACCCTGTCGCTTTATTGAGGAACGATCCGATTGCAGCAAAACCTTCTCAGAAGCGAATCCGTTGACCTAAAATACCCACCTGCAGAGAACCTCCTTCTCTGAAGAAGAAGACCGCACGATCTCTGAAGAAGAAGACCGCACGATGGCACTGTCAGACGAACAAATTACGAGGTTGTGTAGAATTAGGAAGACAGTGATGCAGATGCTTCAAGATAGAGGCTATTTTGTGGCGGATAAAGAAATTGACCTGAGCAGAAATGCATTTCTGCAGAAATATGGGGATAACATGAAGAGAGAAGACCTTGTCATGAAGAAATCTAAGCGCAACGATAGTTCAGATGAGGTCTTGTACCCCTCCCCCCCCCCCCCCTCTTCTAGAAGCTTACTGCACTTTTAATTTTTCATGTTCTTGCTCTGGTTTTTCCTTTTGATGGGACCTTAATTATCAAATTTTGGTTAAAATTCCGGTGAATTTCTTTTTTTGTGAGTAATTTCATTCAGGGAATTGTACAATTTGTTCTATAATTCCTTTTTGCCTCTTGTTTGTGCTACGAGGTGTTATTTGGGCTTAACATTGTCTACATGATGGGTGTTTATAATGCTATCGCTTAGTACATATGTTTATTTTTATCTCATTTATTTAAGTCTTAGAGCAAAAGTTTCAAGTTTTCAGGAGTGTTAAACTTGTTCCCAAATTGTGTCACACGGGCATGGGAAGTGTGGGTTGTATTTTGTGATGACCCAGCATAAAGGTGAATCGGTCGGGAGGAGGTTTGAGTCTCCATTAAGAACGACGAGGGGTTGAGGTCATAAGGGGAGCAATGTTATTTTCAAGGGGATTTGAATTTATAAATAAAGCCTTTTTTTTTTATGTGTCTGCTAGCTTCCTAACTTAGTTGTTAAGTTTGATGTTAGTTCCTTTCAAAAAAAAAAAAAAAAATGGTTTGATGTTAGTTTTCCTTTTTTGCTGTTAAACGTGTTTCAAAAGTTCAGCTCACCTTTAACTTGAATTAATTGGTTAAGAATTAATTGTACAGATTTTTCTTCTACAAGGTTTGGCGTGAAGGATTTGTGTTGTTATGGAGGGACTGGTGGTTATATATGCTGTAAGATGTAGGTGCAGTTTGTACAATGAGAATGTTTTTGAGTTTTACACTCATTTGCTCGCTGGTTTCGCTTTCGCACATTTCTGCATTCGTCCATCTTTTCCATCTTTTCCCGTTATTTTTGTTTCCTATCCAGTTTCTTTTCTGGTGGTTATTCCCAGTAGAGCATAACATATCGAGTATCAGTCTGAGAGGTCGAACTGTGTCAGCTTGTGTTTAATTTATTTGGTGTTTATTATGAAAACAAGCAGAAATTTCTGCTATTTGGTCCAACCTACATTTTATTAACTCCAAAACAAGCAGAAAATTATGTGCTTTAGACGATCTTTTTTTGTAAAACCTGTTTTTGATTGCACCAGTGTACATGTGAATCATTTTTTATATTTTGCCCTTCTGCATGCTTTTTCACCTTTTAGTCTAGCATGTTTTGCTGATAGATTGATGTTTGGAACATGCAGATATATGTTTTCTTTCCCGAAGAGGAGAAGGTTGGTGTCAAGACACTGAATACATACACGAAGAGAATGAAAGAGAATAATGTGTTCCGTGCAATCTTGGTGGTTCAGCATAATTTGACTCCCTTTGCTAGAACTTGTATTACTGAGATAGCTTCCACGTTTCATTTGGAGGTTTTCCAGGTGAATGATTGTGTTCTTCCAAATATTCATTGAGAATTTTTCAAACGTCAATGTTGCTTCCTTTTTATGCTGTCGAGTATAATGTAATTGTCATCTCTCAATTACAAAAAAAAAAAAAAAAAAAAAAAA
>AP025069.1:1340689-1387348 GCA_036186865.1 Eustoma russellianum
AAAAAAAAAAAAAAAGAAAAAAGAAATTGTCGCCTATGGAATGTAAGTTTCATGCCTGCAATATTGGTCAATTATAGATTTTTCACTACTAAGCTTAGCACTACTAAGCTTAGCTGTCCTCTCTTTGCTCCTTCAATAATATGGAGTTATCAACCTTAGGCAACATGAATAGGGTGTCACTTTAAGAGTTCATTCTAAAAGAAGATAAATTTAACACGTTCATGAAACCTATGCTGATTATCAGTTTTTTGAACCTATGTGTACCTTTCTACACGGAAAGTGCTACATTTAATCACCTCATGATGCTATACTAGTTGTTAATTTCTTTTACCTCAGTTCATTATAGTATATTCTTAGGACCGTAGCTCAGATTATCATCAGTAGACAATTTTTCATAATGCGTAGTTGGTTCTTCTTTTTCTTTTTCATGGTCAGTCGCAATACTTGCTTAGTTGCCGACAAAGAAAAAAAATACTTGCTTAGTTTGCATTTATTTCTATATTGTTTAGTTTTGACGATTCCATAATCACTAATAATAATCTTCTTGACCTTGTTACCTCTTATTGTGAGATTTTTTTTGTGTATGTATTAGTTGTTTTGCTTTTGGGCATTTCTTTACTTTTGGGGAATCTAATAAGTGGTCTTTGTAGGAAGCTGAGCTGCTGGTCAACATCAAAAACCATGTGCTTGTTCCTAAGCATGAACTACTCACGCCTGAAGAAAAGAAGACATTGCTGGAAAGATATACCGTGAAAGAAACGCAGGTTAGTTGTTTAGTCATAGCGTCTGGTGGACGTCTGCATGGATGTATTGCACTGACCTTTATTATAGACTAACAGTCAATCATGGAACTGCCAAGAGCGATTCATGGATTACAATATACGTGCTTTGTTTGCATTTTTGTGATGAAACTTCAAAGAACAAATTATGAATTATTATACTGGTTCTTGCATCACTGTATTCTCTGGGTTTTCAGGTTTTTCAGATGGAAATCTTAATGCTATTTTGTTAAATGAGCAGAATCTGTCTTTCTATGCAACAACAATACGCTTTTTCTTTCGCCCTTTTTCTTCTTCTAGATTAAGTCACTATTTGAACATCAGCGCAATATTTGTTACAAGGTTGCCTATCCTCAGCCGCCTTATAAATCCTGCCCATTAAAGTAAAACTCGCTTTGGTGGAAGTTGCAATGTATGGTGAGAAACCAGTTACCTGTAGTCCTCTTGATATTATTTTATGGGCTGGCATACCTCTGATTCTACTCTTACCTCAGCTATGGCCTGTTCGGACTTTCTATTCCCATTTACTCAGAAGTTTCTCACTTTCCTTCTTTTCCAGCCATTGTATTCCAGAATCAATGGTAGCTTTGACAATTATGACATAAAGTTAGCCTGTACATGATCAATTCAGTAACATCTTCCCAACTGGAAAGTATCTCTCTACTCTGGCCTGTTACTCATTCTACATAAGTTAGTTTTGGTTTTCTATAAACTGTGACAGTTTGCTTAGTTTAACAGTTCTGCTTTTCTTGCTTATGTAATTACATAAGTGCTATTTTTCTTCATAATTGGGAGGAGGAGAGCAAATTTGACTTTGTAAAACAAATGAAATTTCTCATGCCAAGTCCCCCATGATATATCATCCAAGACTCCGACCCCTCAACTCTTTGGCTATGTAGCTACCTTCATCTTATACACAGGCAAAGAGCATGTTTATTTGGTCACGAATGCATTATTTATCATCATTTCCCTTAGTAGTGTTCACTATTTGGCATTGTTATCAAGATATTCTTCTTTCTTATTCTCCGACTAATTCATTACCCAAGCATGATGTTTTGGTTTTTGAGGCTTGCTTCGCTGACTTGGTGTTGCTGTTGGAACTGCGCCGTTACTCCTTTAGCATAATTATTTCCTAGAAGTTTAGGAGCATATGTCAGTAAGCTTCCGTATAATTAGTTTAGAACTGCATAACTTTCTCAGCCTTTAATTACAAACTAAAATAACAACAAACAACGCTTGAACCTTCTTTTTTCCCAATATGTGGGATCGGCTGGCTGCGTAGATCAATTATTTCTTCTGCTTTTATTTATTTATTTTTTTGAGCCGTAACCTAGACTATATCCTCCTTCTGTTTATCTTAATACCTAATGCATGATATGCGGTTTTTTCTACGTCTCTTTCAAAAATATCTTATCATCTCAGCCGTGATTCCAGCCTAAGTACGTAAAATTCTCAATTAAATCTTATATCATCTGCATGACATTGGATACATGAATCAATTGTCTTCGTTGTGCTTTGTCACTGACCATATGCTCCTCAATTGTATAGAAGTCATATTTTATTGTCTTTCTACATGTCTTGTTTGGTCTTTTTCATGTTTAACATGCACCTCAATCATTGTCTCGTACCGCCTAACATGTGCATCTGCAGAACGCTTTCGCACATGTCCATACCATCTTAACATTGACTCCCTCATCTCTCTTCTAAAGAAGCCATTCCAACCTTTCTCTTTATAGGTTCATTTTTTTTGTCATTCCTTATATGTCCGCACATCCATCTTAACATTTTCATTTCGCCACTCACATCCTTTGTTCATATTTATAATTGACTCCATAACCTGCAATTTATATAGCAGCGCGATCTTACTGTCGTCCTATAAAAATTCACTTTAAGCTTTTCGGTACTTTACTATCACAAAGAAGACCGGACGCACTTCTTCACTTTAACCACCATACTTGTATCATGTGATTCACATCCTTGTCAATTCCTCCATCCTTTTGTAGTTTAGATCTTAAATATCTAAAAAACTATCACTCAGGTAAATATTTTGTTCTTCCAGTTTTATACAAGGTTATAAGGTCATTTGTTTGTTGCTAAAATTGAATATCATATACTCTTTCACTTTTCAACTCAATTTAATCTCTTTTTCTTCTAGCGTCTCCCGCCAACATTCTAGCTTAGCATTGACTCTTTCTTAGTCTTATCCACTAATACAATGTCATTTGCTAATAACATGATTCGCGGAACTCTGTTTTGAATGTGTCGAGTAAGCTCATCTGTATTAAATCAAATAAGTATGGACTTAATGTCGATTTGTTGGTATAAACCAATTGTAATATGGAACTTTGAGCTTATTACTCTGGGAATCGTTACGTTTGTCATTATGTTCTCATGCATGCCAATAATTTCTATATACGCTACTCTAACACTTTTCTTTCAAGCACTCTCTAAAGGATTCTCGTGGGTCTTTATCATATGTCTTTTTCCAAATTAGTGAAAACAAAATATAAATCTTGTTTCTTCTCTCGGTATATTTCTATTAATCTCTCAAGAGATGAATAGCCTTCATTGTTGGTCTTCATGGCATAGATCCAAATTGATTTTTATATACATTAGTCTCTTTACGAAGTCTTTTCTCAATCACTTAGCTCGAAAGCTTCATACTCATTAATTTAATTTTTCTATAATTTATACAATTTTGTATATCTCCTTTGTTTTTATACAATACAAACTTTGAAAAAATAAATAAATAAAACACTTTCTCAGCATTCTCTTCGCCTTGTTGTTATGGAACTTGGAGCACACCAAACATTATCATCTTGTACTGATGAACTTGAGCTTTGTTTTTCTGTTGATGGCAGCTGCCAAGGGTCCAGGTTACAGACCCTATTGCTAGATATTATGGTCTGAAGCGTGGCCATGTTGTGAGAATCACCCGCCCGAGTGAGACTGCAGGACGTTATGTGACATACAGATATGTCGTTTGAGCTTACTCATCTTAAGAACCATATAAATTTGAGAAGCAGAAGTGATGAAGTCGGTAAGAGCTTTGTGTTGAGGGTGCATGTATTTGGGAAGTCAATTATTCCTTGCGAAGAACAATTTTAGTCATATAAACATTTGAAAGTTAATCTGATATTGCATTTCCAAGATGATCTTCAAGTGTGTGGCATTACCATCTTCTCATACAATTATTTTGCGCCCTGTGCCTTGTGGGATTTTCAGTTTGACAGTTTCGGCTCGTCTGAAATGCAGTTTTTTGGTCGAGTAGACACTGTAAATTGATGTAAACAACTCTTGTGGGTGAGGGTGAAACCCATAAGTAGTGTGGAAATTTCTTGTGTCAAGTGATCTGGTTTGGTGCTTTGACATGCAACTTGCCACCAGTCCCTTATGAGCATTTCATCCTCCCCATATCCTAACGATAACAAAAGTTATCGTTAGGATACAATGGAGATATGTTTAATTGGTTGATTTGTTCTATATTGATCTGCAAATATTTTCAGTGGTCCATTCATTCTTGTTCTTTTGTTCCTTTGCTTTTCTTTTTTCTCTCTCTTTTTTTTTTCTTTTTGTTACTATTGTGTTCTATTTTCTAAATTATTTTGTAAGGTGGTTCAAGAGGTTAGATACTGTTGATGACGAAAATGACGTGAATTGTCAAAATCCGATCAGACTATTAGTTTCTTGGAGGGATCAGACCATTTGTGCATGAATTATGATGTACCACAATCATGCTAAATCATGATCATCAACATGTATAAACACTAAAAATCCTGGAGAAACACATATGTGACGATCATCATGAAAACATACAAAAAAAAAATGGAGATGGAATCATCTTACCCCAAATTCCCTAACCATATTTCCTACCGCACGACACGTGGCAGCAGGGGTAGGGAGACTAGATGCGGGTGACCTTCATCTAGTCTCACTACCACCCCTGTTGCCACGTGTCGTGCGGTAGGGAGTGGGGTTAGAGAATTTGGGTGAGGGGATCTAAACTCAAAAATGAAGCAAAGTGTGGTTCTTAGTACACTTTTTCAAAAAAGTATGATATGTAACCAACACTATGTATGAAATGAGAGACATGCATGCCTAAACTTCTATTACATGTGACTTAGAAAATTTGGGTTTACAGGAGAAACAAGTGTGCTGGAATTGGTGTTTCTTTTTCTCTTTTTTCCGAATAGAGATTAGAGGGACTGAGGAATTCATGGAGTACAAAACTTATTTTAAGTTTTATCTTATTCTGATTTAAGTCTTTTTTGGGTACAATAATAAATATACTCAATATATTTCAACAATATCAAAAACTACCGCTAGAGTCTGTTGTTTTTTTTTTTTTTTTGGGTATGTGTTGGCATACAGCGAGGCAGATATGACTAATAAGTCCACGAATATTGAGGTTTTTCAATTATAGTATATTCAACAAGAAAGTAGAAATGTATTCGAGGAATCATTCCACTGTCACTCAAACATCTTAACCAATTTTCTACTAATCAAAATGAATCATGAAGAATTACGAATGTTTTTTTTTTTTTTTTTTGCATGTATACATATTTATCTTTACTTCAACTAGTGTGTTCACTTGGTTTCAGAGTATGATTTACTTGGATCTTGTTTAAAACAATGTGGAACTCTTTCTATAAATATACAAATACACTGGAATTAAGACTTGATTCATGCTTCTTGATTGAATCACTGTTTACAATGAATGTTCAAATGTTTTTGTTAGATCAATTTTCTGTATTTTTCTATTAAAAGGAGCTGCTTTGTTATTTATTCTCTGATAGATAATCTGCTTCTGTACTAGTGTAGATGTTAGGGCAATGTACATATAAATAACTATGCTTAGTATTTTTTAATTTACTGATTAATGTGATGTCATATTGCAATATTCAGATGCAGGCAGAAAGAGGGAGATTTCAAAATATATATATATATATATATATATATATATATATATATATATATATATATATATATATATATATATATATATGTATATATATATAATTTTAACCAGAAAAAACCACGGTACTAATAGTTAAGAATGGGGCCCAAGTCTCTAAGACATTATTCTGAGTGGGGCATTAGGTTTTTTTTTTTTTTATCATTCCAAGTAATATCAGACATACCCCATCTTCCCTCCACCATGGGAAAATGCTCGGCCGCCGCCGGAAATGCTAAGAGAGTCAGAAAGATTTAGCCTAAGAAAATCAACATAAATCGAAGTAGAGTGGGTTAGATAAAAAAGGAGCAAATAGAAACACCTTTCAAGAATTCACTTTTCTCGTTCTCGTCACAGGTCGCTTAATGAAGGAGACCTCAACCATCTGGGATAATCGACTTAGATAAGTGAGTTTGAGAATACAATTACTAATGGAAAATAATGACGTATAAATACATAATCCTATTAATGAAGACGTCTAAATAAATAAACATACGTTATAGTTCTTTGATTTTTTTTCCCCAATAATTAAGCAAGATGATTGATTTTTTTTATTTCAGTTAAGTTACTATTGGATAATGACATGATTATCTAATATTGGTACAATTTTTCTACTAATTAAGAAGGATGATTGATTTCTTTAATTTCAGTTAAATTACTATTGGACAATGACATAACTTTTCCACTAATTAAACAAGATGATTGATTTCTTTTAGGCCACAATTACTACTGAATTTAAGACATCTAAATACATAAACATAAGTTGTTTTCATTTTTCCACTAATTGAGCAAGATGATTGATTTCTTTATTTTAGTTAAGTTACTATTGGATAATAACACGATTTTGCACTATTAAGCAAGATGATTGGTTTCTTTATTTTAATTATGTTATTATTAGATAATGACACGATTTTTCTACTAATTAAGCCAGATTATTAGCCCCAATGTTCCATCATATTATCCAAGTTATTTTCACTTAGTCAAGTGGCAAAGGAACCAAATTGTGTAGTACTGATTTATCTTCAATTTTTCATTTTTCAGGACATTCATACGGATGAAATCATTGGGCGTCATCCTAATGTCTATTATGTTGATGAAATGAATTATCGGAGCACTTGTTACTTTCTTATGGGACAACTACTCAACAAATCTGGCTGTGGCATCGATGTCTGAGTCACCTTTCCCTCAATTACCTCCATCGCCTTTTTCTAGATCTATTTTACAAGTAATGACACTCATCATTTATCTTGTGAAACTTGTTTCCTGGCCAAAGGTCATCGGCATTCTTACAGCCCAGATAATACTCGAGGTTAAGTAGACGTTTTTTAATGCACTTAGTTGTTTGGGGGCTTGCACCATACCCTACTACTAATGGCTTTCGATATTTTGTGTTCTTTGTTGACGATTTTTCTCGCATGAATTGGGTATATTTTCTCAAACATAAATCTGAAGTATATGCAAAACTCATTAACTTTTCCGAATGATTCAAACACAATGCAGTCAAAAAAATCTAAATCATTCAATCTGATAATGGAGAATAATATGTGAACCATGAAATGAAGACCTTTTTCTGCGAAGATGACCTTATTCATCAAATCTCTTACCCAATACATCCCAAAAAAATGGTGTTGCAAAAAGAAAAAACTGCATTATCTTCGAATGACGTGAGCTATAATACTTGAATCCGGTGTTCTTAAACACTTCTGGCATGAAACGGTTGCCACGTCAGCTTATCTTCTTAACCACTTACTCACAAGAATCTTTGACCAAAAAACTCCTATCTATATCTTGGATACCAATCACCTATACCACATATATTAACTCTTCTCCAAACATCATCTATTGCTTCATATTTTTTCATGTTCCAAAGCCTAAAAGATTTAAACTCGATCCATGTGCTATTAAATGTGTCTTTGTGGGCCATGCGGCTCATCAAAAAGGGTACCGCAGCTACAACCCAGTCAACCGCCGCATTTGTCACAATGGATTTCTATGTCTTTGAAACAGAATTTTACTACCCCAACCAACCTCATCAGAGGGAGACTATCAATGACTCACTCGATTGGTTGATTCCTCCAGACACCATTTCCACACTTCCAAACACTCTTTATACAGGGCCACTCGTCAGCACAAAAGATACCAATGAACCCATATCTATCAATGATTCGCTTTCGAATGATGTCCAATCAGAGATAAGTGAAACAGAATTCAGCCCAAAGGCTTCCTCCTATGTAATTAACAATGATACTCGTGTACTTAATGATGATACTGCTATTACCAATCTAGAAGAGGCTAAGAAATGTAGGTATATTTTGCCTCGCATGAATAAACTAGGAGTACTACCGGTGCGATATTCACCAGAACATGTGCATCGTAACTCTAGGTACCCAGTAACGCAACCATGAAAAGAGTTGCAGATAGTCCACGAGCCTTTTCAACCATGCTTCTCTCAAAAGCTATCCTCAGTACGGTACAGGAGGCCAGTAAAACAGTTGAATGCAGAAAGACCATGGAAACAAAAATGAAGGCCTTACATAAGAGTAAAACATGTGAAAAATATGTACTACCAAAAAGAAAGCAAACATTTGGGTGCACATGAGTGTTTATCGTTAAATGCAAGGCGGATGACATGATTGAGCAGTACAAAGCAAGGTTAGTAGAAAAAGAATATACTCAGACATATGGCATTGATTGCTCTAAGTCTTTCTCTCTGTTAGCTAATATTAATACTATCCGGTTACTATTCTCAGTAGCAACAGATAATGACTAGCCGCTTCTTCAGTTTGATGTCAAGAGTACCTTTTTACATGGAGAGTTAAAAGAGGAGATATATATGGAGGCACACTAGAGTTCTCATGAGAATTTTGAGAAAATGAAGTACATAGATTGCAATAAGGCACTCTATGGTCTTAAATAATCTCTCAAACATGGTTTTGAAGATTTACAATGGTTAAGAAACAGAACATATACAAATAGAATAACGACCACACTTTGTTAGTTAAAAAGAATAAGAACCTTGTGACCTGTTTGATAATCTACATAGACAGCAGGATTATGACAAGGAGTGACGAAAAAGAGATTGCTCGACTTCGGAAAAGTCTATTTGCAGAATTTAAAATGAAGGATCTAGGTGGCCTGAAGTATTTATTAGGGATTGAAGTTCTTCGACTGAATAAAAGAATCTTTATCTCTCAATGAAAATACATATCAGACTTACTAGCTGAAGTTGAAATGATAGACTGCAAGCCGAGTGACACTCACAAGATTGTAAATCAGAAGCTTCAGATAAAAACAAGGGCTGCTGCGGCAGACTGGGAATGATACCAAAAATTAGTATGAAAGTTAATCTATTTGTCATACACCAGACTAGATATTGCATACATAGTAGCAATAGTGAGCTAGTTCATGCATAATAATCCTCAGGAGTAACATATGGAAGCGATCATGAGGATAATGCGGTGTTTAAAAGGCACGCCAGGAAGAAACATAGTGTTCATCAATAATGGACACCTCGACGTTGATGTATATACCGATATCGATTGGGTAGGGAACCCGAGCGATAGACGGATGGAGAAGTAAGAAACAAAAAGTGCTAGAATTCTCAAGTATAAAGGCAGAATTGAAAGGGATTGATAGAGGCAAAATAGAGATTTTGTGGTTGAAAAAATTAATGCCCGAAATTTTGTTCAAATTTAGTATTTTAGACAAAAATTCCATTCTCTCCCAACGCTACTGGGGGGAAGATCATTTTCAGTGTAGGATGCTATTGGCATCACATAATCATCACTAACATTGAAAAATGCTTGGAAGAATAACACCACTAGCATATGTTGCAACTATGAGGCTATTGTATATTCTATGCTTCAAAGTACTAGGGACTCAATTATTTCGGTTCAAATCTGATGAAACTAAAGGTAAGACAAAATATTAGGCCTCTAATTACGCGCCGCTACGTGTAGAAAAACAGTTTTTTAAAGAAGTGGGTGCTGCACCTTTTTTAAAAAAAACAGCTTTTGTACACGTGACGACACATAATTAGAGACCTCATATTTTGTCTCATTTTTAGCCTCCTCAGATCTGAACCCCAATTATTTCATCTTCCTCAGAGCAATCTTTCAAATTAAATAATCTACATGGCCTAAAAAGCTGAGACTAATCGATAGTTTTGTCTCAATAGCTATGATTTGTGTTGCCAACATAAAAGCATGCAGCATTATTTACCACCATTTTGAAGCACTAGTTGTCTGTAATAGGCTATTTAATATAAAATATCAATCTTTACCCTATTTCGTTATCCAATCAGAAAAATCATGTCCATCATATCACGTGTTTGACACTTGTCACTTTAGTTCAATTTTACTTTCAAGTAAAATTTTTTATTTGGTATATATATGTGTATACTATTATATTAATTATGTAATTTACTTTATTATGTCGATCACATCACGTATTTGACATTCGTCACTTTAGTTCAGTTTTACTTTAAAGTAAAAGTTTATTTGGTATGCATATGATCTCGCACATCTTCAGACACAATTATTATATTATTTAATTTACTTTTTATCGGTTATCAAAGTATGAGGTAAGACTGTATACATAGAATCACAAAGCAATTTGTTTCTTTCCTAGACCCTGCGCAAATGTGAAAGTCTATTACACCAAGAACGTCTTTTTTTCCATTATCAAAGTATGTGTGGAATGTTGCTTCATTAGATTTGCACCTCTCTGAGGACATGGTCCAGACTAGAAGTTCATGGAGGCAGATGATTAAAGTTAACGAGGTATATGCATGATATACGGACACCTTATAGTATATTTAAGGGGTTAAATATTATATACGCTTTATGTTGACTTTGCATTTTTTGTTTTATCGTTCTTTTGCATTATATGTACATATACACGTTTATGAGTATTTTAATATTGGCACCTTCCTATTTGTATTTACTAAATTCTCTCACTAACACATTAACACATCATATATCCCTATTATTGTGTGAATTCTCTCACTAGCGCACTAGCACATCATATATCCCTATTATTGTGTCATTTATGCAGGTACATATAGAGTTGGGGCTATCACTGAAAGCAAACTATATACCCTTGGAATATAGTTATTGTTTGTCTGCCATTTACCCTCTCCAGACTCTAACGATAACTTTTGACGTCGTTAGAATATAATGGGTATGATTTATCGATGGACTGTTGATTTACTAGATTGATACTTTTCATTCGTGTGATCTCCTTGTTGATTGATAATGTAACCAAACTAGAGATAAGGAATATGAGTTGGTAGAGTGTCGTTAGTAGTATCTTTCCTACAAATAATTGCTACGTAGTAGTCTTTGATTAGGGCCGTAAACGAGCTGAACGAGCCGAGTATTGCGTTGTTCGAGTTCTGTTTATTTAACTTAGCGAACGAGCCGAGCTTGTTTGTTTATTTAAACGAACATATTTACTTGTTCAATCTTGGTTCGTTTAACTCACGAACAACATTAACGAGCTGAACACATTAAACGAACAGTGCCACTTACCGAGCTCGAACAGAAAAAGGTGTTCAAGCTTTGTTCATTAACCTTTTATCCGAGCCGAACTCGAGCTCGAGCTCAAACAAACGAGCCAAACAACCGAACGGCTTGGTTCATTTACAGCCTTATCTTTGATCCTGATTAACGCATATCAACTCGACATTTCTTTTGAAATGATATGAAACATATCGACATTCTATTTTTCAAAATTATAAATACGTATAATGAAGCATAAGTAAAATATTTTTGATTTATATTATATTCTTTCAGCATCTTGACTTCAACTGATTGGTTTCGGATTCAATCATTTGACCTCGACGACCTTCTTAAAAATTAGTTTATTGAGACGAGAAAATTATAGTATTCGTTTTTCTTATTAATGATATCTATCTTTCTTTGGATAAACATATATTATATTCTTACGAAAATGCAATCAAACTCTTCATATAACAAACATATTTTTTTGAAAGTATAACAAACATATTTAATTTATGTATATATGTAGTGATAGATAGAGTAGGATGGTAAAGGCATTAGTTAACTTTTGATATGTAACCGTTGTTTTTAGTTATGAAATAAAAATCTCCTTTACGAAAAAAAATATATATACTGGGTCTCTTTATCCTCTTTCCGTTAAAATCGGGGTAACATAGTAATTGTACATTAAGAAACGCTGCTTAAGGAAACTGAAAGGTTAGCAAAGAAACATGTATACATCTGCTGCAAGTGCATACGATATATGTGCCGAATACACATAGATACACGTGCATTCGGGGTGTGTGTGTGTATATATATACACATATAAATATATTTATGCATACATGTATATATGCATATTATACACATATATATGTGTGTATGTACAGGCATGTATTTATTTGTATTAATATATGTGGGTATATACATGTATATATTTATATAACTATTTAGTTGTTTATTTGTTGAAAACATAAAGATACACGCGCACACAGGTATGTACTAGAGACACATATATAAACTTACGTTATATATTTATACACACATACATATATATATTGAGATAAAATATTATATTTAGATATTGTAAATATTTGTGAAGGTTGAGATTTGATGGGATACTAACTTCTTTCTAGATAAGGTTTGTAGATAAGTTTTATCCTTCCTTAGATGTAGTAGTAGTGGTTTTCTTTGGTTATATGTACGTGTACTTGTACTTTACACAGATACAGAAATATCAATATATCAAATATTTTTTCATAGTATCAGAGCAGGAAATTTGATTTGGTCGCAAATTTCGCTCGCGTTTGTTAGTTTGCCGTTATCGACATTTCTCGTCGTCGGTTTCTTCTGCCTTTGTTTTTTTTGACAGTCGACATTCTTCCCAGTGCCGCCGACTTCTCTTCTCTTCTTGCGTTTGTTCCCTTTTGTCATGGCAGACCAAACCCTTGTCTCTACTGATCCCAAGTCACCTTACTATTTACATCCCTCCGATCATCCAGGTCTCTTTTTTGTCACACAGCCGTTAGGCGAGAATGGTGAAAAATTTTTTGTCTGGCGAAAAGCCTTCGTAAATGCTTTGCGTTCCAAAAACAAAGCAGGTTTTGTTGATGGTACCATCAAACGTCCGGACGTCACTTCGGTGTCCCACTCTGTCTGGCAACAGCGTAATGCTCTTGTCCTGGCATGGCTATCTAATTCCTTGGCAAAGGAACTTTAAGGAACCGCGGCGCATGCTGACACTGCTCGTGATGTTTGGCTTGAGCTTGAGGAACGGTTCACGCAAGGGGTTGATGCACGTGTTTATGGGTTACGTCGCGCCATTGCCTCACTTCGCCAATACAGGAGTACGGTCTCTGTCTATTATGGTCGTCTCAAGATTCTTTGGGGAGAGCTGCAGTCTTTTGATGAAATCCCTATTTGCACTTGCGGACAGTGCACCTGTGGCTTGTCTAAAGAGATGGAGAAAGTGCGTGAAAAGGAGATGGTGTTTGATTTTTTGATGGGTCTTGACGAGACATTTAATACGGTACGTTCACACATTCTAAGTATTGATCATTTACCATCCCTTGGGCGTGTGTATGCTGTTGTTGCACAGGAAGAAAAACAGCGCGTAGTTGCGCAAAATCTGCAGCCCTCGTTTGAAGCAGCGGCCCTTGCTACTTGGACTGCTCCTGGTGACAGTCGGCCTTCGGCTTGAAAATCTCCTGTTGATGGCTGAACCAACAAGCAGCGAAGTAAGGGGGAGCGGCCGCGTTGTGGGAATTGTGGCAAGATAGGCCATTTGCGTGAGACTTGTTATGACCTCATTGGTTATCCAGCCGACTGGCATGCCAACTATAATAGGCGTCCGCAGGGGTCTACTGACCGTGGTGTTGTCACTGCTGCCGCCGTGTCATCGGGTGGTCCAGTGGAGCCTGTCGTGCGTGCAGTTTCTGATGCCGGCGTGCCTTCTTCGTTCGTCGGTCTGACACTTGCTCAGCAGCATCAGTTAGCCCAGTTTGTTGAGCAGTTAAATGGAGGTAATTTTGGACAGTCAGTTGCTGCAACAGGCAGCCATGATTCGGGTATTGATACTTTTACATCGTCTTCTTGGCTTTTTGATAGCGGTGCAAATGCACATGTTGTCAATGATTTGTCATTATTTAGTACTATTATCACTGACAAGATATCTGCTACAGTACAAATTCCTAATGGTACTCATGTGGCCGTTCGAGCCATTGGCACAGTGAGGCTCTCCAATTCCTTGGTCTTACATAATGTTCTGGGTGTCCCAGAGTTTGCCTATAATTTGATTTCTGTTAGTCAGTTGGTCAAGGATTTAAAGTGTGTACTCATCTTTGGCCCGGATTTTTGCCTTGTGCAGGAAATGCCATCGAGGAAGCTGATTAAAGTGGGTAGGCAGCATGATGGTCTCTACTGTCTCCTTCAAATATCTACTCGCCACAGCCTTGCTTCCATAAAATGCAACGATTCCGTCTGGCATTATCGCATGTGTCATCTTCCTTTTTCCAAATTTTGTTTTCTTCCATCTCTTGTTGTTTCTGCTAAAGATGTGTTTTGTGATGCTTGTAGTCGTGCAAAACAGACTCGTTTGCCATTTCCTCTTAGTACTAGCATAACTACGCAAATCTTTGATCTTATTCATTGCGATATTTGGGGTCCTTATAAAACAGCTAGTTTATCGGGTGCTCATTATTTCTTGACTATCGTTGATGATTATAGTCTTAGTACTTGGGTCTATTTAATGCAATCAAAGTCTGAAACTAGTCGTTATTTGCTGCATTTTCTAAAATGGGTGCGCACGAAATTCCACAAGACTGTCAAATGTGTTCGTAGTGACAATGGTTTAGAGTTTACCCAGTCCACTCTACTTGCTTATTATGTTGACCATGGCATTGACGCTCAAACCACTTATGTTTACACTCCGCAACAAAATGGCGTTGCAGAGCGTAAACATCGACATATTTTAGAAGTTGCCCGTGCACTTCGTTTTCATGCACATTTGCCTATCATGTTCTGGGAGGAATGTATTCTTACTGCTGTTTATCTTATTAATCGCATGCCTATGTCTGTTCTTCAACATAAAACACCACATGAGTTTCTGTTGGGATCTGTTCCAAGTTATTCTCATCTTCGTGTTTTCGGTTGTTTGTGCTATGGTTATATCTCTCATGGTACTCGTGATAAGTTCACCCCACGGTCTTCACCTGGTTTTTTCTTAGTTATCCCCACTCTCAAAAAGGGTATAAAATTTTCGATTTATCTAGTCATAAAGTTTATGTTAGTCGGGATGTTTCCTTCTATGAAAACATATTTCCTTTTGCTACGCCTTCTATTCTTGATCCTGCTTGTCGTCCAGTGCTCAGCCCCGTGGTTGCTCCATGGAATCCTGTTGCGCCGTCGCCTTTGTCTTCGGCTGATGCAGCCGTTTCTGCGCACAGTCCCTCCGTACCAGCCGAAGGATTGTCCACCCCAGCCGAAGATTCTTTGCCTTCGGATGGACCCTTAGTCTCATCATCCAGTCTGACACCTTCTTTGCCGACAACACGTAGTTTGCGTCCTCGTCAGTTGTATCGCCGTCTTACTGATTTTGATGTAGCTTTGCCACCTTCCCTCGTACCATCGGCGGCCTCATCCCCTCTTGCAGCAAACTCTACGGTGTTTTCCTTGTCTCATTTTCTTTCATATGCTCGCTTATCACCGTCTTATCATGGTTATGTCGCGGCCATCACCACTGGGGATGAGCCGACTTCTTTTCGTCAGGCAGTTAAACATGCGCATTGGCGTGATGCCATGCAACGTGAGATCGATGCTTTTGAGGCCAATAAAACCTGGGTTGTTGTTCTTTACCTCCTGGCAAACGCACCATTGATTCAAAATGGGTCTACAAAATTAAATATAATCCTGATGGCAGTGTTGAACGTTATAAAGCGCGTTTGGTAGCGCGTGGTTATACTCAAATTGAGGGTGTCGATTTTCATGAGACTTTTGCACCCATGGCCAAGTTAGTTACTGTGCGTTGTCTTTTAGTGGTTGCAGTTGTACGTTGGTGGCATGTTCATCAGTCAGATGTTAACAATGCTTTCTTGCATGGTGATCTCACGGAGGATGTTTCCATGCGCATTCCACCTGGTTTCTCTCGCCAGGGGAAGAATAATGTTTTTAAGTTACAAAAATCTTTGTATGGCTTACGTCAGGCATCCCGAAATTGGTATACAAAATTTACTGCCTCACTTACTGCACTCGGTTATATTCAGTCTCAGGCTGACGCGTCCTTGTTCGTTTTGTCCATTGGTTCATCTTTTGTTGCTGTCTTAATTTATGTTGATGATGTTATTGTGGCTGGCAATGATCTTAGTCGCATTACAGCATTAAAGGATTATCTTGATCATAAGTTTAAGATCAAGAACTTGGGTTTATTAAGATATTTTCTGGGCATTGAGGTTGCTCGTTCGTCTGCTGGCATGGTCCTCAATCAGCGCAAGTATGTACTTGATATTCTCCTAGAATGTGGCCTCCTTGGTTGTCGCCCTGAGACTACTCCCATGGATCCAAAGTGTCAGTTTTCTGATTCTGCTCCTCTCCTTGATGATCCTTCATTTTATCGTCGTATTGTGGGTCGATTGCTTTATCTTACTGTCATGCGTCCCGACATTTGTTTTGCTGTCAATACACTTAGTTAGTTTATGCATATGCCTCTCAAATGTCATCTTGATGCTATTTTTCATTTGCTACGTTATCTTAAACGTGCACCTGGGCAAGGACTTTTCTTTTCTGCTGATACTTCCTTGTGTCTTAACGCCTATTGTGATGCTGATTGTGCTAGTTGTCCTGTTACTCGTCGTTCTACTACTAGTTAGTTGGTTTTCCTTGGTTCGGTTCCTATATCTTGGCGTTCTAAGAAACATTCCGTTGTTTCTCGTTCTTCTGCTGAAGCTGAATACCATGCCATGGCTTATGCGACTAGTGAGATTATTTGGTTATGTCGTCTACTTGTCGATCTGGGTGTTACCATCTCTGCGCCTGTTGTACTTCATTGTGACAATCAAGCTGCTTTGCATATTGTGGCTAATCCTGTTTTTCACGAGCGCACAAAACATATTGAGATTGATAGTCATTTTATTCGTCAACATTATTCTAACGGTCATATCCTGCCTCGAAAGGTTTCTAGTACACAGCAGTTGGCGGATGGCCTTACCAAGTCCCTTGGCCCTACGGATTTCAAGCACTTTTTGGCAAGTTGGGCATTATAGATATTCTTGCTCCAACTTGAGGGGGAGTATTGCGATGAAATATTATATTTAAATATTGTAAATATTTGTGAAGGTTGAGATTTGATGGGATACTAACTTCTTTCTAGATAAGGTTTGTAGATAAGTTTTATACTTCCTTAGATGTAGTAGTAATGGTTTTCTTTGGTTATATGTGTGTACTTGTACTTTAGACGGATACAGAAATATCAATATATCAAATATTTCTTCAATATACATATATATACACACACATATAAGTACATATACATACACACACACATATGTGTGTATATGTGTGTGTATATGTGCATGTAGAATTTTATAGAAAGAACACATTAAGCAGAAAAGTTAAGCTCAATATAATTATTGTACACTGAAGTATAACGAGGAGCTCTAGTATATATCATGAATACCATATCTGAGGATCCAGAAAACTGCATTTTTTATAATTAAAAAAGGTACACAAAAAGATAAAATTTATATAAAATAAAAAAACTCGCCGTCATGCTTCAGGTGGTGTCTGCTCAGAAATACTCTCAAGGTGTGGTCTCCAAACCGCCGTCCGGCCTCTCCTCCGATCTCTCGGAGCCGATACCTTTTCCGACAGAATCTCACTCAAATACCTATCCGAAACACCGAAATTTCCCGCCCCAGAAGCATTCTCACCGTTTCCACTATTTCCCCTCTGCCGATTATGATGACGAATACAATTATCAGCATCACCGACGGCGACCGGAATTACAACTTCTCTCTTTTTCCGGGATCTAGACCGACCAATTTTTTGCTTCCGTGTATCCATAACAGAAGGATTTGGCAAAGGGATGAGAAAATAGATTTTCCCACGTTGTAATTGTGCATCAGGAGGAACAATATCTATAACAATCTTTGGATAAATATGCCCTTCTGATGAAGCTACAGCTGATGACGATGACGACGACGATGATGATGATGGTTTCTTTAGAACATGTTTAGGATGTAATTTCATGATCTCAGATGCTTTAATATTGCCACTGATTTCTTCAACTTTGCCATTTGCATGTACGATTCGGATTACATCAAGTGCACCACATGGAAGTATGCATGATATGCAACATCTAATGCTCTTCTTCATTTGATAACTAAGCTATAACTTAGCTAGATCATTCTTATATGAGTTCATTTGATTTTCCCTCTGTTAATCTCTCTTGTGAGGAAGAGGGACGAAAAGAAATAATGGAAAGAGAAAAGAGAACATGGGAAAAGTGATGGCTTCTTTGTTTACCTTTTTATTTGTTTATGTTTTTTTTTTTTGCTATTTTCAATGGGGTTAAAGACACATTTTTTTGACTTTTGAATATATTAGAATAAAGCAAAATGACTCACTAAATTGGACGCGCTTCTTATATTGTGAAGTAACGGTTGATCGACACAACTTGAAACAATTTTCATTATGGATCATTAGAAAACAACCTCTATGTGTTCTAACACATGAGTGTGGTTGCGTACATCCGATCCGCCATACCCTGCTATAGGCGAGATGCTCTAAGACAATAGAGTAATGTTGTTGTTATTGTATTTGTTTATGTTCTTAAATATACGTGTATCAGATTGCAAAACGAACCGTCTTCTTTTTTAACCTGCACAAATATAGAATTATAGTACTCCATAAACGGTTTTTTATCACATGAGGAGGAGAGGACAATCTACATGAGTATTCTTTTTTTTTTTACTTGTAAAGTATCTTGTACATGGGGGACTTTTTCTTTTCATGTGTCAAAATGGCTAAATGATGATATCATTTACTTCTTTTTAGGAAAAATATGATTTATAAGTTGCGTAGAATATGGCACAAGAACAGGACTTTTTTTTTTTTAATACTAACATTGTTTTCATATTGCAGATACTGGAGGTGTAGTTTGACTAAGAGATGAAGAAGTCTAGCATAGACTATTAATGGAGTCCCTAAGTAAATTTGTAGCCCTAATTAGATGGGCTAAGCTGGCCATTAAGTCATTAATTATGATAATAATGTCTACATGATTCATTGATATAATTGACATATTCTCATGTTGTGTTTTTTAATCAAGTTATTAGCGTCCATTAGAAAAATTACCAATTGAGAACAAAAACAACAAAATAAATTAGGCAAGAATCATATACAAACTTACAACTCAAATCACAAATGGATCCAGTCCAACTAAAAGACACCCTTACCCTTGAGGAGATCATAGGTATCCCATGGACTTTAGAAAAATCATCTTAGATATTGTTCACAATATACATGTATATACCTCAATTCAAATCGTCTAATAAATCTTTTGCGCCAAGACCAGGGCATAGGCTTCGAAATTCAATTATTTATAGAGTTATATTTTTTTATGCGTGAATGTGATGGATCAAAAAATCTGCATGGTTATTTCAAATGAATTTTTTTCTAGCTTTTCTAGCTTCAGTCAAACCCCTTTTCCAATGTCTTGATTTATAGTAGCAATACATTCCGAACCTTCAATTGGTATTTTGTCGCAAAAAGCAAAGCTCGTTCTCTAGAGTTACACCTCGCGATATGGTAGTTTGTTCTTCTTCTGGTCTTTCGGCTCGAACTGAAGAATTTTTTAGATATGATGCGAAGCGGATCTTGAGGCTCGGTAGCAAGAAATTGTATATTCTGTTAAATAGAATTTAAGTTAACTAAAAATATGTTGATCGTTGAATCAAATGAAGAAAGACTTCACTTTTTGAATTTTATATCTTTAAGTTTTCCCACCCAATGACCAAAGTTTTGTAAAAGAATTGGAGTTGGCTAAAATAACACACACAAAAAAAAAAAATCTTCTTTCTAAAAAAGATTTTAGAACTCTTGGACTCTTATTTTGCAACTCTAGGATAGTTATTCCTTTTCAGATTCATTACATTTAATTACTGAGTAAGGGGGACGGTGAGGTTAGATGCAGGTGACGCTCATTTAGCCTCACCACCCCCTCTTGATGCCACGTGTCGCGTGGTCACAAAGAGGGGTGAGGAAAGTGGGGGTTTAGGAGATCCTATCCCCAAATCCTTCTGTTATGGATACAAGGATGAAACTGAAATCTATGACATGAATAATTGCCGCATATTGTGTAAGTTGGATTTAAGATCGGGGCTTTAGTGTAACTTACAAGGTTAGTTGTTTTGTGACCTTGAGGTCACGGGTTCAAACCGTGAAAACAGCTTCTTGTATAAAAAAAGTGTAAGGTAAGGTTGTATATATCAGATCGCGAATCGATCCGGCCCCTCTCCTGATCTTACACAAACGCAGGAGCCTAGTGCATCGAAAATGCTTTTTATTCAGAGACCTTTTTGTAGAATGTTCATATTCAAGTCCATCGTTGAATGATCTTGTTTCTTCTACATAATTTTATAGAATTGAAATAATAGAGATTCTGAGTGAATGATCTTGATTTGTTTCTCTCACACCGTTTTGTAAAATTGAGACAGTGGAGATTCTTAGGTGCAGAGATTTATCGTTTTGTACTCTAGAATATTAATTAGAGTTGGATATGAAAGAGTTGGAAGCCTGTGATGATACGGATTAAGATTTCCTGACCCCCTTTAAGGGGGTATTGAATGACCCCTTGACACGTGGTACACAGAGGGGTGGTGAGACTGGGTGAGAGTGACCCGCACCCAGCCTCACCACCTCCTGTGTGCCATGTGGCGGGCGGTCCCAAGGGGGGTGAGAGGGAGGGGGGTTAGAGGATCTCGATCCGTGATGATACATGTTGCTTCATGATTGCAATTGCCAAGTGGAGCAAAGGGTGGGGGGTGCACGGCCATGCTTCTCAATTAATGACAAGTGTATAACTGAAACATGACCCCTTGCCACATTTACAGAGTGTGATTAGGTGAGGTTGTGGGTGTGAAGGGTCCTAGTCATGAAAGAAGATAGGATTGGGTAATGGCCCGTACGGATAGCTCAGTTGATTCTGGAAGGACAGATTTGTTAAAAGGTACAAGGTTTGAGTCTCAGAACCTGCAGTGTGGAAGCAACATCTTCAGACCCCAATAAAGAACCTTGAGGATGGGTTCCTTGTAAGTCTGCTGACACTGTGTCTCTCCCTTAACAGGCAACTGAATACCTGATTTACATCTTTCCGTTGTCTCGTCGGACCGAGGTGTGCGGCCCTTGGAATTGGGATCAACTTTTTTGCTACAAGGGTAATGGTGGCTAATCCTTTAAAAAAGTTGAAGTAGGTGGTTGGTAGAGAATGCGATCTTTTCTACATGCTGTCTTTGCATTATATTTTTTTTCTTCTATATCTAAACTATGCAGTTTTATTAAAAAAACACATACTAAAAGATGTATTATATATATTATATATAGAGTCTTTTCTATAATACATCTTTCAGTGTATTATTTTTAACAAAACTATATAGTTATGTGAATATAGATGAGAATGTTTAAAGAATACAGACGGGAAAGATCTGGTCTCGGTTTGTAGAAGTTTTCTTCGATCCAGCATTCAAAATAATACTTTATGATAATTTTTCAAGTTTATTTTGGTACGTTTTTCTTATTATTATGTATATGTGTCTTTACATATATTATTTACATTTTCAATGGAGTATAGACACATTCTTATTTGACTTTAGAATATAATGGAATAAAGCAAAATGGCTCACTAAATTGGTTGCGTTTCTTATATTGTGAAGTAACAGATGATCGACACAACTTGGCGTAATTTTCATTATGGGTCATCGGAGAACAACCTCTGTGTGTTTCTAACACATAGATATGATTGCGTACATCAGATCCCCTCTCATACCCCGCCTTAGGCGGAAGCTTCTAAGGGAATAGAGTAATGTTGTTGCTGTTGTCATCCTTACATATACATATATATATACACACACACATATATTATTAAAATATACATAATAATAAAAAACTTATTACAAGTTGAATCATGAATGTGTGTTTCCATTTATTGTGGTGAATTGAGGAAAACCCTTGGAGCAAAAGGTAAAATCTCTCTTGAGGTTCTCACCGTCACAGTCTCAAAGAGCATTGTAGAGTATATAAATCAGGAGACCATCGACCTCCTAGATTAGTAAGAACTTACGTAGTGACCCACACAAGGTGTCTTCCCGCAAACCAGACCTTCGGTCTAGCAGCAGGAGAACACCCACACTGTGCGTGTATCTGGAATCAAACTCTTGACCTCTTGAAACAAATCTCAATCCGAATACTAACTGGACTATGTCTTGGGTGTAAATGGAAGAAAACCCTCGTGTGGGAAAGGAATGGAGTGGGGGGGGGGGGGAGGGGGATGGAATGTTGTAGGCTGATGGCTTGGGATTGGCAAGGGAGCATAAGGTGGAATTTGCTTTTGAAAAGGAAAGATCATGTGGATGTGTTTCTTTCATTGGAAAGTGAGATGTGATGGAATGGTTTATAAAGTTATTTAGGAATTTTGGTTTGTGTAGTTTTTTTTTGAGTAATGTGAAGGTATTGATCCTATTAATCTATAATTTAACTTACCAACCATCAGAAAGACATGTGAAATGAAGTGTTTTTGAGGTGTTTTATCAGTTCATGATTCAAGAATATCACTTACTCCTATGCACAACTTGCTCCTTTTTTTAATATATCATAAGAGTCCACTTTCTATAAAAGGTTTGTCAAATTTATACTATGTATTTTAAAAATTATCTTATAAAATATCAGTGAAAAAATTAATAAATTAACTATTTATAAGATTATGTGACAAAAGAAAAGGCTGGTAACTGACAAGTCTAACGACCGGATTATGCATTTAAAAATTTCTCCTTACCAAGTTAGATTCTCACAATTTTAGACTGTCAAAATAGGACAAACATACGTAACATTTAGAAAAGTGAAAACTATTTACACAAACTAAGTTAGATCGATCAATCAATCATAACAAGTATATTCCAACGACAGTAAAAGCTATCGCTAGAGTCTGAGAAAAGTGAGAGACAGACAAACAATACCTCTATCCTAAGGGATAAAGAGTTTGCTTCCAGTGATACACTCGGTTCTATATATACATGCATAAATGACACAATAATAGAGATATGGTATGATAATGTGTCAATGAGATAATTCAGTAAATACATATAAGTTAGATTAGTTCACTAAAACATATAGGACTCAAAACCTTGTCCCTATAAGCGAGAAGTTAAATTAAACCATGTCTCTTTTCATAGTATTTTCGAAAGCAAGCTCTATTCTAAAAGGTTGTACCCTAACGATTAATGGTCTTTGTTATCTCCGGTCTCATAGGAATATGTAAGAGTCTCTGTCATCTCCGGTCTTACAGAAAATGTAGGGATATAAATCAGGAACATGATAGATTCAGATAAAGGGCAGGTTATATACACGGATATAGCATTATGGAGCCCAAACAATAGAATTCTCCACGAATGCCCCCGAAGGAATTCAAACTTCCAGCCTTTCTTTTTCAAGGTGATTACCCCTTATCTGTTTCCATCAGACTATGTCCCGAGGACGCATGCTCTATTCTATCAATTATAGAATATGGATTCTTCAACAATACAGTAAATTTACCTATATTATTTTCTTTTATTGTACAGTGCCTTACTGTAATATTACTACACTAGATTGTGCTCATAATTAATAACCATATACAAGACTGACATAACCACTTTTGACCCTTTAAGCTATGTTGTAAGAATATAATTCTTGATCATAGCATCCCTCCCGTGAATCAATATGAAACCTTTTACCAAGTGAAATGGACCATTTTGTTTCGGAAAGTTTAATTTCTATTTTAATGATTCAGGACATATTCTTCTTTCACGAATATAATTGTATAAAACAAAATGACTCACTAAATTAATGCGCTTCTTATATTGTGAAGTAGCAGTTGATCGATACAGCTTGACACAATTTTTATTATGGGTCATCGAGAAACACATCTGTGTGTTTCTAACACATGGATATGGTTACGTACATCCGACCTCTCCAAACCCCGCAATCTTAGGAATGAGTAAATTTCCGTTTTTGGTTGTGTATTTTTGGTTGCAATTTTTTAAATTTTCAATTATGAGTGTCTAAAGTAATGGAGTAATGTTGTTGTTGTTTCGGAAAGTTTAGCCTCCCTTTAAGGGGATATAGTTTATGACTATATCAGTTAATCAGAAAAGTTCTGAATCAAAACAAAAAGAAAAGAAAAAAATGAAAAGTTCAGGACTGTATTGCATTAATCTGAAATACTAAAAGTTCAGGACTGTATTGCATTAATCTGAAATACTGTTTTGGGTTATCTGCCTGTTGTAGGATCTCGGACTCTACCAACTCTTCCAAAACTAATTGGTGATAGAAAATGCGTATAACCTAACCTTATAGTGTATTCAACACACACAAGCGCCCACGACATTCGACTGTGACTTGGACCACACGGCCTACGCGCCACGGGACAATTGCTGCACCCAACGATCTCCTCCTCAGCAATTTCTCCCGTTGGGAATCGAACCTGTGACCTTGGCTTTGATACCACCTCAGGCGCTACCAACTCTCTCAAAACCAATTGGTGATAGGAGATGCGCATACCTTAGCCTTATAGTGCATTCAACACACATAAGCGCCCAAGGTATTCGACTGTGACTTGGCCCACACGGCCTACACGCCACAGGATAATTGCTACACCCAACACCTCTTTGGTACTGAGTTGTGAGGGTTGATGGTTTAAGCAAAGCATGACTATAAAAAAATCAAATTTACAATTTAATTGTTTTTGCTTGAAGTAATCTGATCAACTGATAAAGTGTTCTACTGAAGCAAAAGCCAATACACCTGTCTCCATAAACCCCTATCACTCCAATCCCAAGGAGCTTCGATTTGAGCAAAACATGACTCTAAAAAAAATTCAAATTTCCATTTTAATCGTTTTTGTTTGAAATTATCTGCTCAACGGATGAACTGTTTTACTGGAGCAAAAAGTTATTACCTTTGTCTCTATAAGTTTCTATCACTTCAGTCTTTATGAGCTTCGCGAATGATACAAATTAGGAGCTCTGTTGATAAAGTTCATTTGATTGTGATTAATTGCAATATAAAGGAACGACTCAAAGTTGCAAATCTGCTCAAAAGTGCTTTGTTTTTGTATCGCCCCACTCCCGAGCCCTAGCATCGATAGCAGTGCACCTGCCGTAGTCTACTGAGAGAGCTACAAAGCGTCGCATCAACTTCTTACATATCAGTGTTGACATACAAATTTTTTTTCTTTTTGCAGAAACGATTAAACACAACACTAATTTGGGTTTAATGAACCTCAATAAAATAAAGACATCATTATTAGGCTGATCAGGCCCTACAAGTCAAAGTCAAATGTCTGAATTAAAAGTCTAAAAGAAATGTCTCAATGTACTACTGAAAATAGAAATGTCAATGTCACCCCAAGAATGTCATAAACAGCCCGCCTCTGCCCTCGCTGAAATCGTATCTACTGGTCACTCAGGCCACTCCACGACATCGGTCACATCCTCAAGGAAGATGTAGTCATAGACATTATCGGTCTCACCTGGAATAGTAGGGGGTGAGTGATAGTAATCACCTAGTAGGTGTCTCTCAAAATAATACGAAGCGTACATAGCAAAAAGATATCAACACATAACACATACAACGAAATAGCATGGATTATACGGAAAGGTAAAACAATCCACATAAAGATGCGCAACTAAGTGATGCATGCTCACGTCATCATGTCACACGCAACGAGAATAGGCGATATGATCAAACCTCTACCGTGCAATGCATGCTCCCAGGTCCTAAATCCAGCGTCGTGGTCTCTAGCCACCACTTGCCGTTTGGACACCCCCGCCCTATAGACGCGGCCTGTCTTATGACACCCATGCCCTATAGACACAGTATATCATCCCGGTATCCACGCCCTATAGACGCAGTATACCTCATGCAAATGCACGTGCCATGAATGCAAGACAACCACACTACTGTTATGCACCATACGACAACAAACAAAATCCCCACTCAATTATTCAGCCTCTAATATTCTCTATTGCCCCATTCTCCGTTTACAATATATATACATATATATAAACATATAGATGGCACACCCTTCGGCCGAAACAATCCCAGCAGTTTTTTTTATTTAACCGAAACATGCAAGAAAAAAACACAACTTCACGTAAACCAAGAACTTAATTACACATTAATATAAAACCTAAACAATTTAGTACAATTTAGATGCACAATTTCGGCCACCCCAACAAATCAACATTATGATTATTTTTTTTCCTTTACTGCGAACCCACACATATATGGGACCTAATATTATCCAATTCATATTCTCAAAATCTTAACAAATTAAACCCCATATACTAAGGCCATACTGGCCGAAATTTTACACTCCCTACACCCTAACCCCATTCGGCCAGCCCCCTAGTTCCACCACCAATTTGCAAAACAACACACACATATATTTTCATACATATAGGCTTTCATGTTATCACAAAGAGAATACATCAATAAGAGCATGATCGAATCAAGAATAAAAGAACAACAATAAATACATCAAATACCGTTTTGAGCATGCAATCTTCATACCATTTTGAGAGAATAAATAGTATGCACCTACCTCAATCCTAGCAGGAATTTTATATACGAGAGATGATGGTGATGATGTGGTTGGTGATTTCCACTACTCCCCTTGAAGCCTTGGATCAAAGATCTCTTTTTTTTTCTCTTGGTGCCGAAAATTTGATGGGGGAAGGGGAGAGGGATCAGCCGACTTTGGAGAGAGGGGGAGGGGAACTAGGGTTAGTTAGGTTTTTATTGAGAGATTGTGGGAATAAAGGGTGGGATGATAGGTGAGGAAAATTAGGGATAGGGTTTGACTAAGGGTTTATGATAGAATTTGGTTAATTAATAATATAAAAAAAATTTTCTCCCACACACATATATCACACGGCACACACTTATACATTATATTTATTATTAAATTCTTTTTTTATACGGGCATAACATCCTACCCCCCTTACAAAAAGTTTCGACTCCGAAACTTGCCGTACCTTACTCAAAGAGGTGAGGATAGCGGTCGCGCATTTGCTCTTCTAGTTCCCCTGTCGCTTCATTCTCCCGGTGGTTGCTCCATTGAACTTTGACATAGGGAATAATCCTTCTTCTCAGCTCCTGATCCTTCCGGTCAAGAATTCTGATCGGTACCTCTTCATAGGAAGCATCTGGCCTGATCTTAAGTGGCTGAGCATCTAACACATGACTTGGGTCTGATACGTACCTCCTCAACTGTGAGACGTGAAATACATTGTGCACCTGAGCCAGTATCGGGGGTAGCGCCAGTCTGTAGGCCAAGTCTCCAACCTTCTCGAGTATCTCATAAGGTCCAATAAAACGAGGCTTCAACTTCCCTTTAACTCCAAAACGTGTCACACCCTTCATGGGTGATACCTTAAGATAGACTTTTTCTCCTTCTTCGAACTCCAAAGGTCGTCTCTTCATGTCGCCCCAACTCTTGCTTCTATCCTGAGCCGTCTTAAGACGTTCACGAATTAGTTTCACCTTCTCTTTAGTTTGCTCAATTATCTCGGGTATAAAGGAGTTCTTGGCCAAAGGCCAGATACAGTTGCACCTAAAGTTTATTATGTTATGCTTTCATCACCTCTCTCACCTTTTGGAAGACCTAAAAGGGTCACCCAAATTTGGGTACCAAAAGGGACATTTCAAAGGGTTGAATAAATAACCCTTACGAACGCACGTTATATGAAATGCATGATTTTTTTCTTCTTCATCTTTACAGACATCTTTTGATTTACTTTTCAAAATAAAGGGGGAGAGATAGCATGATTTAAGGGGGAGAGAGATACTAATTGCATAAATTAAGGGGGAGCGACTCGAAATTTAAAATTCAAGTTTTGATTTTATGCATGATTGAAGGGGGAGCGATAGGATTTAAATCATGAGTATAGGTTATTTTGAAAATCATCAAAAGGGGGAGATTGTAGAGAAAAAGGGGTTTGAGTGATTTTCAAATATATGATTTAAATGTGCACAAAAATGAGCATGACAAAAACGTGTGCATGATACAAACTTATGCATGATATATTGCTTATTACTTGCCTTATTTAGCTCATATCAACACATGCTCGCCAACCTCGTTCCAGTGAACAGGTGACCTACACTTACGTCCATACAAGGCCTCGAATGGTGCCATGCCTATGGCACTGTGATGGTTGTTATTATAGGAGAACTCAATCAACTTAAGCATGTTGTCCCAGTTCCCCTTGAAATCCAACGCGCACGCCCTCAGCATGTCCTCCAGGGTCTGAATGGTCCTCTCAGACTGACCATCGGTCTGAGGGTGGAAAGCAGTGCTCAATCGTAACTCAGTCCCCATTTCTTCTGACAGGCTGCCCAGAACTGAGAAGTAAACTTCGGATCACAATCAGATACTATGCTGACTGGCACTCCATGAAGGCAGACAATGTTGTCGATGTACATAGTTACCAACCTCTCCATAGTAAGTCCGGTAGGGATAAGTAAGAAATGAGCAGATTTTGTCAATAAATCCACGATTACCCATATCACATTATTTCCATTTCTTGTCTTCGGAAGTCCAACCACAAAGTCCATTGTCACATGCTCCCACTTTCATTCGGGTATCTCTAGTGGTCGCATCAGTCCACCCGGCCTCTGATGTTCTGCTTTAACTTGCTGGCAAGCAAGGCACCTTTCCACAAACTCAGCAATGTGCCTCTTCATGCCATTCCACCAGTAATGTTTCTTCATATCAGTATACATTTTTGTAGCACCAGGGTAGATAGACAGTTTCGAATTATGTGCTTCTTTCAACAATTCCCTCCTGAGGTCCTCAACATCCGGTACGCACAACCTCCCTTGGTACCACATACTGTTGTCATCATGAACCTGAAATCCATCTACCTGGCTGGTCAACATCCTTTCTCGGATAGCCCTAATTGCCGCGTCATCTTTCTGTTCACCCAGAGTTGGAGTGACAATTAGTGCTGCCAGAACATCTGCAGTAGAATCCACAAGATCCAAGTCAAACTCTGCCATTTCCTTTTCTGGAGTCGCCTGCCGAGCATGGCTCGATTTTCTACTTAAGGCATCAGCAACCCGATTAGCCTTCCCTGGATGATAGCTGATGGTCAAATCATAATCTTTCAATAACTCTAACCATCTCCTTTGGCGCATGTTCAGCTCCTTTTGCGTGAACAGATACTTAAGGCTTTTATGATCAGTGAACACCTCGCACTTCACTCTATATAAATAGTGGCGCCAGATTTTCAGTGTGAATACCACCGCTGCTAGCTCCAGATCATGAGTCGGATAGTTCTGCTCATAGGGCTTTAGCTGTCGTGAAGCATACGCAATGACCTTGCCGTTTTGCATCAACACGTATCCTGAAACATAAAAGTTAGACCACATCTTTAATTGTATACAAAGTCAATTTGAAATTATATAGATTTAGCTAGCCCGTTCTTAGAAGCATCACTGTAAATGACGAACCCTTCTGACGCGGTGGGTTGAGCAAGAACAGGGGTTGTGGTCAGTCTTCTTTTTAATTCAGCGAAGCTCTGCTCGCACTCGGCGATCCATACAAACTTTGACTTCTTCTGCGTCAATTGGCTCAGAGGCACTGCAATAGATGAGAAGCCCTCGACAAACTTCATGTAGTATCTCGAACGACCAAGAAAACTCCTTACTTCTGCTACATTAGTGGGCCTAGGCCACCCGGTGATCGCCTCTACCTTCTTTGGATCCACCGAAATTCCCTCTTCAGAGACCACATGACCCAAAAAGGCCACGCTCTTCAACCAAAACTCACATTTACTGAACTTGGCGTTCAATTTGCTTCTCCGAAGGGTCTCTAGAACCTCCCTTAAGTGCTCAACATGAATCTCTGCGTCACGGAGTATATCAGAATATCATCGATGAACACAACTACGAACTTATCCAGTTGTTTCCGAAATACTGTGTTCATTAGGTCCATAAAGGCGGCTGGGGCGTTGGTTAATCCAAAAGGCATAACTAGGAATTCGTAGTGGCCATAATGTGTTCGGAAAGCGGTCTTTGCTGTATCCCCTGATTAGATCCTCAACTGATGGTAACCGGATCGTAAATTAATTTTGGAAAATACTTTAGCCCCCTGAAAGAAATTTTGTTAGTGGTGCAATTTAACAAGTAATCGAAAAGTTTAAATTATAACTCCAAATTTATCATTACCCGTAGCTGATCAAAGAGATCCTCGATTCGAGGTAATGGATACTTGTTCTTGATGGTGATCTTATTGAGCTCCCGATAATCTATGCATAATCTCATGCTTCCATCCTTCTTCTTCACAAACAGGACTGGAGCACCCCAAGGTGATACACTGGGTCGAATAAATTTACGATCCAGCAGTTCCTGTAACTGCTCCTTCAACTCCTTGAGTTCTGCTGGTGCCATGCGGTAGGGTGCCCTGGAAATGGGTTCAGCACCGAGTACAAGATTGATCTCGAACTCTACTTCTCTTTCTGGGGGTAGTCCTGGTAGCTCCTCAGGGAAAACGTCTGTAAATTCCTTTACTACGAGAATTTGGTCGATCTGCGGAACCTCCTGCTTGGCACCCATAGAGAAAGCCAAAAATCCCTTTCTTCCTTTCTTTAGTGCTTGAAAAGCCTGAGCCGCAATCAGATAAATCTTCTGGATGCCTTCTTCAATTTAGAGTTCTCTTGAAAAGTAGTTTCCCACAACTCAGGTGTCTTCATGCTGACCTGGAGCTGCCGGCAATCAATCGTGGCATGATACTTTGTCAAGAAGTCCATGCCCAGAATAATATCAAAGTCATGCATCTAGATCGGTATCAAGGTCGCAGAGAACTGCAGATCGTTAATCTGCAATTCACATCCCCTATAATGATGATGGGACACGAGTACTTGGTCGCCAGCGGCTTGTACACGGTAGGGAGTCTCAAGCCATTCGGGAAGAACATCTAGATTCTTGGCAAACCTCTTCGCCATAAACAAGTGACTCGCCCCGCTATCGAATAGAACATTGGCTGGTACTTTGTTAATTAAAATCACACCTAACACATTCAAGGTTTAGCACACAACATGCAATAACAATACACAAAATTTAATTCAACTTCGAATTTAAATACTTAAATAAATATACCTATAACCACGTCGCCTGACTCCTCGACCTCTGCATCTGTCATCACGTGGACCCGAACATTGGTCCGGCCTCGGCCTCCCTGCTGTGCCTGAGTCTGCGGATTTACCTGAGCTGGTGCAGAGCATTCCCTAGCTAGATGTCCTTGTTTCCCACAATTATAGAAAACCCTCTAAGCCTTCCAACATTGCCCCGGATGAGAACGTCCGCACAGTGTACACTGTGAGGTAGGTGCCACAGCTCTCACTGGCTGTGCATCGGTCGGTACTGGTCCCTCAATCATCGGTGCCTGACTCGCTGTACCCTGTTGTCGCTCTGGTCGGAAGGGTTGCCCGGACTGAGGGCGTCGGGGCACCTTCAGCCATCTCCCTGATTTGCCAGCATGAAAATCCTCACGAGGTCTCTTAAGTCTATCCACTGCAGCAGCCCTATCCAAGTTCCTCTCAACACGTCTGCATACCTCCAGTAGTCCCTCAAATGTTATGGGCTCCGCGCAAACAATGGCCTGCTGGATGCGAAAACTCAAAGCAGTCTAGAACTTCAGCATCTTGGCCTCTTCCTTGTCCATGATACATGACATATACTGACCCAGCTCATGAAACTTCTCAGAATACTGATCGACTGTCATGGACCCCTGTGTCAGCATCTGAAACTCTGACATCCTTCTCTGAATAGCGCTGCCCAGAACATAGTGCTTCTTATACTCCTCCACAAACTGCTCCTAGGTCACCGGTGGAGTCAATCTGCGCTTCACTCCATTCCACCATCTTTCAGCTTCCCCTTCCAGAAACGGGGTCGTTGTCTCCACTTTCAGAGTCACAGGTACCTGTATAAGCATTTTATGTTCGGTTACATTCTTGAGCCAGACCTCGGCTTCCTCAGGCCGAGTGGTACCCCTGAACATCGGTATCCAGGAGTTCTGCATCTCCCTGTAGTAGAACCGTAAGCCTTGCTGCGGTGGTGGTGGTGGTGGTTGTTGTTGTTGTTGTTGCTGCTGAGTTTGCTGAAGTATCTGAGCGATTTGTGCCTGCTGCTGTGCCATCTGAGTGTACTGTTGCGCCATCTGTGTCTGCTGTTGAGCTATCAAGGCTGTCAGATTGGCCAGCGTATCGGCAAGGTTTTGGGGGATCGCCCCTTGCCCATGATGCTCGTCTCCGTCATGTCCTCCATTCCCTGGTGGTTCACGTCGTGGTGGCATTGTCTGTAGACAGGTTAAAACATGTTATACAAAATTTGAGTTTAAGAGTGTCGTAAAGAGATATAAAATTGGAGGGCAAAACGATAATCTATAACGTATACTCACTAACGGTACACACCACCCGAAACCCAATCATAGCTTACGTCTACTTCATTTTATTTAAGTTAAAAATATCATTTGAAAACAGATGATCACTTATTTCTAGGTGTGATTAATTAATTTCACGTTCCCGAGGCGTATCTGAAGCCTGGGCTCTGATACCATCTGTAGCGCCCCGCTCCCGAGCCCTAGCATCGGTAGCAGTGCACCCGCCGTAGTCTACTGAGAGAGCTACAAAGCGTCGCATCAACTTCTTACATATCACTGTTGACATACAATTTTTTTTTTCTTTTTTCAGAAACGATTAAACACAACACTAATTTGGATTTAATGAACCTCAATAAAATAAAGACATCATTATTAGGCTGACCAGGCCCTACAAGTCAAAGTCAAATGTCTGAATTAAAAGTCTAAAAGAAATGTCTCAATGTACTACTGAAAATAGAAATGTCAATGTCACCCCAAGAATGTCATAAACAGCCCGCCTCTACCCTCGCTGAAATCGTATCTACTGGTCACTCAGCCCACTCCACGACATCGGTCCCATCCTCAAGGAAGATGTAGTCATAGACATTATCGGTCTCACCTGGAATAGTAGGGGGTGAGTGATGGTAATCACCCAGTAGGTGCCTCTCAAAACAATACGAAGCGTACATACCAAAAAGATATCAACACATAACACACACAACGAAATAGCATGGATTACACGGAAAGGTAAAACAATCCACATAAAGATGCACAACTAAGTGATGCATGCTCACGTCATCATGTCACACGCAACGAGAATATGCCAGGCGATATGACCAAACCTCTACCGTGCAATGCATGCTCCTGGGTCCTAAATCCAGCGTCGTGGTCTCTAGCCACCACTTGCCATTTGGACACCCCCGCCCTATAGACGCGGCCTGTCTCATGACACCCATGCCCTATAGACACAATATATCATCCCGGTACCTACGCCCTATAGACGCAGTATACCTCATGCAAATGCACGTGCCATGAATGCAAGACAACCACACTACTGTTATGCACCATACGACAACAAACAAAATTCCCACTCAATTATTCAGCCTCTAATATTCTCTATTGCCCCATTCTCCGTTTACAATATATATACATATATATAAACATATAGATGGCACACCCTTCGGCCGAAACTGTCCCAGCAGTTTTTTTTTATTTAACCGAAACATTCAAGAAAAAAAACACAACTTCACGTAAACCAAGAACTTAATTACACATTAATATAAAACCTAAACAATTTAGTACAATTTAGATGCACAATTTCGGCGCCCCAACAAATCAATATTATTATTTTTTTTCCTTTACTGCGAACCCACACATATATGGGACCTAATATTATCCAATTCATATACCCAAAATCTTAACAAATTAAACCCCATATACTTAGGCCATACTGGCCGAAATTTTACACTCCCTGCACCCTACCCCCATTCGGCCAGCCCCCTAGTTCCACCACCAATTTGCAAAACAACACACACATATATTTTCATACATATAAGCTTTCATGTTATCACAAAGAGAATACATCAATAAGAGCATGATCGAATCAAGAATAAAAGAACAACAATAAACACATCAAATACCGTTTTGAGCATGCATTCTTCATATCATTTTGAGGAAATAAATAGTATGCACCTACCTCAATCCTAGCAGGAATTTTATATACGAGAGATGATGGTGATGATGTGGTTGGTGATTTCCACTCCTCCCCTTGAAGCCTTGGATCAAAGATCTCTTTTTTTTTTCTCTTGGTGCCGAAAATTTGATGGGGGAAGGGGAGAGGGATCAGCTGACTTTGGAGAGAGGGGGAGGAGAATTAGGGTTAGTTAGGTTTTTATTGAGAGATTGGGGGAATAAAGGATGGGATGATAGGTGAGGGACATTAGGGATAGGGTTTGATTAAGGGTTTAGGATAGAATTTGGTTAATTAATAATAATAATTTTTTTTCTCCCACACACATATATCACACGGCACACACTTATACATTATATTTATTATTAAATTCTTTTTTTATACGGGCATAACAGTTTTAGCTCCCTTCTGAGTCCTGGTTTGAATTATGGAATGAAATGATATCTATTGAACCTGAGCCGGGATTTCCACATTGTGCTTTCGATTTCGTGTGTGATCAGTGTCTTTGTGTGAGCTCATCTAGTCTTCTGAGATTTGGGTTTTCATTTGTTTTTGCTTATGTCGTCAAAAATGTTGTAGGGTTTCTAAAACCCTATATTTAACTTTAACTTAAATGTTGTAAGATTCTCTAAAATCTACATGTCAAACAAAAAAATTACATAATTTTTATAAGATTCCGTAGGTCAAAATGACGACTCCGTAGGATTTCGAAATTTATAGAAGGTTTATCATGAAAATTGGGTATTTTCTATTTTTCCGTAGGATTTAAAAAGACGTTGTATGATTTCTAAAACCCTAATTTTGTTTTCTAATTTAAATGTTGTAATGTATAAAATCCTATAAGTGAAACAAATAAGACGTAGGATTTATGGAAGATTCCATTAATAAAATTGGCGATTCTGTACGATTTGAAAACTTATAGGAGGCTTATCATAAAAGTTGTGTTTTTTAAATTTTTTTCGTATGATTTTATAAAATATTGTAGGATTTTTAAAACCCTAAATTTAATTTCTAAGTTAAATGGTAACCTCCTTTACTTTTAACGGGCAATCCCGTTTACAGGAAGCTAGATGGCCTCATTTGTTTATTTTTCAGAAATGGAACTTAGTATTGGAAAATAATTGTGTAAATTGAATGGAATTTATTGATAATGTGAGTGACGTCCCATTCAAAAAATGGCCCATCGGTATCATCCGTGAGACGAGTCCTTAGGGATATATATATATATATATATATTGCAATCAAACAACAGAAATTTATGATAGGGTGCAAAGTTACAAAGTGGATGGTTGCAATCTTATAGGTAAGCGTCTAGCACGCGATAGAACTATGATGCAACAGTTATAAATGTACTCCATCCCCTCCGGGCCGCCGCCGCCCCCCCCCCCCCCCCCTTCTTCTACCCCAGCACTCTTTCTTTAAACAAGCAAAAATTGTAGGAATAGGTCAGTTGGTCAATTATATTGAATTGGTTTTAATATGTATGTATATTTGCTATAAGTTTTTGTTGTATCCGAAAATATCACTCCTAGTTTGAAGTTTGAAGAATGGAATACATCTTTAACACCCAGTTAAAATTACTACTATTGTTGATGTTGAGTTGTGTAGAGAGCACGCATTCAGTTATTGGATTGCATTACACCGTAAGAGTTATCTATCTTCTATCCAATTACCTCACGTTTGTTGCTGGTCAACTTTCATCCCGTGTCACCATTTCTCCATGACGCCGTTGTTTTCTTGCGGTGAGAAAATCCGGATCCTTTAATTATGTATATAATATAAAAATATGTTACTTTTTGCTAAAATATAAATGATAATAAGTGAATCTTCCATTGAAGTTGTCGAATCATATTGAATAAAGTATTAAAGGTCATCCAAACTTTTTCAGAAACCAAATAGGTTATTTGAGTTTTCATTTAGTTCAACTTGTAGAGCTAAAAATGGCTTGAACGTGACTTTTGACTTCACGTACAAGCTCGACAGCGTAGACAACTAGGAAAACTCTATGTAACGTTTTGAAATGGAACAAGTGGATCGCTATATAGTGTTATAACACATTTTCTTTAAATGTGTATGCGTCTTTTTTCGTAATAGATTGAAGCCTCTAAGACAATGAAATAATGATATTGTTGTTGTGTATGCGTTTTTTGTGTCTATAACAGTTATGTAAGATATTACAAACAATTACAACGACGACAACAACAATATTACCCTATTGGCATAGAAGCTCCTGCCTATAGCGAGGTATGGGGGTTCGGATGTACACAATCATACTCATATGTTAGAAATACATAGAGGTTGTTTCTCGATGACCAATAATGATGTGTCAAGTTATGTCGATCAATTACTACTTCACAATATAAGAAGCGTAGCTAATTTAGTGAGTCATTTTGCTTTATTCCACCATATTACCATTAACTTTACATATTGGGTCATTACTGCATTTAGAAATTGAAAATAAGTATATTCGTTTTTTGATATTTTCTTTCTTCGCTAAGGAAAAAAAAATTGCACAGTCGAGTAAGCGCATACTTTTACCTTTCTATTATCCATTTTGTAAATCTCAATGTCAAGTGAAGTCCATAAGCTTCAGTAGGCGTAGGAATTCGACAGCAAAAAAGGCGACCCGAAAATGTAAGAAGATAAAGTATGAATCATGATAATGAAAGATGTTAGTACAAAAAAAAATAAAAAAAAAATGAGATGATTGACTATTGCACATGCTGAACAGAAATTGTGGGAATCTTTTACTAATAAAAAATTGAACCCCAATTTCATTGTATCACTTCTTTGTCCATAAAATTTTGTGAAAGATCTATATAAATGTAAAGATATGTTTTAATAGATTACCAATAAACTATTGATCTAGTGAGATTTTATAATATAGTAACTCATCTTTTAATTGATCAATAGTCATTTCATCAAGATCTCTCGTAGCTTCAATTATTGTTTTCTTTATGCGACAATTTTGAGTCAGAGATTTGATATTTTTTTAGACAAGTTGGGCTTCAGTAATGACTTCACTATTGGTGTTTATTTTTCCACAAACATCACGTACCTTACATATGAAATATGCAAGAGACTTGATTGTTTTCATTTGAACCATTTCAAACCTCTTCTGAAATTTTTGTAAGCAAAATTTTTGAATTCGCTGTTTCTTTTACTTATATTCAAAAGAATTTTCCAAGTCTCAGACTTCACAGTCATAAATCTGTTTAAGGTCGATAACTAGCTCTGTTGTTGAGACAATATCGATCCAAACCATCTTGCCTCATCTTTATCTACAAAACTTTGGATTCCTCGTCACTTAATTTTTTGCTCACATATAGAATATCAATTCCGTTTCCTATGAAATCACATACGCCAAGAACTTTAAAAAGAAAATCTCAAGTGAGTATAATCCATTTCTCAAAATTGTTTTTACCATAAAAAATAAGAAGATGACAATGTTTGATTACTATCTCTCATCCCATCTAAAAAATCTTCTCTCTCTTATACCAATTTAAAGGAATTTAGAATAAAATATATATGAAAGAACTCAAAGAAGAGAGGTGCGATCTAATTTTATTGTTCTCGTAAACTTTGTATGATGCTTACAAATGAATTTACACGAAGGCTTAGTTATAGCCAAGTGTGAAATCCTGGTATAGGAAATTAATTGGTATAAATACCCTTGACTAAAAAACAATGCGAAACCCGAAACAAACTTCAATTTTGTTATAGTGGCCGGTGCCTTGAATCCTAATATACATGTGTTCATTGAAAAATTACACTTAGCTACCAAAAGTCTTGACCGATGCTGTAATTAAAGACTTTTAATTTTTTATGTGTAAAAATCTAATTTAATTTGATCTACTAAAGACTTTTGTCATTTGATTTATCATTTATGTCTATACCTACTAGTGTTAGAACTTTTAAAGAATCTGCTATTTGTGTTTATTCTGCTGCTTGTAATCCGAGACATGCTGATGTTTTTGCTTCTGCTTCTGGGAATTGTACTGCCCGCATCTGGGATGTTCGTGAACCCGGTTGGGATTTCCATATTTCAAGCTTTAATCCTTGTTTAACAGGAAAAAAAAGAAGATAGTTTTGTTGAGAGATTGGTTGAATCAAAGCAAAAGGAAGTGCACCTGCACCAAGGAAAGCTGCTGGTGGCAATAGGTTGATGATAGATGACGTCTTGACGCAATTTTCATTATGGGTCATCGTGAAACAATGCATCTAGCCTCACCACCACCCTTGCTGCCACATGTCGCGCGGTCACGCGTCACTGCACCCTTTTGCGGTGAGGGGATCCTATCCCGATACTTTTACGAATTAGACAATGTATTGAATGGTGTCTTTAGAACAATTTAGATTGCTCAAGTTCGATATAATGGTTGAAAGGGAGCAGTTATATAGTTGAGAGGATATAATTCTTAGTTCGACTTGTTTTTTATTTTTATTTTTTTCAAATTGAGCAGAATAGTTTTAGCATTTGGATGAAATGGGAATGGTCCATGACAATTTATGTGAGTATTGGGTAATTCTGCTGATGGAATTGGTAGTAAAAGGAATTGATGAAATCATATTTGGTTTTGCTAATTCCACTTGCTTTCTGCGGGATAGGATACTTTCACCGCAAGGGGTACGATGACGCGTGACTGCGTGACACGTGACAGCAAGGGTAGGTGGTGAGGCTAGATGCATGTGACCCTCATCTAGCCTCACCACCCTTCCTTGATGTCACGTGTCGCGCGGTCACAAAAGGGATGAGGAAAGTGGAGGTGTGGAGATCTCAACCCGATTTCTGCTGCTTGGACGATTCTCTTTATCTTCTGTTTTGACAAATTATACGCTTCGGAGCTCCGGCTGCCAATAAACTAGTAACTCAACTTTGTTCAGAGATATGATTTGATGTACATAAATCAAGGGAGATTTGATAAGAAATCATATCTAAACCGTAATTAGAGATTCTTATATATCTTATCATTGATTGTATTAGTTGTATTTTGAGTTATATATAACGCCTTGTGCATTATACAGAAATTAATGAGAACACATTTGATTCAATCGAATATGGTATCAGAGTCGGCTCAGAGAAAAATCATCCTGCGTGTTCATCTGGCTCGTCATGTTTTAAGCAATGACAACAAAACGACCACTTCGTGTTCATCTGGCTCGTCAAAATATCGAACCAAGCTTGGTGAATAATGTATCACAATACCCAACAACAAAAGTTCTTTAAGATGGACTTGCAGTTGCAGAAAGATCTGTACAGACTCACTACATGTTTTTAATCTTCATAAGAGAGCCAACTCAATCAAACAAAATGGAGGAACTTTCGAGGACCGGTGGAATCGATTCCAACGTGTATGGATGAAAATTGACAAATCCAAATTCCATAAAGGATCATGAGGATATCACCATCTATAATACAAAAATTCAAGATTTTAGACTGTTTCAATTACTGACGGCTGTGAACAAAAAGTTTGAGTCAGTTAAAAAGAAGTTTGATGAAAAGAGCCCTCTACCACAATTGGCCCGAACAGTTTCAGATTTTCACAAATTAACTCCTCTGGTGTCCACTTCTCAGAATTTACCTCCAGAAAGTTCCAAAATGACAAAAGAACCCCTTAACATTCAAAAATGACAAAGTATTCCCACAACCTCAACATCTACCACATGCCTTCCATATAAACTCCACCCCTGAAATATGTTCCAAATGCATGGTCCTCTTTCCATCAACCAAGCAAGATTGACGAATGGCTGCAAGAAAATCTGAGCAACTAGTGGCATCAATCCGGTTACAACGGAGACTGGCGATACACTTTTCACACAGCGTTGTATAGCGTATGGTTTTGACGTAATCAACTTGTGCATGGTAACATCACACATCTCCCACCTCCTACAGCTGTCTCTAATGAAATCACACGGAGCGCGCATAATATAGAATATGTGATTGTTAGCATCCAAGAGAATGTAATATGTAATGAAGCTAGATGAGTTGCATTTCTTTTGGTTACTATGTAAATTGTGAGACATTATATTATTAATAAAAAGATCATTTCTTCGGAAATATGTCCCCAAAAAAAACATGAATAGATATTAGACTATGGAGACATTAAGGTGGGAAATGAGAGTTGAATATTGCCCCAGGGGCATAGTCTAGTGGTAAGTGGCAAAGGTGATTGGGGTTAGAACCCCGACGTCCCGAGTTCGAGTCCGTGTGGAGACAATCCTTGTTGAAATATTACAATGGTTGCCTCTGGACTGACTGAGTCTCGTGTGTCCTCTCCCTCTGCAGGGCTGCCAGTGGAGCACATCCCTCGATTTACATCCTACCTGACTAAGGGACCTGTGGTACAGGTGGGGGAAGAACTCACCCCTCATCAAAGAGTTGAATACTAAAACAAGTCTCCCGTTTCTCTTCGAAAATTCTCAGGCTGTGAACCTATTGAAGAGGACACTTGAGTTTGTCTCCATCCTGACAACCAGTCTAGAATTACATCAAATCCTACTAGATTTCACTGTGCAACAGCATAGCGCTCTTTAGATCACTCTTATTATGCAGAAATCCATCCTTCACGCTCTATCTTCTCGATGTGATGGGATATGTTATTCAGTTTTTGGTTGTCCAGTGATGAATCTACGTATTTTGTTAAATCACATACAACTGGTAAGGTTGTTGCAGTTATTGTTTTGTGATCTTGAAGTGACTGTTCGAATTGTAGAAACAATAGAGTAGTGTTGTGTATATCAGATCGCGAAACGATACGGACTCTTTCCAGACCTTAAGCAAACACGGGAGTATAGTGTATTGGGAACGTCCGTTTTTACACACAAACAGTTTACCATGTGTATTTTAGAGTAGCCAAGTTTCATCACTGGACAACAGTTTGTGCACATGGGTTCGTGTAGCAAAAACTACACAGATGTCGTCCAGGCTGCAACATCTAACCCTTTCTCAAGGTTTTTTTTTGCAGGTTTTCTCCTTCCATATGTTATTTACCGTGAAAGAAGTTTCGGCACTTACCAGCCAGTAAATCGGCAAATTTCTAAGAAGTCATGAGATACAAAACCCAGTTAGATTTGTACTGATCTTGCTGAAAACATAAGGTACCTGGTTGTTACAAAATAAGAAACGTCGAGATTGAGATAATTTGGAATTCATTTAAATTAGAAATCGAATGAGTTTCTATTACTTCAAACGGCTTTATATATCTATTGTACAATCGTTACTATTCATCTATATTGATATCTAACGGCTACAAATGTAACGACTAGTTACCTGTTCAGGTCGGACTAATTCACAGTGGAGATTTTAAGCTACTATATTTACATGCAAATAAATTAAGAGTTGCATCTCAGTTTAACCTTCGTTGCCTATTGACATCATCTCGTCACCTCTGTTCAGCACATTTTTAATCCAGCTCTTCTATCTTATTCAGCTTGACTCTTCACTCTTTCGCCTAGGTCACCTCGACCGGCAGCATTCCTATCTGCTTAGCGTAGCTTTACCTTCTCCGTTTCCTATTTCACCTCGACCGCTACTTCTTCATCTCAGCCGCTATGCGCGCTCGGCAGACCTATATTGGTAAGTTGGGATATCCGTGTTGATAAAAAAGAGTTTCTCGGAGATATGCTAAACAACTACGTATATGTATGGCCTACGGACTCTTAACTCTCCTAATACTGGTAATTGTTACCTAAGTAACAGCTTCCAAGTATGCATTCTTAGCAATTGGCAAGAATACTCCTACTCTTGGTATTCTTTACGTATAACAAAAACTACGGGATTTGGAGAGGGTACTAGACTTTGAGGTCAGAGGTTCGAGCCGTAAAAACATCCTCTTACACAAAGTATAAGCTAAGGCTGCGTAAATCAGATCGCAAAACGATCCGATCTCTCCTTAGAGAGAAGACTAGTGCATCGAAAACACTCTAATAACGTACCTTACGCTTGAAAACAGGACTGTTTTATCTACTTGGTTCGCGTGTAAGCAAAGAGTGTGAGATAATTTTTTACGCGCAGAGTGTGAGATAATTTTAGAATCCTGCATAAGGTTACATACAGAAAATTCAGTTAAAGAAATATGAATTATAAAGATGTTCATTTATAAAAAAAGCGGAGGATAAGCGGTTAGAAATTCGGACTAACATCGGTAAGTACAAAAGGTAGCGAGAAGACATGAAAAAAAAACAACTATTTTTAATGCAATTATAGATTATAGCTTGTTTATAGATTATATATATATATAGATTATAGAATTAAATTCGCAATCTACAAGATTATCAAAAATAACATTAACTCATTGTCTTATAGGCTTCCATCTATGACGGGATATAGCTGGTCGGAAGTATGCAACACCCTTGTGTTAGAAACACTCAGAGATTGTTTCCCGATGACCCATAATGATGCGTCAATCTGTGTCGATCAACTGCTACTTCACAATATAAGAAGCACAACCAATTTAGTGAGTCATTTTGCTTTATTTTATCATATTCCAAAATCAAGAAAGAAGGTATCATTGACTCTATTGAAAATAAAAACACCATCTACAAGATTATCAATGGGATAAAATATCCATAATTCAATGGTGTTACTTTTTCCTCACATTCACCAACGTAGGTTGACAAAGTAACTATGGTAATTTCGACAATAAGGGAGACATTTGTTGTTGAAAAAGCTGTATTTGACCCATTTAACATTTCTAAACTATATTTTGAATAATGTATCACTAGCAGGTTGCTCAAAGTAAACAGGCCTTTGTATGTGCAAAACCATTGATCCAGAAGATTTACATGTAATTTAAAACCAGTACTTGATGCGTGTAAATAGTAACAAATAACACTTTATTAGGTAAATAAACTGTTTATTAACCAACTACCCAACAACAACAACAAAAACATTACACATTGTCTTAGAGGCTCCCGTCCATGACGGTGTATGGGGGGTCGGATGCATGCATTCATACCCATGTGTTAGAAACATACAGAGGTTGTTTTTCGATAAACCATAATGAAAATTGCATCAATCTGTGTCGATTAACTCATACTTCACAATATAAGAAGCGTAGCCAATTTAGTGAGTCATTTTTCTTTATTCCGTTATATTTTAAAATCAAAGAAGAGTGTTTCTTTGACTCTATTGGAAATAAAAACTTACTAACAAACTACTCAATTTTGTATAATCTCACTCAAATGTTCTATTACAACTAGTGCCTCATTATCAATGGTTGGAATTTCAGAGTTGCAGAGTATGAAGCGGAAGCAAGTATTTAAAGCATTTTGGAAGAGCGCACATTGTATAATTTGTAAGAACAAATATAAAATAGAAGAGTAGAATTGGAAGCTGAATATTGTAAAAAATTTATTCAGACTTAAGTTCTTTAATTGTAGAACTTAAGTATGAAATATACAAGTGTTTGCCTTTTGTAAAGCTTGGAAGAGGTAAGACACCTCAAGCCACCAACGGCTATTTCTAACGGCTATATTCTTATTTACAATTATTTATTGATCCACTAAGCTAGTGGATGTATGTACAGTATATTCGTATAAGTACTTTTGCTACACTGGTCCTCTTTTTTATTTCTTCAGTGCTGTCTCCGAGGTTTCTCATTTGTCTGAGTATTTCAACTCGGCAGTGTTGTCTCTGTTGCTGCTGTTTTTTTTGCTCAGCGCAGCTTGGTCCATTTGTTTATGCCTTCACCTCGTCTCCTCAGCTTGACATCCTTGGTAGTGCCTTCACTTCGTCACCTCGGCTTCGGCATTCTTTCCTTCAGCTTAGATACTTCATTACCTCGGCCTTTCCTCATTTCAGCTCACCTGGGCACTTTTTCATTTGGTTGGGACTCCGTCTAGATTCTAACACTTTTCACTTCGGCGCTTTATCTTAGCATTGCATCGTTTTACTTCGGCACTGCTTTCTGTTACCTCGGCACTGCATGGTTTAGCTCAGCACTTAAGCTTGGCTTCAAGTAATTCTGACATCACCTCGGTTCGGTACTTCTACTTCTGTCTTACTTCAGTTTATCACCTCAGCTCGGCACTCCTTTGATCTTTCTGTACCTATTTGATCCTCGCATCGGTATGGCACCTTAGCTCGTTAGGTTACTCCTTCCTTTACTTCAGCTTGGTACCTCAGCTCAGCTAGTTATCTGTTGACTTCAGCTAGGCACCTCAGCTCGGCATGTCACTTTATTTATGTAGACCCTTCTTCAACGCTCCCTCTCAAGCTTGATGTATTTATACAACCAAGATTGATATGTTGTCTGCATCACTTTATTCAGCATCTATCATAACATATAAAATCAAGCCAAATGCAACATGAACACGTAATAGCATCTAGTTATATTAAATAGTGGTGTAGTAGATGATAATTGAGAGATCTATAGACCATATAATACACTTACCAACCACATGTTATGCTTGTTTTCCCCCTTCAATCTCCCTTGTACTGAAATTTAGAAGGCAGTATCATATAATTTGGTTCGGATTCCTTATCTTATTATCTATCTTAACCTATAAGAAAAGTCAAATACAACATGAACATATAGCCATATATAATTACACAACTTATGAAATGGTATAATCATGACATCCATAATCCATAGGTTCTAGTTAACAATCACATGACTTCTAGTTTTGTTGTTTGGTAACCTAGAGAGACATAGCTTAGTAGAAAAGTATTAGAATATTGTGGTAGAAGATCAAAATAGTTTTGTTGTTTGGTAACCTAGAGAGACATAGCTTAGTAAAAATACATCATTTAGAAAATCTTGGAGCAAAAAGTGAAATTATTCACACCGGAGACATCTACCGTCCCAGTTCTAAAAAATATATGTGTAAGATGTAAATCAGGAACACAACAACTTTTTACATTGGATGAAATCTTACACAGTGAATCGTTTAGAAAATCTTACAAATGTAGTGGAGGCCATGGTCGGTTGGGGAAATAATTAACCATTGCTCGTGGTTTCTCTTGGTTCTTATATTGAATTTCAATACTTAATTTATGTGAGGAACACGTAAATTTCAAGAGATAGGGTCTCACAGTCCACTATGGAACAGGAATCACGTCCTTGATTGAAGGAGAGAGTCTCAACAACTGCAGCCAACTAAAGTCATTTTAAATCTCGTCATTTAGTTACTACAATATATCTATTAACCAATAATATTAAAATTAATTAATATTTGATAATGTTAAATACAAAAGAAAAAAGAAATCTACTCATATTATTATATCTTTTATTAGTTAGTGAGTAACTGATTAAATTTATTTATTCACGATATTAAAATTAGCCTCATTTTAAACATATACCATCTCCACAGGATGATTACACGGGGGCGGGATTCACTGACGCATAAAAAGGAAGAAAACAGTGACGTCTTTAATGGGTGGCTGACACGTGGCGTTCTTGTGAAAAGCAAAAAAAAATAAATAAAAAAGTGTAAAGTTAAATACGCGTCCCTCTCCTATTGACGGCGTCACCACGTTCTCCCTCCCAGCACGTCACCGAATCTATACCCGCTTACACCATGTGCTAAGTCCCACACTTGCTACACTTGTATTCTTTCCACTGACATCTCAGTAGCAAATGGCAGACCTGTGAACATGGTCTTCTCCTGAATTACTGAACATGGTTGGTCTCATTGTTTATTGTTGGCAAAAGGTTTAACCCAAACCCAAAGGCTTTTACTATTCCAGTCACAAAGAGCTACGTGTAGGATGTAAATCAGGAGTCCAACGACCTCTTAGATTGGGTGAGATCTTACACAGTTATCCACACAAGGTGTCCCCCCACAAACCAGGTCTTTGTCCTGATAGCAGAGGAACACACATACTGTGCGCGTCTCTGGATTCGAACTCATAACCTCCTGCTGACAATCTCCAATCCGATACCAATTGGACTATGCTCTGGGACAAGGTATCATTGTTTATTGATGAAGTACCGTAAATATACAATCATAGTTGTAGAACTAGAAATGCAAATAAAAGCCCCCAGGGGTAGGGGTGTCAAACAGGTCGTGTATCGTGTTTCGTGTTTCGTGTTTTTCGGGTTTCGTATATCAAAGTGTCATACCCATACCTTACCCGTTTGCTTCGCGTGTATGGATGTTGATACCCAAACCCGTACATGTCAGGTTTCGTGTCGTGTATCGGGTATACCCACGAACTTGACAAGTACAAATATTTCAAGTCATGTACATGTCATTTCATGTACTTTTCAGGTATTTTCAGGTTTCGCGTATTTTTTTCAGGTTTCATGTACTTAAACGACTATTGATACAATGTATGAAACAACAATAAGTACACAACCAAATGTTAAATATTAAAATGAGTGAGGTCCTCTAAACTCAAATCACTTGACTCTGCAATAATAGATTAAAGAAATGGGATTTCGGAATGGAGGAAGGGGGAATCGAACAGGGTTACTTAGTAGCACGGTAGTCTTTTTTTGGAAAAATTTATTTTTTATTTTATTAATTATAAATTTTATTTAAAATACATTTTTTAAATTTCGTGTATAAACGGGTATAAACGGGTACCCGCGGGTATACCCGGACACGACCCGCCATTGGCGGGG
>AP025069.1:1387358-1604423 GCA_036186865.1 Eustoma russellianum
GCCCCGCCATTGGCGGGTATCTTTCAGGTCTTACCCGATTTGTACACGAAACCCACCAAGGTCATACCCATACCCGCAAAAATTCGTGTCAGGTTCGGGTCGTGTTTCGTGTCGTGTCTGAAATTGTCACCCCTACCCAGGAGCATAGTCCAGTGGTAAGTGGCAAAGGTGATTGGGGCTAGAACCCCGACGTCCTGAGTTCGAGTCCATGTGGAGACAATCCTTGTTGAAATATTACAAGGGTTGCCTCTGGACTGGCTGAGTCTCGTGTGTCCTCTCCCTTTGCAGGGCTGCCGTGGAGCACATCCCTCGATTTACATCCCACCTAGCTAAGGGGGCTCTGGTTCAGGTGGGGGAGAACCCACCCCCTCATCAAAGAAATGCAAATAAAAACAGGAAGGCTATCTTCACTCACCATCTTTATTTTACTTTCGTCTTTTTCTCGTAAAATCAAAACCAGTCAGTCTCGCAAATGATCTTTTTCTTGAAAACGTAAATGGCAAAGGTGTTCCAATAGACTAAGCAAACAAAGCGAAAATACGACGGTCTCGACCAAAGAACAATAATTCTTATGTCACAAAAAAATATATGAGATTCAAAGGACTGATCTAATAAAAAAAGATATTATATTTATATACCCATTTGCGAAGCGAAGAGTAGAGGTCATTTTTCTACTTGCAATTGGTCAAATATTTGGTTTGAGAAGGTATCATTGCTCCAGTCTCATAGAGTTGTTTGAAGAATGTAAGTCAGAAATTCAGTAGCTTCCTAGGTTGGTAAACGTTGGCAAGAACCTTCACAAAGTGTCAACTGCAAACTGGACCATCAACACTTAACCCAACTAGGCCGGATACAATAGCATAAGTCATTACTGACTAAGAAAACAGTATTGCACAAACGATGTACCTGTTTTGGTTCGAATATATAATCTTTAAGTTGTAATGTCTCAATCTGATTACCTACTGAATTATTCTCATGAAGGATTAGAAGTCATTCTTGTTAGCAAATTTGATAACAAGGTTCTGGAGGGACGGATTTGCTAACAAGGTGTGTATTGTGAATGCCTTATTTTCAGACTCCAATGTGGGTCTGGAGGGTAGACCTCTAGTGTGTGTCTATGTGTTCTGTGTCTTTCCTTTAACGGACCGCTGAATACCTGATTTACATCCTCTCAGCTATCTCGTTGAGCCTGGATGTGGGGGCCCTTGATAACAAGGATTAGAAGTCATTCTTGCCTTTTAGTTCCATGCTCAATTTCAATGACAAAAGATTGTCTTTTTCCACACTGATGTCTCTGCAGTAGATTGCAGACCTTTGGCCACAATCTTCTTCTCCTCACGTTGAACATAAATATATATATATATATATATATATATATATATATATATATATATAAAGTAATGTGTGTATATATGTGTTCTGTGCTCAATTGCAATAACAAAAGATTGTCTTTTTCCACACTGATGTCTCATGTCTCTGCAGTAGATTGCAGAACTTTGACCACAATCTTCTTCTCCTCACGTTGAGCATATATATATACATATATATATATATATAGACACACACACACACATACATAGTAATGTGTGTATATATGTGTACAAAGTAATGTGTATATGCATATACATAAAATAATTGTTATGAAAATGAGGAAACAAGACAACAAACAAGAGAAGAAGTTTGTGAAGAAGCTTGGCTTGAGGCATGAGAATCACTTTCCGTAACGAATATTTGCCCCCACTAGATGCTGCAGGGTTATAGACAAACTTCCTCCTAGGATACAACAGCCAACAATCTCTAATCCTCAGCAAATAGGATTGAGATTCAATGAACTTTCAAGAACAAGAGTGAAATAGAATAGGATGAAGAATATAGGATGCAGGATTCAACTTGGATACAAGGTGTCTTGAAGAATGTGTTATAACAGCCTATTCATAGGCTTTCAAACTCCATTCAGACGTTCAAGACAATTGCATGGCGATTGGGTATGTCCCTTGATGCATAAGTTGTGATTTTTCATGAAAAGTCACTTCTGTCAGGACATCGATCGATCAATGTGACATCGATCGATGTCTCACAGTAAGCTCCAATTTCATTCTGACCAACGTCGATCTGTCACATCGATCGATCGAAGTCACTTCGATCGATCTATGTGATCGATCTATGTGATCGATCTATATTGGACAGAAAGTTTCAACTCTGTATCCAGGGTACATCGATCGATCGATGTGATCGATCTATGTTGGACAGAAAGTTTCAACTCTGCATCCATGGTACATCGATCGATCGATGTGATCGATCTATGTGACATCGATCGATCGATGTGATCGATCTATGTGACATCGATCGATCGATGTGATCGATCTATGTGACATCGATCGATCGATGTGATCGATCTATGTCCGGCAGAATACTCAACTTCATTTTCAAGCCACATAGATCTATCCATTTGATACATGGATCGATCCAAGTCATGAGTCAAGTTATTCTTGCTTATTTAAACATCCATTCACCATCATCTTTGATCTCATGCATCCATTCTTCATCCCATTGCCTTTACAAACTATTATAACAATCCCCCACTAGTTTGTAAAGCAACTTGCGACATTTCATGCATCTAAAAAGTATCTTTCGATTTGAACCTCTTATTAGCATAATACTTCAAAGTTCTAACGAAATCATGATAGTTAAAAAGCCTTGAATCAGATTCCTATGTGCTAGAACCGGAAACATTATACACATGAAACCACACTCTCAATCGAAGTCCATTTTAAACCGCACTTTATGACCTTGTGCTACCCTTAGTATTCATGAACATTTCAAGATCATTGCTTGTTGAAGCGGCACCACTTCCTATGTTCATATAGGTGAAAACTAAGATAATTCCTCTTAATCCTTCATTAAGAGTGTTTTAACACTCACCCTCCTTTAGCACTAACATTCCAATTCTTTAAAGATCAATATCATGCGGTTTGATTCTTTAAAGATCAATCGTAGTGCTTTAATACCTCACTTTGTGACTTGTTGTTACCCATTGAACCTTTGGCTAGTGGTATGCTAGACAAGGTTGGGTTTCTATCACAAGTGAACTTATCTCATACGTCTTAATCTCATCCCTAAAGATGTACTTTGTACCAAGTCTTTTGATAGACTCTTTGTCAACGGATCCGTCAGGTTATTGCAGGATATGACGTATGCAATGGCTATTACACCATCAGTAATTAATTGCTTTACATAATCATGCCTAAGGCTGACATGTCTAGATTTCCCGTTATAGATTTTACTATAAGCTCTAGACATCGTTGCTTGGCTATCACAGTGTAAAGAAATGGCTGGCATCGGTTGTGGCCATAACTCTATGTCCAATAATAGATTTCTCACCCATTCCGCTTCTTTACCTGCAGATCCCAATGCTATGAATTCGGATTCCATTGTAGAATGAGTTATGCATGTCTGTTTCTTTGAAGCCCAAGAAACAGCACCACCACCCAATGTAAATATCCAACCCGTAGTAGATTTGTTATCACCAACACTAGTTATCCAACTAGCATCCGTATAACCTTCTAACACAGCTGGAAAATTATTGTAGAACAATCTATAATCCATAGTCTTCTTCAAGTACCCAAGTACTCGCCCGATTGTCTTCCAATGGTCTATACTAGGACTACTAGTATACCTTGATAATTTACACACCGCAAAGCCAATATCCGGTCTAGTGCAATGCATAGCATATATTAAACTACCAATTGCACTAGCATATTCCAATTGTGCTACCGTTCTACCGGTATGTCCAATCAATTTGTATGAGGCATCGAATGGTGTGTTTGCTTCTTTGGTCTCCAAGTGTTTGAACTTATTCAACACTTTGTTTATGTAATGAGATTGACAAAGAGCAAAACCCCCACTAAATTTGGACACCTTTATCCCCAAGATAGTATCTACCTCACCCAAATCTTTCATTTGGAATTGTGAAGTTAAATACTTCTTAGTCTCATTTACTCCTTCCATATTAGTACCGATAATGAGCATACCGTCCACGTACAAACAAATAATGACACCATATTTGTCTGTAAACTTGGAATATACACACTTATCTGCACTATTATGCCGGAAACCATTCTTTAAAATGGTAGTGTCAAACTTTTCATGCCATTGTTTCGGTGCTTGTTTCAATCCATACAATGACCTTATCAACATGCACGATTTGTGCTCATTCCCCGGAAGTACAAAACCTTCCTGCTTTTCCATATAGACATCTTCGTCTAAATCACCATTGAGAAATGCAGTCTTAACATCCATTTGATGAATAACCAAGTTATTTATGGATGCTAATGCTATCAACACTCTAATGGATGTTATTCTTGCTACAGGAGCATAAGTGTCAAAATAGTATATCCCTTCTCGTTGTCTAAAGCCTTTGGCTATTAATCTAGCCTTGAAAGTTTGAAGTGAACCATCCGAATTGTATTTTCTTCTAAATACCCATTTACATCCAATTGCTTTGGAACTTGGAGGCAAATCAGTGAGAACCCACGTATTATTAGACAATAACGAGTTCATCTTATCATCAATTGCTTCCTTTCAAAATGATGCATCTCTTGATTGCATCGCCTCCTTATAGGATTTTGGATCATCTTCAACGCTTAGTACAATGGGTATTTGATTAAACACATTTGTCCTATTACCTTCAACTAAGAAAGTAATAGATTGCGAAGAAATGAAGTCCAGATGTAAATACTTTTCCTTTCTAGCACGTTGACTTCTCCTAACCTCAGTTGGAGAATCTTGATTTTGATCATCAACACTAGAAGAATCATTGGAGAAATCTCCAACAATCGGTTCATTCAAACTTTCACTTGTTGAACTTTGATTTGTATCTGTTCTCAAGAATTTATTCTCAATAAATTCAACATCTCTAGATTCAACAACTGCATTGGATTCTAAATCTAGAATCCTATATGCCTTAGAGTTTTCGGCATATCCAATAAAGATACCTTTAAGAGCTCTTGGCCCCAACTTAGTCCTTTTCGGATCCGGAACTCTATAATAGGCTAGACAACCCCAAACTCTAAAATAACTTAGATTTGGTTTTCGTTTCTTCCATAATTCGTATGGAGAAACCTTAAACTTCTTAGAAGGAATTCGATTATGAATATGACAAGCCGTTAACAAGGCTTCTCCCCATAAATTCTTTGGCAAACCAGAGTTTATTAACATTGCATTTAGCATGTCAACAAAACTTCTATTCTTTCTTTCAGCCAAACTGTTTTGTTGGGGTGTGTAAGGAGCACTTTTCTGGTGTATGATACCATTCTCCTCACAGAATTGATTAAATTCAAGAGGAAAGTATTCACCACCACGATCACTTCTTAGAACTTTGATTTTTAATCCCGATTGATTTTCAACTTCCATTTTATAGACTTTGAGCATGTCAAAGGCTTCATCTTTATGCCTTAGCAAATATACATAAATATATCTAGAGGCATCATCAATGAAAGTAATGAAATATCGATTGCCACCTCGGGTTAAAACACCATTCAATTCGCAAATATCCGAATGAACAAGTTCTAAGAGTTCAGTTTTCTGTTCTACTTTCGAAAACGGTTTCTTCGTCATCTTAGCTTGTATGCATACTTCACATGTTCTTTTATTTTCATCTTTACAAGAAATTAAGATATGCTTAGACATGAACTTAATAGTAGTATTACTAACATGTGCAAGTCTATCATGGCACAATGAAAAGGAAGAATCAACAGAGTAAACAGAAACCGCGGAATTTTTATTGATACTCAATTTCAACATCCTGTCGCAAGCATAACCCTTGCCGACAAAGATACCATTCTTGGACAATATAATTTTGTCCCCCTCCATTACAATCTTGAATTCATTTCTACAAACAAGACTAGCAGAAACGAGATTCTTAAAAATCTCGGGTACATGTAGAACATTGACTAATAACAACTTCTTTCCCGAAGTAAAGTCTAACTCTACACTACCCTTACCCAAGACTTTTGTGGCGTTGCGGTTTCCCATCAGAACTTGTTGGCTATCATCCACAACTTGATAGGTCTTGAACAGAGCCCTATTGTTGCATACTTGTACAGTTGCACCCAAATCGAACCACCAATCATTTATGATTTCGTTCGTAGCCATATGAAGTTCCGTTACCATACCAACATGCAACCTGAAAACCATTGCTACCAATTGATCGGTCTCAAAGTTTACCATGTTTGCATTGTTGGTAGGTTGAGAACTACCGTCCTGTTTTTGTTTCTTTCGAAACCAACAGTCCTTCTTGAGGTGTCCTTTCTTACCACAATTATAACATCTCTTGCTTTTCTTGGATTCTGCTTTGTCTGTGGATTCAGAAAAATCGAAGTTCTTTCTTTTGTTTCCAACCAAACTCTCTGTTTTCCCTTTGACATAATGCACTCTAGGTGCATCATCAGAGACATGTCTCTTTACAAGACTCCTTGTCTCCTCTTCAATTCGCAAATGCTTTTGAAGTTGTTCAAAAAAAAAGACTCAGTTGAGTGTAGTAATTTCTTTCTGTAGTCATTCCAACTAGGAAGAAGCTTTGCGATAATCCCTCCTACTTGTAATGCCTCAGAAACTTCTACACCCAACTCTTTCAGTTTGGACACAATGACCTGCAACTCGTGCACTTGGTCCATGATTGAAAGATTTTCAACCATCTTAAAATTAAAATACTTCATCACCTGGAATTTGTCCGCGCCTTGTTTTTCGTTGTTGTACTTGAACTCCAAGGACGTTCCATATCTCCTTCGGTGATGATGTTGCCGTGAACAGATCATAGATACGATCTGACAAGTTGTTGAGGATATGCCCTCGGCAAAGCATATTATCCTCATGTCTCTTCCTCCAAGCGGCTTTCACCTCCTCGGAGTCATTTTCTTGGGGGGTCAGCAGGTCCTTCAAATTTGGGTCTAGACAATACCCAATCTGAAGTGCAGTCAGGAGGAACAACATCTTGTCTTTCCAGCGAATATAGTTGGTGCCATCAAATCGGTCAAGCTTCATGCTCTCTTGATTCAAGAATGTCTTTGAATCCATCTTAAATAAACCTTACGATTGTTATGAAAATGAGGAAATAAGACAACAAACAAGAGAAGAAGTTTGTGAAGAAGCTTGGCTTGAGGCATGAGAATCACTTTCCGTAACGAATATTTGCCCCCACTAGATGCTGCAGGGTTATAGACAAACTTCCTCCTAGGATACAACAGCCAACAATCTCTAATCCTCGGCAAATAAGATTGAGATTCAATGAACTTTCAAGAACAAGAGTGAAATAGAATAGGATGAAGAATATAGGATGCAGGATTCAACTTGGATACAAGGTGTCTTGAAGAATGTGTTATAACAGCCTATTCATAGGCTTTCAAACTCCATTCAGACGTTCAAGACAATTGCATGGCGATTGGGTATGTCCCTTGATGCATAAGTTGTGATTTTTCATGAAAAGTCACTTCTGTCAGGACATCGATCGATCAATGTGACATCGATCGATGTCTCACAGTAAGCTCCAATTTCATTCTGACCAACGTCGATCTGTCACATCGATCGATCGAAGTCACTTCGATCGATCTATGTTGGACAGAAAGTTTCAACTCTGCATCCAGGGTACATCGATCGATCGATGTGATCGATCTATGTCCGGCAGAATACTCAACTTCATTTTCAAGCCACATGGATCTATCCATTTGATACATGGATCGATCCAAGTCATGAGTCAAGTTATTCTTGCTTATTTAAACATCCATTCACTATCATCTTTGATCTCATGTATCCATTCTTCATCCCATTGATTTACAAACTATTATAACAATAATGTGCTTGTGTATATATATGTACGTGTGTGTCTATCTCTTGGGAATGAGTTGTTTGTATGTCTCTCTCTTCTTCTCGAGACCATAACAATAACTTTTAAACACATGTATAGATACATGTGTGTAAGAAAGAGAATTGGACTTATGTGCAGTACCTAAAGCGACGTGCGAAGAATGGGTAAGAAATGCATGTGCTTTTGATATATGTAGTGGCAAAGAAATAAATGGTGGAACCCCCGCATGTTTGTCCTATCCAAGAAATAATCATAATCCTCTTTTGCATGAAACAGTAGATATTACTTCTTCCCGTTTTAAAAATATTGTGTAATTCCACTAGATAGTTAGCCGAACATTAACTAAAACTAAATTTTAAAGTATCAAATGCAATAATTTATCAAAATAGTTTTCACATAATTTGGAACTAATTTAAATAAATAATTTTATCATAAATTTAATACTAAATTATAGTTGACCAATTATGTGTTTTATACGAGAAGACAATATTTTTGACATCGAAGTAAGCTTTATGTATTTAAAGACGGATAACAACAACTATATCTAGTATATCCGAACAATAGTAAAAACTAGAGCTAGAGTATGAGGAGGATGAGAGACAGACAAACAATACCTCCAATGATAGAGAATTTGATTCCAATGAGACTCTCGCCTCTATATATACCTACATAAATGACACAATAATAGAAATATGTGTGCTAATATACTAGTGAATGCATTCAAAGACTTAGAAGAGAGATCGGAAATTTCTTCTGCAAAATCTTCTCCGCAAAATTCGGAACGAAATTTTCATCGTAACCGACTTGAACTCTATTACGTAACCGCCGCCGGCGTGGATGTACCGGCGATACGGTAAGATCAGCCGATATCTTCAATGACAAACATGGACGAGGGATCCGTTGAACGTAGTGTTGAGGAGACTGATCAAATAAACAGAAGTGTGAAAAAATACAAACGCATTGCAACGTTTGAGCCTCCATCACCGGATAGACCAATTCAACAACAGGATAAAGAGGCATGGGCTAATCTGTTTAAGCAATCCACCAGTACGATAAACGCTCTTGGATTTGAGATATATACCGGAGAGGGATTAGACGAAGACTACATGGATGACGCTACCCCATTCATTCCGGCCGACGACGACGAAAGTGTTGCGGACAGTGCAAACAGAGTCAAAGTGGATGTCCCTGTAGATGAATGGAGAAAACTGTGGACGCCATGGCAAAGAGCGCTTGTAGTAAAACCACTAGGGCGAAATTTTTCATACCGCGTACTTTCACAACGATTGTCTGACATGTGGGCATCTAGTCGAAAACTGGATATTGTCGATTTGGAAGATGGATTCTACGTCGTCCGCTTCTTCTCTAAGGATGACTATACGCATGTCCTCGAGAACGGACCGTGGACCATCCAAGGAAACTATCTGTCGGTCACAAAGTTACATCCTGGGTTTCGGCCATCCTCTGATGCGATCAAATCAACATTGGTATGGGTACGTATCCCCCGAATACCCCTTGAGTTTTTTAATGAAAAGGTGCTTATGCGAATTGGTGAGAAATTGGGAAAAGCTGTGAAAATCGATGGCAACACAATGCAAGTATCTCGCGGGAAATATGCTCGGGTATGTGTCGAAATCGACTTGACAAAGCCTTTGAAATCTGTAGTAATCTTGAATGGCCATGAGTTACATGTTGAATATGAAGGCTTACACCTAATATGCTTTACGTGCGGACGCTACGGCCATAGAAATGAAGAGTGCCCATCTGCGGTCCCGGCTGATAACGGACAAAATACCCGTACAGAAACACATAAGCTAACCATAGTACCATCTGACCCATACGGGCCTTGGATGATCGCTCGCAATAATAGACGTCGTCAAACTATAGTGCAGCAGAAAGGAAAGAATACGGGAACTCCCTCTGATTCCATCAACGGATACATACCTCATAATAACAAGCAAGGTGACAGACCAACATACAATGGCTCAAGGTTCGCTGCTATAGCTGAGGATGAGGACACACACGGACAACCCCAACAAAATGACCAACTGATATCCAATATCCGCAACATCCAAGATAATGGACCCTCTGTCCATTTTACAACATCAACCAAGTCACAGGCAATTGAGTCAAGAAATAGACGTAACAAAGGTGTTGCTCTCAAGGGTAATTCGACACTCAAAGTTAAAGTACCACACACCCAGCCCCTAAAGACAACGAATCAAACCCCAAAGGTGCCAGATATAGGGCCTACGCCTCAAGTTCATCGTGACGGCGACCCTCAAACGCAAGCGTGGCCAACCTTATCGTGTTCACCGAATGACATACGTATCCTGCAGCGCCCACTTAGAGATGTTACAAACACTCATGTGGCCAGCGGAGAGATAATACCGGACCCCAGTATGTTAACATCTACCCTGGAAGATCAAACTAAACAGCACCCACCCGACGCCGCCCCTCACCTACAGCAAATGGTCAATGTCAGCAACGTGCAGGATGAGTCGGCTAATGGTATGGAAATGGAAGATGGTGTAACATATGGCCAAGACCGTGGCCAATGCACCAATCCGTGATATGTCAATGAAAGTCATGGCTTGGAACGTCCGTGGGGCGGGGTCCCCTGATACAACACGATGAATACTTCAGCTGATGAAGGACTACAAGCCCAATCTGATGTTCCTAATGGAAACCCGCATACCCAGCTCTCGCGCTAATTACATACTACAGAGATCGCACTTCTCTAATCTTGCAGCTGTGGAAGCACGCGGATTTTCTGGTGGATTATGGTGTTTTTGGAATAATGATACAATGCCAATAAGCATTATTAGCTACACAGCCCAAATATTGAATGTGGGGGTTCTGAATGGTAATTCCGTTTCAACTATAATATCTCTGGTATATGCATCTCCAACTACGTCGGCACGCGAAACATTATATGAATACATTGAGAGCATGGCACCCCAAATAAATATTCCATGGCTTTTGATTGGAGACTTCAATCAAGTCACCCGTCAAGAGGATAAACGGGGAGGGCGCCCTATACGCGGATGTGGATCGGATCGCATGATACGAATGATTGAGTCCTGTAGCCTCATGGAGATACCGTTTGCAGGACCACGATTCACGTGGTCGAATGGCCAACCAGGTCGCCTTCTGATAGAGCAACGACTCGATCAAGCGTGGTCGAATATGACATGGAGTAATACATTCCCGACTGCAGTCGTCCACCATTTAACACGAGTATCCTCAGACCATCACCCTATACTCCTCTCATTGGAAGAAATTACGCCACAGGCTCGTGTCCAACGACCATTCAAGTTCTTAGAATGTTGGATGCAGCACAAAGATTTTTCTACATTCTTCAAGGAGGCTTGGCAACAACACAATGGAAACTGGTCAGCCACAGTTACTAATTTCACTCAACGCATGGCCACATGGGAAAAGGAAGTTTTCGGAAGTATTTATGGACGTCGTCGCCGTTGCGAAGCCCGTCTGTTTGGACTCCAAAAAGCACTCGCCAACCACCCTTCGACCTTCCTGGTCCAGCTCCAGAAGGACTTGCTTGATGAATATGATACAATAGCCAGGCAGGAGGAACTGTTTTGGCAACAGAAGAATAATTTACAATGGCTATGTGATGGGGAACGCAACACAAGGTTTTTCCATACAACAATGTCAATTCGAAAGAAGGCTAATAAGGTGGTACGACTAAAAGACGCACATGGGCAGTGGACCGATGACCCAACCGTTCTCCAAGAGCTAATTCAGTCCCATTTCAAAAACTTATTTCAAACGCAAATGAACACACAATTGGACAGCGATGAGATCTTTGTCCCTTCTTTCAATGATACTGATAAAGCGTGGTTGAATCGCCCTGTAACGGTTAGTGAAATAGAAGATGCCTTATTCCAAATGGGACCTCATAAAGCACCGGGCCCAGATGGTCTTCCACCCGTATTTTTTCAGAAAAACTGGGATGTCGTTGCACCGTCCGTTATCGAATTCATTATGGATGCCTTTCAAACACGTAAGTTTCCATATGAACTAAACCGCAGCCTCATCACATTAATTCCTAAGAAACAACCACCTGAAGATGTGACACAGTTTCGGCCCATTGCATTATCCAATGTTATTGTGAAGCTCATTTCGAAGGTGATTGCCAACCGATTGAAGGCGATCATTGGCAAGATTATATCGCCCCTACAATGTGCATTCATCCCCGGTAGGCAGGCGTCCGATAACATCATTATTGCCCAGGAGGTTGTTCACTCTATGCGCACGAAACAGGGTCGGAAGGGGTACATGGCTGTTAAGGTCGATTTAGAAAAAGCGTATGACAAGGTCCACTGGCCATTCCTTCGCCGCCTTCTGGAAATGATTGGTTTCAGTGAAGCAATGGTGGAGCTTATTATGTTCAGCATTTCTTCGGCATCACTTTCTATCCTATGGAATGGTCAGACATTAGAACCATTTCAACCTGTACGTGGGGTTCGCCAAGGCGACCCCTTGGCCCCCTACCTATTTTTATTATGTATGGAAGTCTTGAGCAACAAAGTTAACTGTGCGGTGTCAGAACATAAGTGGAAAGCCATACGCCTCTCTAGAGCTGGGCCGACTATTTCTCACCTTTTCTTCGCAGACGACCTTTTACTATTTGGTGAAGCGACGCCAACTCAGAGTTCGGTAATGGAAGGCATACTAACCGATTTCTGCTGCACCTCGGGGCAAACGATTAGTGTGCGAAAATCCCAAATCCTATTATCTAAGAACATCCAAGGCAAATTCCATGCACATTCACTATCCCGCTTAGGACTCAGCACCACCCAAGCTTTTGACAGTTACCTCGGCATGCCGCTACTTTCGGGTAGAGGAGGTAGGAAAGATTATAACTTCATTGTGGATAAAGTACGCGCGAGACTAAGTGCATGGCAAGCTAGAACTCTCTCATTAGCTTCCAGGTATGTGTTGGTCCAAAGTGTACTATCTTTAATGCCTATATACGCTATGCAAACTGTGCGACTGCCCGTTTTGTTGTTGGACGAAATTGAGAAACTATCGCGAAGGTTCTTTTGGGGAGAAGTTGAAGGCCAACATAAGTTGCATTGGTGTGCATGGGACTCAATATGCCTACCCAAAGACCGCGGAGGTTTAAATATCAAACAGTTGCGAGTTATGAATATAGCAATGCTTCTTAAAGTCGGCTGGAAAATCTTGACAACACCGGAAGCTCTTTGGGTCCGTGTGCTAACGGGAAAGTACGGCTCGTTATTCCAATGTAGAAGTAACACATCGCTTCAATGGAAACACATTTCATCCATTGCCCCGATACTCGAAGTCTGCTTACAGTCCTCTGATGCAAGTGCTTTACACAGCGGAACACTCAAGTGGAAACATACGGCGTCAGGATCGTTTAGCATGGCTAGCGCTTACGAATATTTAATATCGCAAAAAGCTACTTCACCCACCCGAGCATGGGAAACCATATGGGCAATGAAAGGTCCGGGACGTCTCAATGTTTTCTTATGGCAAGTATGTCGAGGCCTGCTGCCAACAGCATCTTTTTTATATAGGCGGCGGATGCATGAAAATGGGATGTGTGGTGTATGTCGACAAGGGGAAGAGGATAGTTTGCATGCGTTAAGAGGATGTCTTTGGGTGCGTGGTATTTGGCGACACCTTCTCCAGCCAGAGGCATGGTCCGACTTCCATCAACCATCTAGGATTGATGAATGGGTGCAAATAAATTTGAGTACCTCTTGGCACGACAGCCGTTACCAAGGAGAATGGCGATACATTTTTCGTACAGCACTGTACAACATATGGTTTTGGCGTAATCAAATCATACATGGCAATGTCACGCAACTCCCACCTCCTACAGCGGTTGCTAACGAAATCACACGACGGGCTCATAATATAGAATACATGATTGCAAGATTCTTTAGGAATGTAATACATGACGAGTTTGGATGACTGCATTTCTTTTGTTGCAGATGTAAATGTTGAGACATTATAATGTTAATAAAAAGATCCTTCTTCGGAAAAAAAAAAAGACTTAGAAGAGAGAAAATGAGATAATATTCCAGTCCAGAGGATAATTTGTGTGGGTCACTGCGTAAGATCTCACCGAATTTAGGAGACTTCTGAACTCTTGATTTACATACTACACACATGATCCTTGGGGTTGCAAGGCCCCAAGGTGAGGGATTTTACTTATAATATTCCATCCCAAATACAATAGGGGCAGAAGCGTCATTCTATCCTCAACGACTTATCCGTGACATTTGCTGTTTGTCCCTCCATTCCCAGACAAACAAAGATTCACTTATGGGATATAAAATTATACGTATACCCACCATAACCATACATCAAATCCCTCACAAAAGTCACATAACTTGGAAAAAAGTTGAACCCCAAACCAAATGGCTCCGATTGTTCCAGTTTCAAGAAGCTGTTTGGAGTATGTAAATCAGGAGTCCAGCAGCCTTTTAGATTGTGTGAGATCTTACACAGTTACCCACACAAGGTGCTCTCCCACAAACCAGACATTTGGTCTGACACCATAGGAATAGTCACACTGTACGCGTCCTTGGATTCAAACTCATGCCTTTTGTTGGCAATCCCAACTCGAGTAACAACTGGACTATGTATAATGGCAAAGTCAGATAACTTCGTCCACTCCTCTCCTCCTCAGTCTCCCCCCTCCGCTCTACACCTTTTCTGAGTCTTCACCTGCCACTTTCAAAACCCCACATAACATTGAAGAACATTTCACAAGCTAAAGAACAACCAACCCATCATCATTATTATTATTTAATGCATGCCTTGGCTATCCTCTTTATAATTATTTACCTTCTCTTTTGATTTCTACACACAATTTCTGCGGTCCCTTTACTTTCTTTTCACTCTTTCCCTCCTCAATTCTGGCCATCATTGAAGACCCCTTTATCTTAATTTACTCCTTTGTCTCCATTTCTTTGGTTTTCTTTTATGTGCCTTTACCAAAGAGAACTTTTCAAAGGTTAGTTACTGTGCTGGTGTGTTCTGCTGCTGCTGTTCTTTTGGTTTTATTGAAATCACTTCCTTGGAATTTTGATGGGCTTCTGAAGGTTTGACTGGTAATAATGCAATCCCTTTTGAGATTACTTGAAGTTTTGTTTGGCCTTGTCTTCCAGTTTATGGGATTTTTTAATGGTCTTGATTTTGCTGATTTGTTCTTTTTTATAACTCTTTTCTTTATCTTTATTAGCTTTTCTTGGAAGGATTGGAAAAATAAAGAACATTTCTTGGAAACTGCAGTGTTTTTATTGAAGGAAGGTGATTAGAGGAATGTTTTCCTATTTCCTCGTCCCATATTTTCTCCGTGAAGGAGGAACTTCTTAGAGAAAAAAAGAAGGAAAAAGATAACAAAAATTTTTTTAATAAAAAAGATTAACAAGGTGCCCATTTTGGTAATGGAACTCTTACATGTCTCATGTGTCTTACTGCAATAATTTGGAGTTCCTATGGTTCTGTTTCTATTTGGTGTATTCTTCATGTCTGGAGGATAATCAGTGAGACCTGGTTTTTTTTTTTTTCTTATCAGAAAAATTCTTTTGGCAATGAGGCTAAATCTATAAATTTTGATTGGCAAAGTGCCTGTGTTTTTGGCTCTTCTCTGTATTTTCACAACTACGTCGTAAAGACTGATTGATTGTTGTGTTGAAGTTGAAAATCTGTTTCTTGTTATGTTTAAAACTCTGCATTGATGAAGAATGACTACACTCTGGAGTAGAAGGTCTTCTGATGAAAGACTATAAAATTCCTTTCTTTTATTTTCCCTCTTTGTATCTGAGCTCTGTTTTTACTCTCTACACTGTAAATCCAGAAGCCAGTTTCGACCTAACATGTATTCCTCAAAGTTGTGAAAAAAATAAGGTCCTCCACCCTCCACACCCCACCTCCAACAGGACTAAAAGAAAGAATTATGTAGTTTTAATGCCAGCTTTGTCACTGAGAAATTTGTTTCTTCTTCAAGGACCCGGTATAACACTCGCTTTTTTGAGTGTGTATTCAACAGTTTTGTTCTCATAAACCTCTAGGTTCCTATATAGCCTCCATTGGATTTAAGATTTCATCCAAACAAATAAGAATAGTATTTGCTTGATACTTTCTTTTCTATTGCTCTAGATTTCTTGTCTGATATCTCTTGTAGTATTGTTTCAAAGATCATTTCTGAACTTTTGTTTTGTTTAGCTTTGTGTAGGTCATAAATCTGGCAAAGAAGACTCAAGAACTTTTGCTCAGTGATATATAATGGAGAAGAAACAACTGAACTTCAATGTACCCCTACTTTCTGTAAGAAGAAATGCATGCATCAGTGGCGCATCAAACGAACCAAATAAGAAGAAAGATAAAAGATCACAGCCTCTTAGGCAACGTTCTGTTCCTACGGATCAACTGAACAAGGAACTAGATGAGGTGACCAAACCAGGTGCAGTTCCTTTCATATGGGAACAAATGCCAGGAAGAACTAAAAGTGAGTGGTCTGGGGAGATCGAAACCCCGAAACGGTCCTTAAGTACTCCAAGACTCCCTCCTGGGAGGTTGAGAGATGGTTCGAGGCGTAATTCTGGTGAAAGGCCTATTGATTATGATACTCAAAGGTCCAATTTTGAGGTGCTTACTTTGAGTGATCATGCAGCTCTAGTTGAAAGCTTGAGGGCAAGTATATTTGACAATGGAAATCCTGATTTGGAACACGAAGATGATGTCTTTTCCGATGCAACTGATACGTTATCTCCTGCAGAGTCAATGTCTATCAACTGCAGCGCGAGCGGTGTGAGTAGTCTTGAAGTTGCAAGTACAAGATCATCTGTTAGAAGTAGTATTGTAGAGAAACAAGCGAAAGAATTTATGATGAGCCGGTTCTTGCATGCAGCGAAAGCAGTCGCGCTAGAAACACCTCAGTATGATCCTAAACAGAAATTTGTTGTGCCTGAAATGCCAAAACAGATGAAAAAGATTGTTGCCAAGGAAAGAAACCGTTTGCTTGATCAGAAATCCTGGTCCAACCTCGTATTGGCTCATTATCAGCCTTCAGAAAATATTGAAAGCGAGGCAGGAGATGAGGAGAATGATGCGCGTAGCAAACGCTCAGGCAAGGCTTGGACTAGTTTTCTTCCACGTATAGTTCCACGTCTGTGTGCGAAGAAATCTTTGTGCATGTTAAATCCACTGCCAGGTTTAAGAACAAAACCCCCATCTCCGAAATCTCCAGCAAATGATATTAGTAGGCTTGCAAGAAAGGCTCATAGTGGACCTCTTGACAAGGTAATCATCTCATTTGTTGTCTACTCTGATGCCAGTTTCATTCTATTGACATTTTTGCTGACATATTAATTACTCTGCAGCCTGCTTGGGATGTCAATCATAAGAAAAGGTTCCATTCTGGAGCATTATCAGGAGAACTGTATCATTATGAAAGTAAGATGCGCGAATCCAATCAGTTTTCTTATTCTAGTGCTTCCAACAAGCTTGGATTGTCTCCATTTAGGACAGTGAGAAGTGCTGGAGTTTCTCCATATCGAAATGCTACTCCACAGTCTCCATTCAACAAAGGAGCTACCTTTCTTGGCTTGCCGAAGGATGTTCAAAATCCTTCCAACAACTACAAAGGTGGCTGCAGGTCTCTAGCTTCACCATCCCCTTTCCTATATAAAGAAGAGCTGATGCCAACGAATGGTGTAGTTGAGAAGACGGTGTACATAGATCCAGTGTATAGTTGTGAGGATGTTAGGAATAGAGTTTATTCACAGAATGTGAAGCCTGCCAGGTCCTTTCGTGCAGAGAAATCAGCCGAAAGCAGAAGAAAGGAAGAAGTAGAACGAATGGATATGATCAGCAAGAGGGAGACCAAGAAAGTTCCTAAAACATATGTTTCACAAGATGCTGATCTATCTAAAGCTGCTCGTGTTTCTAAGCTCAATGAGAGAATGGAAAGCGTAAAATTAGATCAGCGCGTAAGGAAGGAAGGGAGGGCTGTAGAGACGGATGATGAACTTAAGGACAAAACTGATTCTAGCACTGCCATTGTGCTATCTCCTCTTCCCCCGCCTTTACCCAAGTCACCTTCTGAATCTTGGCTTTGGAAATCTGTGCCTTCAGTTCACTTCCGAAATCCCTTTTCTCATGCAAACAATTCAAGGGTATTTCACTTGAAGAATGTAGGGGAGAAAGCTTACCCTCCTGGTTCCAAGTGGGAAACCATTGTGAAGTCTTCTCATTTGCATCATAGTCACAGCCGCTACTCAGAGGTAATATATAATTAACTTCTCCATATTCGCGATTTAGACTTAAGGAAACATGTTATATTATTTCTATCCTTGGGATGGAGGTATCGTTTTCCTGCCTCTCACCCTTCTCAGATCCTAGTGGTAGCTATTGCTGTCAATAGGATATACTGAGTACGCTTGTTGTTGTTGTTGTTGAAACATGTTATATCATCTTACATGTTTTTGTTCTATGTTCTTAACAGGAGCTGATTCCTCATATATCCCACTAGGAAAACAAGAAATGAAACTACAAGTTTCTCTGCCAGGTTCCAAGAATACAATTTTCCTTGGCCTGTCTGTTCACTGGCTATTGATTTATATCCATGGTAACGGGTTATTTTGATTTCATAGCCGCGGTTATTAGATTGTTGACATCTTTTCTACTTGGAAAGAGAATATACTGCTCAAAGGAGCCTATATTGCCTATTTATGATCTGCCAAATTTTCTAAAAGGCTTTTTTTTTTATGCCTTTATACTTTCCAATCTAGTTGGTTAACTTTCAATAGCTGCACTGACTTTTGCTATGTGCACAAGGGAGACGGAGCGAGAGAGAGTTCATATCAAACTTTCCATACTTTGTAGTGTGTGCTGAAGAAAATGAATTTTTCTGCTACTAATGCAGCTTGAAGATGCTTGACTTGCATTCCTTGACCATTTATTATTGTGATTCTGTTAAATATAGTTGAAACTAACAGACTTGCTCGTAATCTCAATTCTGTATCTAGAGTATTGAGTGTTAGATCGTGTGTTTTGAGTCTCCTCTTGAAATTGCCTCACGCTGGTAGATCATTTGCTTGGCAACATATACGCGGTTGCATTGCCAGTTTGAGTCCAAGGCTAATCCATGTTTGCATTGTGAACCACAGTGTTGCTTGTATATGAATGACCAAGTATAACATAGATACATAATGCTTCTCATGGTTCCCAGTTCGAGCTCTAGGCTAACCAATACTTGGATCGCAAACCACAAGGTTGTCTGTTTACGAATGAACAAGTATAACATAGATGCATAATCTCGTCTAACACCACACCAACAACAACATTACCCTATTGCTTTATAGCTCTCGCCTATGGCGAGGTATGGAGAGTCGGATGTACGCAACCCTACCCATGTGTTAGAAACAAACAAATGTTGTTTTCCAATGACCCATGATGAAAATTGCATGTCGATCAACTGCTACTTCACGAGATAAGAAGCGCAACCAATTTAGTGAGTCATTTTGTTTTATTTCATCATATTTCAAAGTCAAAGAAGAGTGTCTTTTGACTCCATTGGAAATAGAAGAACTGCATAATCTCGTTTAAAAATGACTCATATTAATGTCTCGTATAAAACCACATACTACATGATACTCGTGCCATAAATCTCAACAACACATACCCAGTATATCTCAACTACAGCAAAAGCTATCGATATGGTATGAGAAGAATGAGAGAAAGACAAACAATACCTCCATCTCAAAAGATGGAAGTTTGATTATAGTAAGACTTCGAGTTCTATATGTACATGCATAGATGATATAATACATAATACATGATACTCATGCAACTTAAATTTCCAATCCACAGAAAAAGTATGTAGAGATGTTTCCTCCTTCAATACATAGTTCGGTGGACTTTAATCAAAGAAGTCACAAACACATATACATATGAGTCCTCTTTTTTCTTTTTTTTTCTCCCTTTTTTGTGTGGATTTTGGGGGGGGGGGGGGGGGGGTAGTGATGCAATTCTGGACCCAAGAAGTGTTTGAGGATAAAGTTCACAATGCCTTTCAAATAAATGAATGATTGCCAAGAACTTAGTTGTTAGCTTCATGTCATTATCTAACTTAATATTTCCAATGGAAAATGACTTATTCTCAAGTGATGCAAACTTCTATGGTCCAAATAGATCCAAGAGTACCCAAGCTGTTTTGTCCTTGTCCCATCTTTATTCTATCACGAGAGATGCATACAGAATAGCTACTAAAGGATGCAGTTAAGATTGCACATACCCATTCATAAATGCTTGGTCCCAGGCTTTCGTAACAGTTTGTTACATAATTAATTAGTGCTATATTACCTGGAGCACCTTCCCAACCAGAATACTGAACTATATTTCTATCTAATACCATTTCAATACTTTATATGTCCCGGTCTCTTTTTCATTTCCAATGGAGTCAATGACACATTCTTAATTGACTTTGGAATATGATGGAATAAAGCAAAATGACTCACTAAATTGGATGTGTTTCTTATATTGTGAAGTAGCAGTTGATATCGACACATCCTAACGCATCATTATGGGTCATCAGGAAACAACCTCTGTGTTTTTTTAACATATAGGTATGGTTGCGTGTATCCGACTCCCTCATGCCCCGTCATAGGCGGGAGCCTCTAAGCCAATGAGATAATGTTTTTGTTGTACATGTCCGGGTCTCGTAGCCCGTTGTTCCTTTTTAGACAGCACTAAAATTTTAAGCACTTTTGGTGGTACCCTTATCAAATTATGTGCAATGTCAAAATTAATATAAACAGACAACAAAGACAATTTATTAATTTTGTGCAATGTCAAAATTAATATAAACAAACAATTTTGATGGTACCAATCTTTGTAGCCGAATATAAACTTTTTGAGTAGTCAATGTTATATGTTTGTGTTTATTCCTTGGCTACCCGCCTTGATTTATATCTCTCGATGGTGTCATTAACTTTATACTTAATACTGAAAACCCATCTGTACCAACTCTCATTTTTCCTTTGGGTAACATATATTTTATTTTTCTCATATTGAATTCCCTTTAAGGCTTTCATCTCTGCTTCCATGGACTTTTACTATTTAGATGTCTCACTTGCTTCTTGTAATGTCTTGGAAACGGATTCTGAGAAAAGAATTGCCAAAAAAACACATGCACTATCTGCAAGTCTCATCCTGGCTATATTGACTAGGTACATGGAGTTTTGGGACATATATTCAAGTGAGTACTAATCTGGAGATACTCTTCTATTCCTTTGTGGTGGTAGAACAAATGTCTGCAGTTCATCTGAATTCTCAACCTGCAATTTACCTGAATTCTGAACATTAATAGCACTGGAATCATATAACCATCATCAAGGTACAAGTCATTTACCTCTTGTCGAACATCTGATAAAGAAGGCTCACTAGTTGTTGGGACTAGTTCGTCAACTCTGCTTATGTTGAGAGAAGAAGACTTGGTGGTTCCATCTGGCTGCTCTATTAGAACAGTCTCCAGGCAGCTTAAATTGTTCAACCAGTACACTTATTCATTTATCGTATCTCCTGAACGTTAGGTTGGCGGGTAAAGAAATATTCAGATTCAAAAATGTGCAGTCTATTGTCATATGAACTCGATGAATGATGGAGCTACAGCATAAATATCCTTTCTGACGTGTGGCCAACGAAAACACATTATTCTCCACATAAATCAAGCTTAGATCGTTCATGCTTGAGAATGTGTACAAAGACCAAGCACTCAAAGATCCGAGGTAGAAGGACTATAATAAGAGGAATGGTGGTTTGAGTAGCTAGAGTTTATATCGGGTTTTGTGATAAATGATTTTTATGGCTAGATGATTTACAATGTAATGGTAAGCTGCTAGGGCTTCAGGCCAAAATATTTTGTAAAATTTTTGATTCAAGCATCATATCACCGGTCATCTCAAGAAGTATTTAATTTTTTCTTTCTACCATCTTATTTTGTTGGAGTGTGTTTGGACACGAGATTTGATAGATTAGGTCGTGCTTTCCAAAGAAGGTTTGCATGGACTGATTGACAAAATCTCTACCGTTGTCAGAGTGGAAAATTTGTATTTTGATGTGAAACTTGGTCTGAATCATTTGAAAAAAAAGGAAAAAAAATTTATAAGGCACTTCAAACTTTTTTTCTAAAGAAAGTATATCCATGTTATACAAGCGAAATCGTCTACAAATGCCATATAATACTGAAACCGACTATGATTAAAGATGGGAGCTGGTCTCCATATGTCAGAATGCACTAAAGAAAAAACAAAGTCAACTGTGTGTGATTCGGTAGGAATGTAGTTCTATGACTTTTAGAACGAATTCATATTTTACATGGCATGTGAGTGAGATTATCCGTAAAAAGATTTGAAAATATGAGTTTGATATACCCAAAAGATAGATGGCACAAACCTTTGTGCTATAACCAAAGCTGTCTGTTGACCATTCTGTGAGCACACATGACATGACCCTGGTGAATCGCCTCATGAACCTAGTAAAGGCATCAACGCTAAGTACCACACCCAATAATCTCCTTCCTCAAAATGTTATACAAGAGGCAAAAATTGGGATATGTTAGCACCACATACTTAAGTTTTTTTTGTCACTTGACTAACTGAGAGACTTGGATGACAATGTTGGGACATAAAGATAGTTATTTAACTTTATCTATGATGAAAAAATAATAGGGCCCTCGTCTCGAACATTACCAACTCACCATTAGCCGTTCAGAATTTAGAAGGTGTAGATAGGTGCATGAAGTCTTTAGGGTCATAAGTCATTATATCTATTCTCCACAATCGATGACTCACTCATTAGATTTGACAGTGTTTTTAGTGGACTTAGAGTGGGTTCGATGAGCTTTGTGTGAATATATTCAAGTTTTATGAATTCATGGGGCAAATGTGCAAGATCTAAGAATTCTTGGAGCAGTCGTGTAAACATTTTAGACTTTTGAGACAAATTCATAGAACTTGAAAAAAATAGGGGCAAATGTTCAGAAACGAAAAATTGAGGGTTAGAATTTAAGTTTTCAACCCCAATACATCCTCCCATTTTTGGCTCTTCTTTCCTCCTCTCTTTCTTGATGCCCATAATTCCTTCTTCGATTCCATCACTGCCTTTGTTCTCTACCATCGGGATGCTGTCGCTACTGCTGGTGGCATACAAGATGCCCATCCCGTAGCTCCCTTACCGTGCTCTTTCTTCCAAATTCGCTACGAGTGGTGGTTACATCCCCTCCCTGCCGGCTAACCGTCAGTCTCGCTTCCGGTGACATCCGACAGTTTGAATTGTTTGTTTGGCTGGGCTGTTGGTGCCGGTTGGATTTTTTTTGGTCATTTGGTCGAGAAATGTAAACAGAAAAATGACGATTTTGTTCTGAGTCTCAAGATTAACAGATTTATGGTCGGATCTGTGGCTTTTCTATATTTTTGTTGGTTCTCAGTTGGATTGTGGTTTGATTGGGTCTATTTTTGGCTTTCGGTGGACTGCTTTGGGGTTGTTTTACGACTGTATTTTGACGGAGAAATTGACGGCCGTGGCTGCGGCTGTGATTGGTTTGTTTGTGTCTCGTCGCTGTATATTTTGTGGGATCGGGATCCTCTGACCTCCGTTCCCCTCACCCTCCCACCATGTGGCACACAAGGAGGTGGTGATGCTGGGTGCGGATGACCCTGCACCCAGTCTCACCACCCCTTGTGTGCCACGTGTCAACGGGTCATTTAATAGCTCAGGAGATCTGTTCCCTATTTTGTGTGGCCGGTGGATTTTTCTGAGCCATGTTGTAGTTTGATGTTTGAACTATGTTGAATTTTAGCGTGAAATGAGCCGGAAAAGGTTGGGTTTGTCAGCGGTTTGTGGTTGAGTTTTGTTGGTTGAATTCGGACGATGATGACACTACGTACGAGTCATACGAATCAGAAACACTGCACATATACTATGTTTGATTAGTGAATGGAATTTTTTTCATTGATTTTCAATTGTATACATCAATCCTATTGTATTACTTATCATTATTTATGGTATGTAATAAATAAAAAAACTGCACATATTTTCTTTTTTTAAAAATAGCACGGATTGCTTGGATTTTCTTCGGTTTAATCTTTGAATGTCTTTGTTTTTTTTTTACGGAACAAGCAGATTTTATATATTGAGGAAAGAAAACGGGCCAGGCCCAGGATTACAATATGCAGTCAAAAGCAAGAAAACCCAAACTAGTTGGCCTTCTGGCCCTTACAAGGTAGCATTCCAAAAACGGGTATAAAATTCAAAAAGACTGCAGATACCATTCAAACCCCTTAATTCCATTTTCAGATGCATTAAACGCGGGTGTTGCCCCCCAGGCAGTAAATGCCAGCAGTAATCCCAACAACAATTCAACCTCCACCGTCCAAGGGAAACAAATCAGCCATGATCATTCATCTCCCTGCTTCTTTCTTTGGTGGCCATGGCAGCCCTAATGGCCTGCATCCGCCGGTTTATCTCCTCCACCACCATGTTGGGTGGCGGAGGCCTTCGATTGGGGTTATGGAGGGTATGATTCCTCCAAAACCAGATCCTCTTGGTGGCCTCCCTGAAATGCAAGTCCCAGTCATTCTCCATCTTATCATCCGCCACCTTTGGAGATAAGTTCCAATCCACCCATTCCTTTGCATCCTTAATTCCAAAGAAAGTTCCCCAATTTTTGTTTTTGACAATCCTTTTCCAAATTTTATGTGAATACTCACAATCCCGGATTGCATGCAGGTTAGTCTCACACATCTGCTCACATCTGAAGCATCTAGGGGTGGGAGCAACATTTCTTCGGAAGAGCACCTCAGAGGTAAGTATGCATTCATGTCTAAGTTGCCAAATTAGGAGGTTTCCACTCAGTGGACCTTTCATGCGCCAGATCTGGCGCCATCGGGGGCTGGACGTTGCAGATCCAAATTCGGAGATCATATCATAGGCTTGAGCAACGGTGAAGTGGAGATTCTCTGGGTCATCCTCTTCGTCCATCCCCCATCCTGATAGGTATTTTCTCTGAATTGGAGAGCTTTAAGGTCAGCTTCGGTGAGTCCTTGCATGGCATGTTTTACACTGCGCCATACAAAGGAAGCACTACTGGTAGATCTGGCAGCCTGGGTGGGGTTTCCGTATTTACAGCGGAGCACCCTAGCCCAGAGGGCCTCCGGGTGGTGCAACATTCTCCACCCAAGTTTTAAAAGCATTGCTTTATTCATTAGCGCTAGGTTCTTAAGGCTCAGTCCCCCAAATTGCTTGGGTTTGCACACAGCCGACCAAGCAAGGGGGTGGATTTTTGGTTTGTCCGGAGTGTCACCCCACAGGAAGTCACGGTTGAGTTTGTCAATTTCCTTTAGGGTAGAATTAGGGATTCTCGCAGTTTGCATGAAATAGACTGGGATTGTTGAAGTCACAGCCTGGATAAGGGTAAGTCTAGCAGCTTTAGATAATGTACGGATCTTCCAGGCTTGTAGTTTGTCTCTGACCTTGTCAATAAGGCATTGGAAGGTGGCCTTAGTCACCCTGCCTTGGACAATTGGAATCCCAAGATATTTGCCAAATTTGTCAGCCATTGGGATTTCGAACCTTCTAGATAGGGTCTCCTGTGTCAAATTAGTCACATTCTGGGAGAAGAAGACTCTAGATTTGGCAGTGTTAATTTTTTGGCCAGATGCTTGGCAGAATGTCTCTAGAATCGTCTTCATAACCATTGCTTGGTTATCCGTAGCTTCGCCATATAGGATCAGGTCATCAGCAAACATAATATTAGAGACCAGGGGGCCGTTTCTGCATGCTTTCACTGGTTTCCAGTATCCTCTCTCAACAGCTTCCTGGATCATTAGGTTCAGTGGTTCCATGCATAAAACAAAAAGGTAGGGGGCCAAAGGGTCACCTTGTCTTAGGCCCCGGGTTGGGGAGATTGGATCCAGCTGATCATTGTTCCATAAAACCCTTAAGGATGCAGATTTGAGGCAGAACATGATCAGGTTGATCATGTTCCTATCAAATCTCACCCTATCCAAAATGTTCATAAGGTACCCCCAGTCAACCCTATCATAAGCCTTCTCAAGATCAATTTTGATTGCCATATATCCGTTCCTTCCAGTTTTCCTCCTAAAGGTGTGTATCATTTCCTGTGCAATCACAACATTGTCTACGCCCTGTCTTCCCGGGACAAAACTGCATTGGGTTTCACCAATCAGGTTGGGAAGGAGGACCTTCAGTCTATTTGCCACAATTTTAGTAATCACTTTAGGAAGGGTATTACAGAGGGAAATTGGCCGGAATTGGCTAATGGTCTCTGGGACTTCCTGTTTAGGGATGAGGGCCAGTAAGACTTCATTGAGTTTAGAATCAAAACTTTGATTCTTGAAGGCTCCTTCGACAAATTTAATCACATCCTCCCCAACAATATCCCAGTATCTCTGGTAGAAAATAGGGGGTACCCCATCCGGGCCAGGGGCTTTATAGGGCCCAAGTTGCTGGATGGCGTTTGTAATTTCCTTCCTACACACTTGTTGGTTGAGCCGTCGTTTTTCGGTGCTAGAGATGGCCGGAAACTGGGGTTGGAAGGCAGCATCAGTACTGTAGTTTTCAGCCGTGTAGAGTCTTTGGTAGAAGTCTCTAGCAATGTTTTTAAGTGCTTCCTGGTTATCAGTCCAATCACCATTTTCATTTTTCAGCCTGATAATTTGATTTCTTCTCCGTCTACTAATAGCTGTGATATGGAAGTATCGGGTATTGCGTTCACCAAACATTAACCACTGGAGTCTGGCCTTCTGGAACCAGAAAACCTCTTCTTGTTTAAGGATTTCATCAAACTCCTGGATCAGTCGTTGCTCTAGCAATCTAAGGAATCTAGAGCCTCCCCTCGCAAGAGCTTCCTGGATTCCAAGAATCCTATTTAGGACTCTAGTCTTCCTAGTAAAAATATTCCCAAAAACCTCCCAATTCCACTGTTTGGACTTTTTCTGGAAATGATGTAGGCATTCAGCCATCGGCTTGCCTCTATCCCATTGTTTTCTGACAAAATCTCTAAAGTCTTCATGTTCCATCCAAGCCAGTTGGAATTTGTATGGTTTGGTAGTAGGTTTAGGCGCAGAGCTTTGAAGGTTAATGCAAATAGGGTTGTGGTCAGAGTGAGTTCGGGGAAGATGGTACACTTGGGCATCCGGGAAGTTCAGTTGCCAGCTACCCGTCACCCAAGCTCTATCTAGTCGTTCTTGGATATTTCTATCCAACTCCCTCATATTAGTCCAGGTGTATGCTGGACCTGAGAAACCCAAGTCCATAAGTTCACACGAGTTAATCATTTTCCACAGACCCCTATCGTCTTTGCTAACAATTTTAATCTCATTGCACTAGTTAGATTTTCATTTTCTTGAGTTGATTCAACAAGGGTCACACTGATGAGAATGAGGAGACAAGTGCCATGTATATATTATATATTCGAAATAGGGACCATGTGTTCAAAATAGAAGGTGTGAGTCTATAATCTACCTTGGGAAATTGATAAGTGAAAAGGCACAAAATTTGTCATTTTTGGACCATAGATGCTGGTTAATAGGGCTTCTATTTCCAATGGAGTGAAGGACATAGTCTTATTTGATTTTGGAATATGATAGAATAAAGTAAAATGACTCATTAAATTGGCCGCGCTTCTTATATTTTGAAGTAACAGTTGATCGACACAGCTTGACACAATTTTCATTATAGGTTATCGGGAAACAACCTCTGTGTGTTTCTAACATGCAGGTATGGTTGCATAAATCCGGCTTCATATCTCGTCATAGACGGAGCCTCTAAGACAATGCGGTAATGTTGTTGTTGGAGCTGGTTGTTAATAGGATAAGTGATTAAAGACGAACTCGACTTTTGTTCATTAATAAATGAAATTAATATATATACTTATGCACATGTGTACAAGGTATTGTAATCTTTTTATGTTTGTGTAAATGCATTTAGGTCATTGTAGTATGTGAGATCGTACAACAGTTAATTCAATTGCAGTTATTTAAACTTAAATTGAAAATCAAAGCAAAAAAGCTTGGACAATATTATAAGACAACTTTGGGCCACAATTTTAACAAAATCAACAATTGGGTAACTAAAAAAAAACTAATATGATATTTGATGAAGCTAACAACAACAACATTACTTCATTGCTTTAGAGGCTCTCGCCTATGACGGAACATGGGAGGTCGGATGTATGCAACCATACCCATGTGTTAGAAACATACATGTTGTTTTCCGATGACTCACAGTGATGCGTCAAGCTATGTCATCAAGTTATCAACTGCTACTTCGCAATATAAGAAGCGCAGTCAATTTAGTGAGTCATTTTGCTTTATTTCATCATATTCCAAAATCAAGAAATAGTGTGTACTTTACTCCATTGGAAATGGAAATTAATTGATGAACTAAAAATTATCTAATTATCTTTTGAACTTATACCGCAAGTCACATATACCTGGATTCCTTGTTATATACACAAACACACACACACAAGAAGTATGATTAGTTGTTTCCTGATCAATCAAATGTATATGACATATGTGATTGCTTGTCCAATCACCTTTTATTTAAATGCATGTAGATCTTATGTGACATTACTTCATTGTGATACTGGTTAATTCATGATCAACTTAAAATATTTGTTATATATATGTGTGTATATATATTTATTATTATTTTTACTATAATTTCTAAGTAACACAGACACAGGAGATGAGAACGTGTTAATCAGCCCAATCGAAGGGCTTTTCAGTTTTCCCTACTGTAGCTCTCATTCAAATTTCAAACAGGGGTAAGGTTTTCTTCAATATTTTTAGAAGCTGATTGCTACTAGGGCGTTAAACGAGCCGAACGAGCCGAACATTGCATTGTTCAAGCTCGGTTCATTTAACTTAACGAACGAGCCGAGCTTGTTCGTTTATTTAAAGGAACAATTTTAATTGTTCAAGCTTGGCTCGCTTAACTCAAGAACAACATTAACGAGCCGAACACCTTAAACGAACGGTGTCACTTACCGAGTTCGAACAGAAAAAAGGTGTTCAAGCTCTGTTCATTAACCTTTTATCCGAGCCGAGCTCGAGCCAAACAAGCCGGACAACCGAACGGCTTCGTTCATTTACAGCCCTAATTGCTACCAGCTTCTACATACATGGAGCTTCTGCATTAAAAGCCATGTAAACAAGTAAGAGTAATGTGTGAATTATGATATAAATAATTTAATTTTATTAAATCATGCTATAGTCAAATTAGCACAATATTTTAAAGATAGCAGGAGTAATATATTAGTAGTTAAATTTTCTAAACTATTATTTCAATATCTAGTTTATATCAATTAATTAACTAAGGTTAGATTTATATAGTTTATATCAATTAACTAAATAAGAGTAACATATTAATAGTATGTTTGAATAGTTTGATTTTTTAAATTATGTTTAAGTCAAACTAGAATAATATTTTTAAAATGAAAGGAGTCTTATTTTAACGAACTTATCTAATATTTTTGACAAACTAAACAGTAGCTATTGAACTTATGCAAAAAGTCACCGGTACCGTGGAATTTACTATGTGTGTTAAATATGTATATCAATATATGTATTTATATATGTATGTATATAAATATATATATGTGTATATATATGTGTGTTGCGCGTGTGTGTGTGTATATATATATATATATATATATATATATATATATATATATATATAGTTATACATTAGAAAACAAGGTCTATTCTTTTCCCGCTCCAAACCGCTGGGAAAAGATCATCCAAAGGACTGTTGCTCGTTGCCAACGGAGGTGAAATAAGAAGGCGGAATAAGAGCAGAAACACCCATAAATCTTGCGGATTCTTCCAGGTAAAGTTGAATAGTAGATATGTTTTGCCTATTACCTTGCCCGAACGATTATTTCGGGGATATCTGGTTCGTTTCTACCAGATCGGAAATTGGCGGCACACAAGCGTAACACTAGTTGGAATCATATGCCAATCGATTTTGAAATGCAGGTTGTATTGCTTCTGTGGAATTTAGTGTGTTTTGAGTTTGAGTCATGGCAAAGCGAAGAGGTAGAAGAGCTGTAAAGCAAAAAGAAGTAACCAGTGAGACTGCAACTGAAAAGGTGAATTTGGGAGAAGAGAAAGACGACGCTTTCGAGGACCAAGAAGGTGTTCGCTAGCATTGTTTTATATAGTGATTTTTAATTTTACGGTTATTTTGCAGGTTTTTAGTCTGTTTTGGTGGTTCAATCTAGCCTAGGGCTGTTCTTCTATGGAAAAATGTGCTAGTCTATTATGTCCGATCGAGTGGACAATGTCAATTGATAATCAAAATCGGGTTAACCTTTAAAGGAAGATTAGGAATTTGTGCGACTTTTAACCTCTTGGCTCTCTTCATGTTTGATTTTTTTTTTGGGCAAAATGCAAATTTATATTAATACCCAGATCAAAACATCCACGGGATGTAACCCATACAAAAGCTCCAACACTACAAAAAGTCCAAACCAATTGAGCCAACAGACTGACTCAATGAGGTGGAAGTAACTGTGGGTACAATCTATACATCACCTTGAGCACATGAGTGCGTATTCTATGAATGACATCCCGCGAATCAAAAGTATGTCCATCAAAAACAAATCTATTTCTAGCCTGCCATATATAATATACCATAGCAGCAAGTGCAATCTTAGCTGCCTTTGATCGAAATGCTTTGCCTCTCAAGTGTCGTTTTCCCCATATGTAGAACCGTTCCAGACTGGTGAATCTTTCCGGGATGCCAATCCAATTTGTAATATCTCTCCAAACTAGACCCGCCACTGAGCAACGAAAAATGATGTGCTTCACATTCTCGGTTTCAGAGTCGCATAGGGAGCAACGGTCATCATCAAGGAATGGAAGGTTAGATTTTGTTGCCAACCTTCCAATAGTTGCTAGCCATAAAAGGAGTGTTTGGGAGTGCATGCACTGTCCCAAACAAATCGATGCCAAGAAGTCACAATCCCCTTGTTTCTGAAGAAATTATAGGCCAGCTTTGGCCTGAATTTGTCATTTGTAGTCCAACCATTGAGAATTGAAATGGCCACATTAGACGATCCAGCAACATGATTGATAGCATCTCTAATCTCCAAAAACTTTTTTAATAATGGTGAGTCTCCTTTGTGTTTATCCTTGTGACGTATAATCAGCTGTTTGCTGAAACTCAGATGTGAATGATTAGTTTGTTTTGTTTTCTATATCCAATGACTGTTAGATTTTGCATTAACTTCTAGCATTGCAGTTGTTATTTGTTTATTTAGTTTTGCACCTTTCGCAGTGGAACGTCAAGTCGCTGCAATCAGGGCCCTTCGAGATGTGGAAATAGAACAATTGAGAACTATGGTGCAGCTTCTGCGCTCGTGTTTTACTGAGGAACAAGCTAAAGTTCCTGTCCTGCAATTTTCTAAGGAAAAGCTTCCGAACCTTTCGATTGTGAAGAATGAACAAACTGGCCATTTTGAAGTAAAGTTGAAGGATGAACAACGGAGCTTATTTATGGACCAAGCCGGGGGAGGAAACATAAATGCTTCCCTTATGCATGGATTATCCATGCTTTACAATGGTTTGCCTGCTGGAATCCCTTCACTTGGTGGCTTTGAGTTTTCCAATAAAATCGATACTAATAACTTTTTATTCTGTTCTTTTTGACTATCTTATGTTGTCTTTTTGGCCAGTGAAATCAAGTCTCTTCGGTGCTGAAACTCCGCAGAACCCGAGTTTTGTAAGTTCTCATGCTGCTTGAATCAGTATTACTGTAGAAAATAGCTAATTAATTTAGATTATAGCCGTTAGTTTTATTAACGGTCATACACTGGATGATTTGTAACCGTTAGAGTAGCAATGTAACCGTTAGAGTAGTCAGTGTTTCTTTCTTCAATGTACATATATATGTATCTTAACTCTTGGAATGAATAAGATGACTTTCTGTTTGAAAGCTTCAATACTCATTTCATCAATGTTCAACTTCTTTATGGTATCAGATCAGGTTGAAGAAGACAACATCCCTCCATTTCTTTATCTTCTCTGTGAGTACGGTTCACAATAATCTCAAGTAAACAGATTCAAATCTTCAATAGAGGTCATAACATCATAAATCTTGTTCCCTTCAATTATTCAAATTTATTGATCAAAGAGCATCGTTCGTTGCTGTGTTTTTTAGCACAATTTGAACCTGTGCACAGAAGAACTGATTACATCGAAGAAGACTACTCCTTGAGGAAGAAAGGAACAACTTGACTCAAAAGACCAAAATATCCCAACATTCTCATATATTTCCAAGGATTTTTTTGTCAATTACTGTAAATTCTTATTCCCTCAAAAGCTCCGTCACACAGTTTTTCGTGGCATTTAAAAATTGCCAAAAATTCCTCAACTTGCTGAAAGCAAGTGAACATATGATATTACGTGTCTACTGTGCATGCTTAAAGAAAGCTCCAACTTGACACATCACCGTCAAAAATTACACAATCTCGGTTCTCAAGACGTATTAAAGGAGGGCATTAAAAGTCTTCTTTATTACACTCCATACCTTTATTTTTCTTTTAAGGCTTTTGTCGTCAATTGTTGGAATTAAATTTCCTCGAAATTTCTGCCACTGACTACTCTCAAAAGTGCTTTTGTACCTTTGCATTATTAAAGAGGAGGCCAACTGTGTCGCATATCACTGAAATTTTTTTTTAGCAAATCTCCAATTTCTAGAAGCATTAAAAGAGTGACAAGAAATTCTTCACTCTAGCTAGTCTATTTTTCTGCTTTCCGCCGTTTGCAGAATATCAATCACAGTCCTTTTTTGCTTCCTTTCACTTCATATATCTTATATTCATCTTCAACCTCTCTGCATTATCTCAACCAGTAAACTCTCTTTCATCTTTCTTCCTTCTGCAACCGTTACCTGAAAAATTCCTGTTGAGCTAATGGCTGATCAAAGAAGTGAGGTTACCTCACAATCTACAGAAAAAACTATTTCCACAGGCTTAGGCTCTTTACTTGACTCAACTTCAGTATCCAATCAAAAACTGCATGGCAGTAGTTATCTATCCTGGAGGTCAGATGCAGATTCATGGAGACCATCAAGGGCCATGGCTGCTGATGCTATTGGTACTGCAGAGAACCAGAGTGAACTTATCTTTACACAAGCACAACTAGATGCTGTCTTAGACAGTCAAAAAGCACAAGCTTCTGGAGACCAAGTAAGAGCCACCATGGCAAGCGTAAGTAAGGGAGGTAAATCTCATACATGGATTATTGATTCTGGTGCTACAAATCACATGACTTTTAATAAATTCTTATTAACTTGTTTTGAGTTTTTTTAGAGTTCCTAAGACCGTTAAAGTTGCAAATGGGGATAATGTTAGTATTTTAGGATATGGTAATATACAAATAACTCAGAAATTTATACTCAAACATGTATTGTATGTACCAGGACTTGACTGTAATTTAATTTCTGTTAAGAAGCTTGTAAGTGATAATAATTGTTGGATTATGTTTTCACCTACTGCATGCTATCTTCTCCCTGCTTCTTCTTCTTGCCGCCAGGAGCAAGTTATGAAGGAGAAGATGACGATGGAGAAGATTGGCAATGTTAATCACCAGGACGGACTATATAATTTGGAAAACAGCTTAGTAGATTTTAAAAGCTATTCCAGTATTTATTCTTGTAATAATAGGACTGATGTACCCAGAATAGATCAATCTCGTATAGCTCTTATTTTACTATGGCACAAAAGGATGGGTCATCCTAACTTCTTATATATGAAGAAGATCAAACCCAGCCTATTTTGTAATATTTCACTTGACTGTTTAAAGTGTGAAACTTGTTTGTTTGGAAAACAGTCCAGATCATATTATCCTGCTAAAATGTATAAGGAAAGCAAGCCATTTAATTTGGTTCATTCTGATATTTGGGGATCTTCTAGGGTCTTAAATGTTAATGGTAGTAGATGGTTTGTCATATTTGTTGATGATCACACAAGGGTTACTTGGGTGTACTTAATGAAGCATAAGTCAGAATTGTCTCAAGTTTTTAAAAATTTCGTTTTGCTTATCCAGAATCAGTTCAACACAATGGTAAAGAATTTCAGATCTGATAATGGAAGCGAGTATCTTGACAAAGAGGTAAAATCTGTGTTGTGTGAGTATGGAATTCATCATCAAACATCTAATGTCTATACACCTCAGCAAAATGGAGTTGCTGAGAGAAAACATAGACACATTTTGAGTGTTGCTAGATCTATGATGTTTTCTATGAATGTTCCCAAGTATTTATGGGGTGAAGCTGTACTAATAGCTACATATTTGATCAATAGAATGCCTTCAAGAGTCCTTGCATTTTCTAGTCCAAGAGATAGATTGCTTAATTTATATCCACATTGTCTTCTACTTTCCGAGCTTCCCCTTAAAACTTTCGGTTGTATAGCTTATGTGTATCTTCAATCTCATTTGAGGGGAAAACTAGATAGAAGATCTATTAAGTGTGTTTTTCTTGGCTATTCAGGATCTCAAAAAGGCTATAAATGTTTTTGTCCAACTACTAGGAAATTTTATACAACACTTGATGTTATTTTTTATGAGAATACTTCGTATTTCTCAACCACTACACCTAGTGATTCAAACACTGAGCAGGTTAATTACTGGAGCATCATAGATGTCACCACTGTTGAAAGCAGTTCTAAATCGGGATCAGAAACTATCCTACCTGAAGAACATTTCAACAATGGAGACTGCCATCCAGGAGAAGAATTAGAAAAGAGACTGGAGAGAGAAAGTCTTCCAATAACTAAAGTCTATACAAGAAGAAGTAAACCAGCGTCTACTTCAGGAACAGAAACAGGTACTGAATCTTTTCAGTTAACTACATCTTAGGGATTGCATAAGTCTGAAACCAGTCAAAATTTTGAGGACACAGATTTACCAATTGCAGTAAGAAAAGGTACACGTGAATGTTTGAAATATCATAAGTTTTTGGGTAACAAAAGTTACTTATCAGTTTATCCGTTAAACCAGTTTATTTCGTATGATCAGCTCAATCCAAGATTTAAAAGTTTCACAGTCAGCTTAGATTCTCATATTATTCCTACATCTATTGAAGAGGCTTTAAAACATGAAAAATGGAAAATAGCTGTAAATGAAGAAATGTCAGCTCTTATAAAGAACCAGACTTGGGAAATTGTTCCTAAACCAAAAAATGTTGTCCCTGTAGGATGTAAATGGGTTTTTACATTGAAATATAATTCTGATGGATCTTTGAACAAGTATAAAGCTAGGTTAGTTGCTAAAGGTTTTACACAATCATATGGAATTGATTATGTTGAAACCTTTACTCCAATTGCGAAACTAAATACAATTAGAGTTATATTTTCTATTGCAATTAATCTTGATTGGGAATTGGCTCAACTTGATATTAAAAATGCTTTTCTTAATGGTGAGTTAAAAGAGCAGGTATTTATGGAAATACCTCCTGGTTTTGAATCGATTAAAACTGATGGAAAAATCTGTAAACTAAAAAGATCCATTTATGGTTTAAAACAATCTCCAAGAGCATGGTTTAGTAAGTTTACTGAAGTTCTGATTAAATATGGGTTTAAACAAGCACAAAGTGATCACACACTATTTGTTCACAAAACTGAAAAATCACTTACTGTTCTTATTGTTTACGTTGACGATATAATACTCACGGGTAACTGCAGGATGAGCATATGTAAAGTAAAACAACATCTAGCATCTGAATTTGAAGTAAAGGATCTTGGTGCTTTGAGATATTTTTTAGGTATGGAAGTAGCAAGAACCAAAACAGGTATGGTAATCTCTCAAAGAAAATATGTTCTTGATCTTCTTCAAGAAACAGGTATGATTGGTTGTAAACCAGTTTCAACTCCTTTGGAACCAGGTAAAGTAAACAATTCTCGGATTAATACTAGTTCTACTCTATCTGATATACATTCATATCAAAAGTTAGTTGGTAAGTTAATTTATTTATCTCATACACGTCCTGATATTTGTTATGCTGTTAGTTATGTTAGTCAATTCATGCATTCACCTACTAATATTCACTTGCAAGCAGTGATGAGAATATTAAGGTACCTGAAAGGAGCTCCAGGACATGGGTTATTCTTTAGGAAACATGAACAACGAGATATTCAAGTCTATACTGATGCAGATTGGGGAGGATGCAAAGAAGATATGAGATCTACTTCAGGTTATTGTACTTTTTTGTGGGGCAATTTAGTAACCTGGAGGAGCAAGAAACAAGCTGTTGTGGCACGTAGCAGTGCAGAGGCAGAATTAAGAGCTCTCGCACTGGGAATATGTGAAGCTTTATGGATTAAAAGAGTTTTGTGTGATCTTCATCAGCAAAACACTGGATCTTCTCAGATTAAAGCCTATTGTGACAATATTTCTGCCATCCACATGGCAGAAAACCCAATTCATCATGATAAAACTAAGCATGTTGAAATAGATCGTCATTTTATTAGAAAGAAATTAGAGAATCAAACTTTACATATCAATTATGTCTCATCATCAAATCAAGTGGCTGATATTTACACTAAATCAGTAACTCCTACTTTATTTCATGATCTATTATCCAAGCTTGGTTGTTTTAACATATATAAGCCAAGCTTGAGGGAGGGTGTAGAAAATAGCTAATTAATTTAGATTATAGCCGTTAGTTTTATTAACGGTCATACACTGGATGATTTGTAACCGTTAGAGTAGCAATGTAACCGTTAGAGTAGTCAGTGTTTCTTTCTTCAATGTACATATATATGTATCTTAACTCTTGGAATGAATAAGATGACTTTCTGTTTGAAAGCTTCAATACTCATTTTATCAATGTTCAACTTCTTTAATTACTCCTGATGCTCTGCATGCATCTCGTCTCTTTCTCTCTGTCTTTTGCCTTGATATCTTACTGTTTCCGTTAACTTAGGTGTGAGACGGAATATCGTGTTGTTTATTGAAGACGATTCTGTCTAGAGAATTTGTATGCATTTGCATGTCTTTTTGTCAGTGTTAGTGTTCTTGTGGAATATACTACCACTGTCTTTTCTAAGGAGGTGACATCTGATCCTTCATGTTTACTGATGAATTCAAGTCTATCATCATGAATTCCCATGCATTGAACACGTTGAATTATCATATTATCTAAAAGCTTAAATTGCTGTAGGGATTTCCTCTCATGCATAACAGTAGGAGGTAGTAGCAGCAGTAGATAGTAATGCTATTATTTTTGTTTAGAGTGGAGTTGCATGATTTGAAATCAGGACCTCCTATGTGCTGATTCCATGTAATTATTCTCGCCTAAAAGCTTAAGCTGTTAGAAAGAAGAGTAGTTTGACATATGTCAACAGAACCAAATTATGATTGTCTTACCTGTCTCCTTTTCAGATAACAGAACCAAATCATGATTGCCTTACCTGTTTTCTTTTCTTTCTTGCTGCTCTCAGAACTTGGAAGAGCCGTCTGCTTCGCGTGTTCTTGAGCTTCAGGACAAGTTTCGAACTCCTAATGTATGTATCTCCATCATTTCTTAGTTACCTTCTGTCTTGTTACCTATTGTGCTTTGATCCATCATCTAAGTCATTCATGTCTATGGAGATATCTTGTTCATAAGCTTAACCAGAATTTTTTTTAGGCTTTTACTTTTATATGTTTATGTTGCAATAGATACCTAGAAGTAATATAATGCGTTTTCCGCTTTGTATTATGAAAGTTGTCCTGGCAGTTTGGTTGACAGTCTAGGTATAAGTTGAAGCGCCATGTAGTGTGCTGTTTTTATATTTGGTCTCTGATTCTGCATCTGGATTTATTGAGTCATTATTTCGAGGTGCTCCAAACGGTAAGACTTAAAACAAAGTAAAAGCAGGAATTCTAGCAGCGGAAGTCAGTCATTGCAAATACTACCTCTAGCAGAGACCGTACCTATAATATATTTTTCTTTCTTTTGGATTTTTTTGTGTGTGTCTGTTGGGGGTTGGGGGCATGCTGATGCAAAGAAATGAGTGTAATCGACATGGTTAGTTAATCCTTGCTCTTGAGCCAGTAATTGTGGCTTGTTTCACAATTTACCGACTTTGGAAAATCTTTTTTAGGTACGTCAAATCTATGAAATTTGTGTTTTTTTCATTTTCCTTGTACTGAGATCAATAACTTTTGCTAACTGCAGGTTAATAACCAGAGGACGTCATTTGGCATGACACCCACAACGCTAAGGTTGCCTAAACCTGGGGAGGTGCTTTTATCTGCCCATGGTTCTCCCCTTGGTGTTTATAAGAAAGATAACATGGAGGCAATTAACGGTGTGCACTTCTTTTGTGAAGATTCTATAGTTAACCAAGTAGACATTTTTTACATTCAGTGGTCACATTTAAATCCATAAACCAGATGTGCAGGATGAAGTTTCCGGTGACCTGTCTTTTTGTAGAGATCGTTTATTCGCATGTGTACTGTAACCTTCTGAAGTACTGATGAAAAATTTCCAAATATATTACAATTTGAGGTCGTCATTATTGGTATAATGTTGATTCATTTGGCTTGCAGAGGTAGAAGATGCTTGACAGGAGCCAATTTACTTCCTGCTGTCCTGATTTCGCGGTCTCATTTCCTATTTTGCAGTCCAGACAACCTAGAGTTATGCCTGCTCTTGTCAGAGGAGAAGTAATGGCGTTGTATCAGTTCTGATATATTATTTGAGTAATCAGTTTTACTAGAGAAAGCTGGAGGTTTTTCCTCTGATGTATTTTTGTTGGAATATTACTATGTTTTCATATTAGTTAGCAGATAATCTGAATTATTCCTGCATCATGTTCATCTCCTGTTCTTGTAAATTTATCTCCTTTCAGGTTCAGTGAGCCATTGAGGCTTGTCCTGCTTGGCACTAAACGAATCGCAAATCTAAGAGGTACTTTTTCCTGTAATGTTCTGGTTTCCCCTCTTCTGTAGATTGCGATTATCTTTTCTGTGTGAAAGTCATCTTCTCTATGTGCAATGTCATCATTTCGTGTTGCGTATGTTCTTAATGCCGTTAATGATTTTATGATGAAAAGCTTACTGATTGAAGGAAGTGAACAGATTATGAGCTTTACAGTGGATAAAGTAATGTTGTCTTTATCACTTTCATTGCAGTTAGGTACCCATTATGTAATGAATGAATGATGGTTATAACCCTGAGTGCATATGTTCTTTTAGTGGAGAGGTAGCCTAGGCAATAGTGTAACTACCATTCTATCCTAGACTGGCATCCGTTGCTGCTTTGTCTAGGTAGATTGAAAATCAAGGGCAGTTGTCTAATCACGATTTTTTAAGGAAAAAATACCCATGACTTGATCATCAATATGACACTATTTTGTTGATCCAAGAAGAACAGGGGTTCTCAGACTGACTCCAATTTCTTTGTAGTACACCTCTCAAAACAAATAGCTACCTAGAAAATTCATACAATCAGGTCCAGCACATACACGTTTTGGCCACTGAATCATACGAGTAGCTTTAAGGTCTTCAACAAATCACAACAGCTTGCACAGGGTGCAACTGATCTCACTTGTGCGTAACATCCTTGGCTTAACAACCAATCGATACGCATCCTTGAGAGGCTTTTGAATTATCTTGGCCCAAACTCAGATCGAGAAGTGATCCGATCCCTCCCCAAACCTTGCACAAACGCGGGAGTCTAGTGCACCGGGAACGCCCTTCACTTATTATAAGAAGCTTCATTAAGATTAGAAATCAAACATTCCACGATTTTAAGTAGTGTAACCTGAATCATGCCAGGATGGTCGCGCCCATTGTTTCCTGGCCAAGGTATTCCATCTTGCATGGTCCAGCCCTCGTCAGGAGTTTTCTGAGCCTTTGCTATTAAAGCATTTATTCTTACTTTGTACTCTTCATAGTCCCTGTGCAATTCTAGATAGAATCCTAACCACATTATCTTTCTCCTTTAAGTAAACCATTTTCCACTTTGGACTTCTGCCCTGAAAAAGAATTTGAAAAGTTGTAGGAGGTTTTACTTTCATTGCCATGCGTTCCTTGAGGAAAGAAGGTTGGATTTTGTCCTTCAAGTTTTCAAACTTCTGTGAGAAGTAAAACAACTTGGAGCAAAAGGCCATATTCTAACGCTGAAGGTTCCCACCGCCTCAGTCCATGGCTATCGTGGAGTATCTAAGTCAGAAACTCAGCGGCCTACTAGGTTGGGGGAGTTCATACGCAAGGAGCCTACACAAGGTGTCCACTGCAAACTGGACCTTTGGTCCAGACAACAGTGAAACATCCATACTGTGCGTGTCCCTGGAATCGAATCCTGTACCGCCTGAAGCAACTTCCAACCCGAGTACCAACTGAGCTATGACCTGGAGGATAGGGTGCATGTTCCTTGATGAAAGAAGCTTGGGTTTTGTCCTTCAAGTATTCAAACTTATGTGAGAAGTAACACTTGGGCGCACGTTGCTCAATTGAGTACTTCTTGCAGAAAGGAACCCACTGCTTTGCAAATTCAGCTGTCTCCACAAGAGATTCAAATGAAAGCATTGCACCACCATCATCAGATGCATAAACAGGAAGCTTTATCAACATGATAGTCCACGGCAAGGATGAGAGAACAGTGTTGGCAGTGATCAGAGGAGGTTCTTTCAAAAGGTCCACTGTGCTCACAAAAAAATCAACAGCAGCTAGCTCAGAGGGTTCACCCTCCCTCTCATACATACATCAAGATAAAACAATTATCTTTTAGCCAGCTTTCAGGTTCATGTGCTAATAACTAAACAGAAGACCAAATGAGAAAGAAAAAGAGAGCAGAAACATAAAAGAAAGCTTGTAAAGGGATTTGAAACCTTTGTGGCAAAAGGTTTAACTCCAACTCAAAGGGCTCCCACAGCTCCAGCCTCAAGGAACTGCGTGGAGGATGTAAATCAGGAGTCCAGCGGTCTCCTAGATTGGATGAGATCTTACGCAGTTACCCACACACGGTGTCCCCACAAACCAGGACTTCGGCCTAGCAGCAGAGGAACACTCACACTGTGCACGTTCTTGGATTCGAACTCATGACCTCTTTATGGCAATCCCGAACCTGAGTACCAACTGGACTATGCGCTGGGGGCGAGGGATTTGAAACCTAACACACGTATAGAAGGTAGCTTGTAGAGGGATTTGAAATCCTAGTTACGTGTGTAGGAGGTTGGAGGCTGTATCAGTTTGAGCAGAGTTAAGTTCTGGGACGTATTGGAGATGATATATTATTAAGCATTAGAACCTCTGGTAGATTTTTGAAAGAGTTTCTAAGTGCTAATTAATAGATTTAGTTGAAGTAAATTATACTGGTGAGGCTATTAAGTAATAAGCTTTATTCTATAATTGTTTAGATTCGAGCACAGAACGAGGAAAAAACAAGTATTTGATTCAAGTTAAGTGGTCTAAATTTTTTATGTGCGTTTCCAAAAGTGTTTTTTTGAAATAATATTTTGACATGCCTATTTTGATATTAAATTAGATCATGTAGAAGTATGTTGTGTTTTATGTGAAAGTTTATTGATAATGATTGATCAGTGTAGAAGTATATTGTGTTAGATGTGGAATAGTGTTGTTCATTGGAGAGATAGTTATTTTGAAGATTGTTTTGGATAATATACTGAATAGTTTTTTAGTTATTTTTATTGGACTTGTGTGTAGTTGGCATTGACGTAATTATGAGGTCATATAAGAAAGCCTTGTACTTTTCGGAAAGGGATACGACAGATGTGACATCTTGAGTATTAGAATTTGGGATGTGAAATTTATAATGACATCAGAGAATAGTTTCAGATGTAAGACGTGATCATAGTTATTAAGAAATGTTTAAACTTCTGGTGTATACTTAAATTGGAGAGAAATTTAACTTTAGAGAAAAAAAAAAGCGAGCAGGCGAGGACGCTGGTGCTATGTAGAGTGCACAGAAAAGAGAGATTGGAAGCGAAAATTCATGTGTCTGTGTAATGATATTTGAGAATTATGGTGGATTTTGAAGCAAGACAATGGTAGATCTTTGATGGATCTCAGCTTAAACAACAAGCCTGCTGTCTTAAGGAACTTGTACCAAGTCAGCAAGTAAAATAAAACAACACATACCTAGAATAACTCAACCACAGCAAAATCTATCGCTGGATATGGGAAGGATGAGAGATAGACAAACAATACCTCCATCCTAAAGGATAAAGAATTTGCTTTCAGTAAAACTTTCGACTCTGTATGTATTTGCATAGATGATACTCTTAAGTAAAATATATAAACATATACAATATTCACGTTAAAGTCGATTTATATCACTACAAATGTTACGGTTGTCACATCTAAAGTCGACGAGGAATTCTTTGGTTCCATTTAAGGGGATGAGATCTCCTCACCTCCATCCCTACCGTCTGACACGTGGCAGTAGAGAGAGAGTGATGATGCTAAATGGGTTGGGTGGAAGAGGTGTATGAGAGGGGTGGCTGCCACGTGTCGAAGAGGAGAGGTTTGGGGGTGAAGAGATCTCATCCTACATTTGAGTAACAATAACAGGTCTCCGTCGGACAAAAATCTACTTGTCGGACAGAAAAACCTATACAAGAGCCAGTAAGAACTACCGACGTGATGCTTTTGTTGTATGTAGGTCAATTGTTTTAATCTAACCATTAAATATTTTATCATTTTATTAGACATCATAGATGAGTACTTGGAAATATCATTTTAATATTTGAGATAAATTTGTGGCAAATATAGAAGTAGTAGCACATTACATCATCTACTGAGAGACTCTTCAAAATTCGTTTAGAAAATAAAAGTCCATTTATAATGGTTGTTTACTCCCACTACATTGTACCAGTGTTTTTCATATCAAGTATGTTATATGTACCAGTAACAATTTATTTTCACCACATGAAAGTGATACATGATGACATCATGATCCGTGTACACAAATACATACATATATATATACATATATATATATATATACATACATATATATATATATATATTCCAATTTAGGTGCACTTTTAATGGACCATTGGTATTTGCCATGGTCATTTCTGGGTTTATGATATTTGTATTTTTTTAAAAAAAATATATATTTAAATTTCTAAAGTATTTGCCAAAGAATTTCATGTGAAGTCGTTCGTCAACCATCACCATACCGCACGTTCATTCGCTGGGGGAATGACGCTATAGAATCATAGTATTTATCATACAGAAGATCCTTTGCCTACAAAATCCAAACAAGAAAAGAGAGATTCAAAGCCCAACTAAACATAGAAAGAGAATAAACAAATTTATTGTTTCCTTTAAAAAAGAGATGGTCTCTAACTTGTGACTAGGGTGGTTAGCTAATCTCGAATATTATGTTTTTGAATTCAAATTCGTTTAGTTTAATGAACTGTTTGATACGACTCTTTTGCTGCAACGAACTTCAAAATGACCACAAGTGTTAATAAACCGAACCAAACCAAATATTATGTTTTTTAATTCGGATTCGTTTAGTTTAACGAACTGTTTGCCTCAACTCTTTTACTATAATGACCTTCAAAATTTGTGAATTTAGCTCGAAAACGCTATAACTCTTTAACCGAGCCGAACAATTTACAAACTGCTCAACTGTTTAAGTAAACAAATTTAATTAGGTATTCGTACTTGGCTCATTTAATTAAAATTAACGAACAAACTCAAATCAAATACGAATCAAACTTGAACTGTTCGCGAAGAGTTTGGTTCTCCGGACACCTCTACTTGTGACTGATTGGAGGGGAAAAAGTATACAGGGAGTTTAAGTTCCAGTAATTACAACAAATGAAAATAAGGATATAATATTCATAAGTGCCAGTCTATTTTAACTAAAAGTGAAAAAACCTACAAGCACCAGGAGCTTCAACACAACAAAAGAGAAATTGAGGCCATCCAACCTAAGATCATAATTTGAGTGGATACGACTCATGCAAGTTAGGACTGAAGCATTATGCATTTGAACTAGAGACCATCCTCTCCCCCCCAACATGAAGTACAACGAGAATTCGTGCAAGTTAGGTGATTACCTCTTGCCTGTTTCCATCAGACTATGGAACAATATTTTAGGTAATACTGAAAACCTTGACCACTTTAGATGTATCGCATACGACGATGTTCTCTGATCCAGCGGGTGTAGTACATAGCCAGTTAACCTGATCAAGCATACGTCAGTCATAACTCATAAGGAACACTTGGGGGTGTTGGGGTGGGGGCGGAGGGGGAGGAATGCCAAGTATCTTGGCACCTTGAGTTTGCACTTACTTTCCTCTTCAAGTCTATACTCCTGGAGAGAATATCACCATTGTCGCTACTTTGACCGCCACCAAATGCTTTGCACCAATCCCAAACCTTCACTGATCTATCATTCCCACCAGAAATGATGAACTTCCCTTTCTCTCCAAAATTTGAAAATGCCCTACAATAAGCAAAATTATATCAGCAATGTGACTGATACATATAGAGCCGGAGGTCTCACTGGAAGCAAACTCTCTATTCCTCGGGATGGAGGTATTGTTTGTCTGCCTCTTACCCTCCCCAGACCCTAACGATAGCTTTTGCTGTTGTTGGGATATACTGGGTATGATTGTGATTGTTGTTGTTGTATATCAGCAATGTGATTGCTTTTTGAGTACCCTAATCAGATTAGTTGCTCGAGGACAGTTAAAATGGATGAGTTTGGGGATAAGGTCCATTCACTTACACACAAGATACAGCAGCATTATGCCCTCCTAGGAGATGATCCAACCGCACCCTTTTCCCCAATTCATCATTATGGGGTTCAGCTGGAGAAACACTTCTTTCTGAAGCTTTCCTAGCACCTTTCTTGGATTTAACAGAACTTTTACCCTTGCTTACAGCAAGTTCTGTTTCGATGTCGATAACATCTACCACGCAGTCACCCCTAGCAATGGCACACTTCTTTCCTACTCTATCTACCATGTCTATGTCAGGAACTGCAACAGCATGCACAAATGCAGGATTCAGAGATTGTCCCACATCAGTCGTGCCTGCAGCAAAAAATATATTTTTGGTTCAGCTCAACAGACTAAACTGATACATTGGCATAACGACATCAACAATATAAATGGAAAGGAGACTTGTTAAACTTCATATAACTTCCACAAATGACATACTGAAGTCTAGGATTTCCTGCGGACGTCCCTTGGAGAAATCCCACATAACTAGCCGTGAATCAAGACCACCAGTAATCACTACAATGAAACAACAGCAAACATGAATGACTTGCAAAGGAACCATGGGAAAATTTGATTAGGAGATTCAATGCATGTAAGCTTGGAATACTAGACTGTCTTCAGTTGATACCCAGACACATAAAAGTTTACACAGAGGTGGGTATTAATTAGCCTATCAGATGGCATGCCACGAGCTCAAGTTATGTGCACAACTCAAATAATTACCTTCCCAGTGCCTCCAAGGAAGGAACTGAACAGTGCTGCATATCTGCATAGATCTATTAAAGGAACATTGTTGAGCACTGTTAAGCAGCATTAGGTAATAACATATATAATCCATTAATGAAATTTAAATTATTTTTTTTAAAAAAAGAAAGATGTGTATATTAAAGACAATCTCAAATATCATACCCATTGTAAAAAAAGATAATCATGCTTAAATAAAGACATCTTGCAGGATATGCCTATTATTGTCTTACAAAAAGAGATATCTTTGTCTTATAAAACAAAGCATTACTTAGTAGGGTAAAGGATACACTTGAATGCCCAGCTCTTAGAGTTTTATACAGGCAGTGCTGACGGATGTCAACAATCTGTGGAAATGATGAACTATCAGCGACAAATTGCAGGAAAAACAATAATTTTGAACAAGCAGTTTTTTGTGTTCCAACTGCCAACAGAAGCAAGTCAATGAACTGATTACATGAGAAAGATACTTGCATCCACTAAGACAACAAAAAGAGTTTCGAGGCTATGAGGTAGACAATTGATCCATGTGAGTTTATTGAGTGATAGGGACTGGGTGACTATGAGGTAGACAATTGATCCATGTGAGTTTATTGAGTGATAGGGACTGGGTGACGGAAAGGGATACAAAGAGGGAGGAAGAGAGCGATGAGAGAAACAGAAACAGTATATAACCTTTTTTCTTGCTTGTGCCTGCATTTATTAAAACTATATGATCTTCACGACATATCAGACATACAATATCAAGCGCATGCCCACATGCCGAAATTTCTCACACACAAACATGCACACCAAGAGAATGCAAGTACTCCCAGACAAATGTCAAATAAATACCCCTCCTTCCAAAAAATCCACACATGTTTGAGGACATGCATACACATCCTCTGCTGTAGTAAAATCAAAACACCCACAAATGCATGAAGATACCCATTCCCTTCACAAGCAAACAAAGGTGCAAGAGAACACTTCAAGTGGTGAAAAGAATTGGAAACAAACATCAGAAGGGTTATCTAAAACCTAATTGGCATGCAGCAAGAAGTAATAGCATGTTTTATCATCAGTAAAACCAAAACAGTGTATGCAAGTGCTTATTTACAAAGAAAAGAATATAGAACAAAACAAAAATTTAACAAATGTGTTCTGATGAAACAAAGTTCACAAGAAAAGTACCTTGACATCACCGGTATCATCAGCAGCAGCTAGAAAAGAAGACTTTGAATTGCAGACAATCTACACATCAGAAAAACTACAACGTCACTAATATATGGGTAAAGATGACCATGTAAGAAATTGGATCGAATAGGTCATTATGTTTAAGAGACCAAGAAGGCATTAAAAATTAACAACTGGATAGCTAACAGAGCAGGAAAGATAAACATACTATGGGAAGAAGGCACATGTTGCACAAATCTATGGCTAGCGGTAATTTTCAACTACGGATTTCACGGCTCCAGCATAAGTAATACAACCAAACTGATAAGATGCTTCTTATTCTTAAAATGTGTCAGATACTATATCGTACTTGACCGAATTCACAGCACTCTCAAATGCAAAATAGAATACAGGGTGGGTCCATTTGGTCAATGTCTGATCACTAGACATACAGGAACTTGAAGGTACAACAACTTATTGGGACTGAAGGACAGAAACCTTAAACACAATCACACTACAAAACGACTACCAAAATCATGATTTCCTTTCATTGTAGACTACCATATGCATAGCATACACAATTATAATGCCATTAAGCAAAAGTTATCAGCGCGCAAACATGATTGTGGACAATAAAAGATGTCGAAATAAATAGAAAGAAGAATTTTATTTGAGCAAAAAAAAGGGCAGCCCCATGTACAATGTCTCAAGAGCAAGACCACTTAAATTCTGTAATAAATTGGTCAGAAAGTTTGCATATGCACCTGGTTTATCTCATCCTTGTTGTAATTGTAACTCTCTAGCGGATTCCATGAACTACTGGCCTGCAGCAAACAAGCGACATTAAAAATAAAGTCAAAAGGATTTACATGAAAAGTCACTAAATAAAAAATACAGCAAACATATCTCCAAGTAGGAAAATACCTACGGATGAAATTGTTCGAGGCAAGTAAACAGTAAAGCGATGACACTGACACACTTCGAAGGAAACAGACAGTGTTCTTGGTTCCTTTCCTTCTTTGGTGGGAGTTGTGTATCTTTTTCTTTTCTTTTTTCTTGGGGGGGAGGGGGTGTTGGGGGAGAGGGGAAGAAGCAATATAAAGCAAAAAGGTCCTAGACACCTAAAAAAGAAATAGTAAACAAACGTAAAAAATAACAGGTACAACATAGACAAGAGAATCAAGGAGATGAAAAAGTAGTGGCCTGGAGATTCCCAAAAAAAAAGAACAAAATTAGTTGAAGAAAGAATGTGAGCTCTGCGGTGGAAAAAGGGAGACCAGAGACAGGTAAAGGCAAAGAAGAAATGCCAGGTCAGATGAGAAAGGAAATCGTGACACCAACGACAAGAAAGAGACGTCCGTGTGGCAGATAAGAAGAAAAGGTACAAAATATAGGAAAAGAAGAGAGAGCCACAGCTAAGATTGCAAACGACAAGATTAAGAAGAAGAAAGCAGAAAGATTGTGAAAAGGTATGTGAGAGTTATAGAGAACTGGAGAACTGATTGAAAGGCAGCATGAAATTTGCAGCACGTGAATCTGGTTACAGGAGAGTCTGCCTTGTCCATTTCTTTAAAATAAATTGCCTTAGGTTTTCACCTCACATGAAAAAGCATATCTTCACCACCGGATCACAGTCCATGGCTCCAGTTATAAACTGCAGCAAGCCATGCTCACCCATTCCGAGGCAAACTAGTTTCATTTCTCATCACAAAGGCACTAATCGAGAGATTTACCTCACCCAAGGCAGCTAATTCCTGTTATCTGATTACTCCTAATTTCTATGAAAACCTATTTGGTCATAGAAGTTTTAACAAAGTGATTGGAACAATAAACCATGATCAATCAGAAAAACATGAGATGCATGTGTGCACGAATAAAACCATAGCAGGAAGACAACAATTAATAACATAAGGAACAATAGAAGGTTTAGTTTCCTGAGTATTGCAGAATTAAGATTCTAACAAAGTAGTTACAATTACCAGATGTAAATCAAAACACTTGACTTCAGTTCCAAAGGAAACAAAAACCTTATCTTCATTCTCTGTAAGAGCAACAGGGGATTAGGCATTATCTGTTAATATCTTCCTCTAATCAAGCAATGAGCACAGATTCAAGTTCATCATTCTCCTGACTATTTTGACCATACCCATAACAGAGTCTGCTAAAACAAAAAGGTTGATTTCCATAAGTATAGTAGTTAGAGTGGTAATCGATTTTATTATCAGTTTAGCAAGTTTCAATCTATGTTTCTGAATCTATGCACTTAAATTAAAGAAAGACCACAGATTAGACTAACTCAAATGAATCTTTTAAGGTGAAAGTGAAACTTCAAAGGAATCTAAATCAACATTGGGACTCATTGTAACAGCTGCTTACTTCAGCACAGTAACAGGAACATAAAGAAAATTCTCACCTTTCTTTCCGACTTACATGAGCTAAATAAGCAAGTTTCTCTTCAAATGGACCATAATAGAGTCTATTAGAACAAAAAGGTTGCCTTTGGGAATTAAGGCATTCATATTAAACCATTAAATGCAGTAAGTGTAGTTACGTTAACTTAAAAGAAAATAGATATCTTTGCTTGAGAATGCCAACTTAACTTGCTCTATCAGATGATCAACTTAACATAAACTAAAGCATGCCACCAGAACCATAAAAATGTAAGGTGTTAAAGAACATTAATCTATCAACAAGACCAGAGAATTGAAGAGAAGCACATGTCCATTAGAAAATGGAGCATTGCAGTAAAAAAAAAAATTATTTCCTCAGAACAATCCTCCCAAGAACGCTATGACATTAAAGACAAAAAGAGGGGGGAAAACACATATAGATTATAAAAACTGCAAAAATAAAAAAATTGTATAAGCGTAGTACTAAGCTAGTAAATGATAGACTAACCTGGCTTGAAACAAAGAGATGAAATCGGGATATGATTGCCTACATCCATCTTAAATAACACATCTTTACATCGTAAATCGAACCAGCACACACAACCGTCCTACTTTCCCAATACAGAAGAAAAATATCAGAACCTAAGTTTACCGAATTGAAACGAAAGAAACAAAAAAAACAAGTAGGAAGGTCAAGAGCACCTCAGCCGCCGTGGCAACAATTCCAGGGCGTTCGCGGGAGGCGATGCAAGTAGTGACGGTGGCGCGGTGGCCACTCAGTCGTCTCGGCTCCGCCATGTCTGTACGTGATTTTACCGTCACTGGCGGACAGTGTTAGCCTTTTAGCGTGACTCGGGTTTTGTGAGCCGAGTTTTTAATGAATGAAAGCTCAGATCAAATTGAATCTTTTGTTCACGATTTAAGTTCGATAGAATCGTAGAGCTTCAAATCGAGTTTGATAAGGCTCACATTTACATTGCATTTGTACAATTAGAATATAACTTCCAAAAAAACACGTAAAAGTGTTGAGATACCTATATGGTAAGAACTTTATGGAAGACATTTATGAAATAACCAAAGTTAACCCTTTTTTAAGAGAAAAAAAGAGTGTTCCCGTTGCATTAGACTCCCGTGTTTGCGTAGGGTCCAGAGAGGGGCCGGATCGCTTCGCGATCTAATATACGTAGCCTTACTATACACTTTGTGCAATAGTCTGTTTTCGCGACTCGAACCCGTGACTTTAAGGTCACAAAACAGTAACCTTACTAGTTGCTAGAAAGCTAACCCTCAAAAGGGCATTCTTGATACACGAGGTTCTAGCGTTTGCACAGGGTCTAAAGAAGGACCGGATCGCTTCGCAATCTAATGTACGCAGTCGTATCCTACATTTTATACAAGAGGCTATTTTCACATCTCGAACCCGTGACCTTTAGGTCACAAATCAGCAATATTGCCGCTTTATAGAAAGCAACACAATATATTTAATGTATAAACTAAATTAATAACATAGAGTGATAAGAATGAATTACATACATCTTACAAATAAATCTCTAACGTGTTAATGAAAAATTATATTTTCACAAAATTAAATGCAAATAGAAGAAATACATTTATCCAATTAATTTGTGCAGTTTGGGTTTATATAATGTGTTAGTTATATCTGATTATTTTGAAGAAAATATATTTGCCATACAAATATATAGATATACGAGTATATCAAGTCAATCTTTAAATGAGTTGAGTTTTGTAACGCCCAAATTTGACTTACATCCCAAACGGGCATAAATTATATGCCCAAACCCGGATCCACTTACTTCTCGGCAGCATATTTGTCGTGTAAAACGAGCCAATGTAAACCGAAGAGCTACGGTGGATTGGTGTTCAGAAATCTGAAGTCGATGAATGCGGCACTTCTAGCCAAGCTTGGATGGCAAATGCTTAAGAGACCGGAAAGGCTTTGGGTTCGACTTATGAAGGCGAAATATGGCTCAATTCTGGCAGTGTGACTATTTCATTTGCGAATTGTTTTACTTTTCTTTATTTGCTTTTCATTTACAATGGAGTTAAGGACACACTCTTCCTTGACTTTGAAATATGATGAAATAAAGTAAAATGACTCTCTAAATTGGCTGCGCTTTTTATATTGTGAAATAGTAGTTGATCGACACGCAATTTTCATTATGGGTCATCGGAAAACAACCTCTATGTATTTCTAACACATGAGTATGGTTGCGTACATCCGACTCACCATACCCCGTCATAGGCTGGAGCTTCTAAGGCGGTGAGATAATGTTGTTGTTTACTTTTCTTTATTTATTATGTCCACATGTTAAGGTTTTATGTCATGCAAAGAGTAAAATCTTGTGAAGGCACGGGTTTTTTTTAGCGTCGGCACACATATACAACAACGAACATTATTTTATTGCTTTATAAGTTCTTTTTTATAGCGGGATATGTGAGAAAGGAGGTCGGATGTGCGTGTTAGAATCAATTATATTAATTATAATTGATTGCTATAATCTCGTGATTTATTTATAAATCACTAATGTGGATCACATGTATAATATATCCGTACGTTATATTGGCTAGATACGTTGCAATTATTAACTGTATTAATTGTCAGATTTGATTTTGATTGATTGGAAATTATTAAGTTTCTTTGATGGAAGGAATTAATTGTCAATCAAATAAGGAAAGGGGTCCCTGGCCTAGCCTATAAATAGAGGGTCTGTGATATTCCATCAATCATAGCTATACAGCATTCAGATAGGCATAGGCTGGAAGGCTCCATTTCCCGCAAGGAATTCTTCTCTGCAGCAGGCTTCCGATTTGAAGGCGACGACTAAGCGATAATGGCCGGAGGTAACTTTTACGCTTCCGCTATTTATTTTGGCCTAACAATTGGTATCAGAGCCACCTCTGACCATATCGTTTGCATTTAGAAAACATTCTTCCGTACCCTTTAATGTAATTCAATCGTTCAAAGGTTACGGGATTATAGTTTTCGAGGCCTTCGATAGTTGAAATTCACAGGAATTTTTTTTTTTGATTCTGATGACATGCTGGTTTTGCATATGACAATTGCAAAATTTGTTTACCGAATCAATTTTGAGTTGCAGTAGTAATTATGGCCTTACATATTAGACGTTAGGCTGGTTAAGTTGTGCTTGATGAAAGCGGCTCAATTTTTCTTTTTCATGATTTTGGATTTCTAGTATGATCTCCTCTGCTTGCAGCCGTGTACATAGATCCATGTGAATATAGTCTTTTACTGAAGGTAATTTAGGAGGGCTCTTTGAGATTGCCAGTTATTCATATGTTAATTTCATTCATAGGTTCAGTAGATGTGGCTGTATCCAATTGTGTATTGATTATTCTGCCGAAATTGCTATGGATGCATACAATTGTGAACCTTATGCGAATCTTTGTTGCTATGACAATGTTTTTTGTGATTGTAAATGTTGTGCCTTACATTTGCGAAAATCGATGGCAACCAAATTGAAGATTTGACATTCTTGATCATTAATTCGTAACACTCAATAAACTTATTTTGGGGTTAGATTCATTATATCAAATTATTGATTTTAATGTTAGTGTGATTGAGTTAATTTTGGCACCGATTGAATGCATTTCCTTTTTCGATCAATCCCTCTATTCAGAAGGTACCAATAAAATAATACGGCATTAATTTTTCCAAATGTGACAGAATCATTTGGTATAATGTGCTTTTCCTCTTATTCATCATCCCTGAAAACAGTATGGCAAATACAAGAGATTAACTATTGAAAGTGTGATAAATATACCGTGCACGTAATCTCTGTCTAGAAAGTCGGTACTTAAGTGTGACCCCACCACACGGCCTAGGATTTTACGTGGAATGGTAGTACCTGTCTAGGAAATGATTCATGATCTTTCCTGGGGTATTGCTGAATCGGTTCACTTCACATTTTCATTATGATTTCATCTTTTGTTGATGTCATACAAAGAATTTTTTAAAGTTGATGACATATAAAGAATTATTTTCTTAATTTTAAGATTATCCACAACATCTTAAAATTATACGGTGTGAAGAAAATAAAATGTCATCATAACTATTGTGTTGATTAATAAGGTAATCACTCTGCTCCACAGGAAAGTGGTTGCTTTATTGATCAAGAAAATTAAACATAAACATTTCCTATGCCCACAGGTACGGAAATATTTTGCTTGTTTAATTTTCATATCGTTTTAAAGAATAACTGTATAAATATGTTGATGATATATAGAGGATTATTTTCTTAATTTTAAGATTAGCCACAGCATCTTAAGATTATATGGTACAAAGAAAATAAAATGTCATCATACCTATGGTTTTGATTAATAAGGTAATCAATATGCCCCACAAGGAATTGGTTATTTTATTGATCAAGAAAATTAAACATAAACATTTCCTATACCCACATGTACGGAAATATTTTGGTTGTTTAATTTTCATATCATTTAAGTATATTGCAGTTATTCCCACTACTGCTTTATTTGATTCTGCTAAAACTCCAATATTGACTGGTGACAATTTTACTGAATGGAAGGATAATATCCTTTTGACGTTAGGGTGTATGGACTTAGACCTGGCAATCCGTGAGGAAAAACCATCAAATCCCACGGAATCAAGTACGCCATCTGAGAGGTCTAGTTACAAACGCTGGGAGCGATCTAATCGCCTCAGCGTGATGCTCATCAAGTCTCGTATAAGTCCAAGCATTAGGGGTTCTATCCCTAATCTTGATAATGTCAAAGCTTACATGAAAGCCATTGATGATCAATTTGTAAGCTCTGACAAGGCGGTAGCCAGCACCCTTATGAAGAGGCTTTCAAATATGACCCATGACAGAAGCCGTGGTGTGCGCGAGCATATCATGGAGATGAGGGACATTGTTGCTAAATTAAGCTCCCTAAAGATTGAAATCTCGGAGTCATTCCTGGTGTATTTCATACTCAACTCTCTCACTTCGGAGTTCACTCCATTTAAGATCTCTTACAACACACATAAAGAAAACTGGTCAATTAATGAACTTCTGACCATGTGTGTTCAAGAGGAGCAGAGGTTAAAGAATGAGTCCATTGAGTCTGTGCATCTTGCGACTCATTTTAAGAGAAATGCAAAGAAGGGCAAAGGTGTTCCAATGAAGAAAACCGGCAATAAAGACACATGTCGGTTTTGCAAGAAAAAGGAACACTGGAAGAAAGATTGCCTGAAATATAAGGGATGGCTGGAGAAAAAAGGTAATTTTTCCTTGTGTGTCATGAATCTAATTTTACTGAGGTTTCTGATAATACATGGTGGATTGATTGTGGTTCTACAATTCACATTGCGAAAACCATGCAGGGCTTTCTAAACCTAAAGAAGCCAAATGAAAGTGAGCAATGCATCTATTCTGGAAACCGGATGCGCTCTACTGTTGAAGGAGTGGGATCTTATAGGCTTATTTTGAAAACTGGTTTTTAACTTGATTTAGAAAACACTTTTATGTACCTTCTTTTTCCAAAAAAATTTAGTTTCTCTTTCAAGACTTTCGATTATTGGATATGATTTCTATTCACATCCTTTTGTAATGAATGTTTTGAAAGAGAATAACGTTATTGGTTCTACGAAATTGAATGGTTTTTTTATTTCAACTTGAGTTAGATCCCATTTACGAGCATACTCTTTTAACAGAAACTGGTACAAAGCGTTGTATTATCAATGAGAACTCATCAAGTCTTTGGCATAAAAGATTGGGACATATCTCAATCGAAAGAATGAAAAGATTGGTGAATGAAGGAGTTTTACAAACTCTAGACTTCACTGATTTATGTACTTGTGTGGGATGCATAAAGGGCAAGCAAACCAACAAGACCATTAAGGGTGCCAAAAGGAGTTCTCAACCTCTTGAAATCATACACACGGATATCTGTGGACCTTTTTATACACCTTGCTTGAATGGTCAGAAATACTTTATTTCATTTATCGACGACCATTCAAGGTTCATGTATCTCTATCTTCTATTTGAAAAATCTGAAGCACTTGATGCGTTCAAAATCTTCAAATTAGAAGTAGAGAAACAAAAGGAGAAGACAATTAAAATTGTCCGATCCGATAGAGGTGGTGAATATTATGGACGTTACACAGAAAAGGGACAAATGATTGGTCCATTTGCCGAATTCCTTCAAAAGGAGGGTATTGCTGCTCAATACACCATGCCTGGCACACCACAACAAAATGGTGTTGCTGAAAGAAAGAATCGGACTCTTATGGACATGGTCAGGAGCATGATTAGCACAACGACTTTGCCTATATCCTTTTGGAGTGAAGCTCTAAAAGCCGCTGTGTATGTTTTAAATCGGGTTCCATCTAAGTTCGTTCCTAAAACACCTTTCGAGTTGTGGAATGGTTGGAAACCAAGTTTAAAACATTTACACATATGGGGTTGTCCAGTTGAAGTTAGGGTATACAACCCAAGCATAAAGAAACTGGATGAACGAACGAAATGCGATTATTTTATTGGATATGCAATTAAATCCAAAGGATATAGATTTTACTGCCCCTTACATACTCCAAAAGTGGTTGAAGCTAGAAATGCTAAGTTTCTAGAGGATCATGAAGTCAGTGGGAGTGATTCGAATAGATTATTCAATTTTGAGGAAATAAGAGATACACATATTGTACCTTTATATGTAGACAATTCGGTTGTTATTCATCATAATGAAGAGCCACCAATTGTACAAACTCAAATTGAAGAATCACATCAAGAACAAACCAAACCCACTAATCCCACATCTACTGAACTAGTGGGAGTACGAAGATCCTCAAGAACTAAAAGGTCAGCAATTTCTAGCGATTATGTTGTATATCTTCAAGAGTCCGACTATGACATTGGACTAAATCATGACCCTATCTCGTTTTCATAAGCCATGAGTTATGACAAATCATCACTACGGTACGATGCCATGAAAGAGGAGATGGAATCAATGGCTAAAAACAATGTCTGGGAACTTGTTCCGTTACCAAACAGAGCCTCTGTGGTGGGATGCAAATGGGTCTTTAAGACCAAAAGAGACTCGTTTGGTAACATTGAACGATATAAAGCCAGACTTGTAGCCAAAGGTTTCACTCAGAAAGAAGGCATTGATTACCATGAAACCTTTTCTCCAGTCTCAAAGAAGGATTCATTTCAGATAATCATGGCATTAGTAGCTCATTTTGATCTCGAGCTACATCAAATGGATGTGAAAACTGCATTTTCAAATGGGGTTCTTGATGAAGAGGTATACATGCGTCAACCTGAAGGCTTTGTCAATTCTGATAATGATCAACTGGTTTGCAAATTGAATAAATCCATATATAGGCTTAAACAGGCTTCACGTCAATGGAACATCACGTTTTATGAGGTAATCTCTTCATTCGGTTTCGTAGAGAACATTGTTGATCAATGTATATACCTCAAGACGAGTGGGAGCAAATACATTTTCTTAGTCCTATATGTGGATGATATTCTACTGGCAAGCAGTGATCTTGGGTTATTACATGAGACTAAGCGATTTCTCGCTTTGAACTTTGATATGAAGGATATGGGTGAAGGCTCTTATATCATTGACATAGAGATTCATAGAGATAGAACAAGTAAATTACTTGGTCTTTCTCAGAAGGTCTGCATCATCAAAGTACTTGAGAAATTTGCTATGCAGAATTGTGTGTCCATTGCGTCACCTATTGTCAAAGGAGAAATAAAGATTGAACATTATTGCTTCATTCATGATGGAAGCTAAGTTCATTGCATGCTATGAAGATATATCACATGCCTTATGGATGAGAAATTTCATCAGTGGTCTTAAGGTTGTCGATATTGTTGATAGACCTATAAAGATTTTCCGCGACAATTCAGCTGCTGTGTTCATTGCGAAAAATAATGAAAGTGGGAGTCGCAGTAAACATATCGACATAAAGTATTTGAAGGTCAGAGATTATGTTAAACAAGGAGAAATAAAGATTGAACACATTAGTACGGAGTCAATGGTTGATGATCCTATGACTAAAGAATTACCAGTTAAAGTTTCAGGGATCATACTACTGATATGAGACTTCTTAGTTCTCCTTGATTTGTTGTACTTTGATCTTATTTTGTCTAGACTTTTGTTGACTTTGAATATGCGCATTTAAAGTTGTAGGATCTATTTGATCCATGGACGTGGACCCATTTTGAGATGATTTATAGTAAATTATTCATTTTGTTCGATTGAGTGTATGATGCATTGTAATTCTTGGAAGGGAGTGCTTGACATCAAAGCATGACCGCCTTGATTCGTGTGTTGTATTTTCAATCTAAGTTTGGTAGTCAATAGATCCAAGTGACAATAAAATTATGGCCATATTGAGTTGTCACTTATGCAGTGTTATCTAGCATTCGACATGTGATCCAAGTGGGAGAATGTTAGAATCAATTATATTAATTATAATTGATTGCTATAATCCCGTGATTTATTTATAAATCACTAATGTGGATCACATGTATAATGTATCCGTACGTTATATTGGCTAGATACGTTGCAATTATTGACTGCATTAATTGTCAGATTTGATTTTGATTGATTGACAATTATTAAGTTTCTTTGATGGAAGGAATTAATTGTCAGTCAAATAAGAAAAGGGGTCCCTGGCCTAGCATATAAATAGAGGACCTGTGATATTCCATCAATCATAGCTATACAGCATTCAAATAGGCATAGGTTGGAAGGCTCTATTTCCCGCAAGGAATTCTTCTCTGCAGCAGGCTTCCGATTTGAAGGCGACGACTAAGCGATAATGGCCGGAGGTAACTTTTACGCTTCCGCTATTTATTTTGGCCTAACAGTACGATCATACTCATGTAATAGAAATACACAGAGTTTGTTTTCCAATAACCCATAATGAAAATTACATCAAAATGTGTCGATCAAATATTACTTCACAATATAAAAAAACATGGACACACATATAAAATGTTCAAATCCTCCCGAAATAGGAGGGAAAATGAATGAGGCAGGGAAAAACTTGGCTCACCTTTTAACTAGAATTGGCTTTCAATTTATCACAGAGTGTTGTTGGGTTCTAACCCAGTATACAGTATACCCAATGGCAATTAGTTTTTTTTTTATTTAAAATCAACGACAATTAGTTCAGTTTATAAAATTCGTCTATTTAGACTCATAAAGTTTTAGGTTCGTATCTTGGTGTCAGCATCTTTTTTGATAGACAATCAGTAATAATAGAAAAGAGAAACTCTCTCAAGCTAAAATTTTTTTAACAAAAAAAAAAAATTCTAACCCACTATTAAATTTACTTGTTGCGTTTGCATACATTTTTTTGAAATGAACAAAAATTTTATTCTAAAAATATGAACTAAAAGGGAAGAAGAATGAATATGTTCGCAGGTAAAAATGAAGGAGAAATAGTATGCATACACCTTTACTTTAAAAACAAGTTTTCATAGGATTTTTAGAAAGACAAGCGTGCTTTGAACTATTTCATTACATTTATGTAAATATGTTATGCAAACATTTTCAGAAACATACAAAAAAAATTTATTTTAACAAAGAATGCTAAAGAATTATTTAAATATGAGGTAAGAACGTAGGATATCCTTTATCCTTTGTATATCTTTCTTTAAGTTTGATATCTTCTTTAGAGTTAATTACACCTAGTATCTATACTTGTACACAAAGTTTTAAGTAGCATCCAAACTTTTAATAAACTCACTTAGCAGCCATACTTATAGGGAAAATAGACACTTGGCATCCGTACTGACGTCATAAAGGCAATTTGTATTTATTTTTTAAAAGTCTATAGAAAAAATAATTCAAAAAGAAAAAGAAAAACCCCACCCCACCCCCACCCCCCACCATCGACCTCCGTCCCCCATCTTCCTCCATCTTCATCTTTTTCCTCCATCTTCATCTTTTTCCTCCATCTTCATCTGCATCCTCCCCTACTAATCTACCTTCCTCCATCTTCATCTTATTCATCCATCTTCATCTTCATGCTCCATCTTTATCTCATCTTCTTCCTCCACAAGATAGGCAGGAAACGAAAAGCCCTTATGTGCAGCAACTTGATCCTTACATTGCTAGCGGTCCCCAGGACCGGTCGCCGCCTTTATCGCCGGCGTATGCTTTTTCCCCGCCAATGGCTTCTCCTTTTGGAAATTCCCAGATGTCCCATTCACCTATTGATCAAAAATCATAGAGATCAAGAATCAGCATAAATGAACAAGAATCCTCGATATCAAGTACAAGATGCATTGTCAAAAACATGCTTTTTTAAGAAGATCAGACTGGAAGCAATGATGTTTCGGACAGAATAAATGCAAAAACCATCCTTTACATTAGTAGGGGGGATGAAGATGAAGATGGAGGAAGGTAGATTAGTAGGGGAGGATGAAGATGAAGATGGAGAAAGATGGGGAGGGAGGTCGATGGTGGGGGTGGGGGTGGGGTTTTTCTTTTTATTTTTGAAGTATTTTTTCTATAAACTTTTAAAAAATAAATGCAAATTGCCTTTATGACGTCAGCATGGATGACATGTGTCTATTTTCCCTATAAGTATGGCTGGTTAGTGAGTTTATTGAAAGTTTGGATGCTACTTAAAACTTTGTGTACAAGTATGAATATCAGGTGCAATTAACTCCGTTTACTTGAGTAAACAAACGCAAATTAAGCGTTCAGTGAGTTGGACAAAAACTTTATGTGATTTGACCGAACATTTTGTCAACCTATTTTTGAGTTCGGTGAGTGTATACTGAAGCTCACCGAACGTTCGATCAAAGCCATTCAAGATTTGGAAGCTGCAATTTGAAAACTTTTACTTTTTGTTTTGCAATTTGTTTAAAACCTTTTGCACGTTTAGTCTATATAAATCATCAAAACATGCTTATAACCTAACGGAAGATGGCCCAGAAGGTGCTACCATAAAAAAGAGAAGAAAATGAAAATAATAATCAAAAGATGTTTTCCCCGGACAAAAGCATATGTCTTCAACAACTCTTCTGTTAAAATAATAAATATTATTTCTTCAGTATGAGATAGATTAGATATGAAATTATGCTAAAATCAGATTTCTATGAACTTTATGAACTAAAGATGCTTTAGGAACGATTCTAAGATTCTGAGATTTTCTATGAATTTTTCGAGATTTTCTATGATTTTTTCGATCTTAAAACCTCCGAGTTCTTGATAATATTTGAGTTCCTACCAAGCACTATAGAAATGCATTTGTATTAAATGCATTTTTAGCCATCCAAGAGCCAAGGTTAGACTTAAGAGATAAATTATAGTTAAAGTAAACGCTCAGAATTGATGTGTCCAAACATTCGGTCTGGTAAATTAAAAATTCAAATTTGGTTCAACGATTGAAAACTCAGGAAACATTTGGGGATAACGTTCAACGATTGAAAACTAGCCATTACAACATGTTTTTCAAATTATAAAAGGTTGTATCTCTCTCCCATTTATCTCAAATTGATTTTACACTAATTGCCAATGTTTTGAATGATATTGTGAGTGTTTTTCAACCTCCTACAAGTATTTAGGTGAAATAATTTTCATCTACAATGGAGAATATATTTGTTAAAGACTATTTGGATTGTAGAGGAGAAAATCGTGGAGAAAGAGAAAAGGACAATGGTGGAAAAAACGAAATTGAAGACATGTATATGTTGAATAAGCTTTGAAGATGCAACTACACACTTTCATAGTCTTCAACCCTCACCCCCATTGTTATCAAAAGATCTTATTAGTGCAAAAGCGCTTAAATCTCCTTAAACTCTTATTGCTTGTTTTCGTTGTTTTATTGTGAGAATACAAGTCTAACACAAGAGGAATTAGCATAGTTAATCTCTTGTTTGTGATTTAGACTTATTAAAAAAAATGTAATTTCACCTCTTTTCCAAAATCTAATCGATGAAAGTTCTTAGGTAGAACTTCGTTGAAGTTATGAAAAAGGAAAAAGAGTATCTTGCTTGTTGTAGTAGTTGATATTTCACAAATTGTTTGTGTAATAGTAGATGCTGTTGTTGTTGCACTAGTTGCCGGTGCAACTGATATTGTTTTTCTTGTTCTTTATCAAAGGTAATAAGAAGAGTTGTTGTTGCAAATCTATTTTGGAAATAAAATAGTGGTGGAGTAGAATCAAAGAGATTCGAACTACTCTATATCTTGTGTTCTTCATTGCCTCTCATCTTCCTTCTTAGATTTGATATATTGTGAGTTTTTGTGAACAAAATTGAGAAAACTAAAAAATGGTTTGACAATCTGTTCATTCGCTCTATATAGTGATTGTCACAGACTTAATAATATATGCAAAGTTGTCAGGTGTCAACTTTTAAGGTAATACTAAGTGAAATTGGCTATATCATATTAATGTTTAGCTCAGACGTCAGAGCAGTACAAGTTTTATTTTTTTAACTCACCTATAACACAAACTACCTGTTGGCAAAAAATTTAAAATCGTTAATTTTGTGACTTTAACCAGTTTTAGAACTGCCTCTATGCCAATTTTATATGTATCGGGAAATATCTTTTTTCCAAAAATATTGTTCTAGTTGATTTTTTAAAATAATATAAATAAACTAAATATAAAAATCAACTAAAAAATAGTATTTTTTTAGACAAAGGACTAGTAATATCTATCAAAGATGAGAAAGTTCTTTAGTAAAACCAGAAAAAAGAAATAATCAAAGGAATATGACAAACTTTTTAACACGCCATGGGTTGAAAACCGTGGATCTTTATTGCACCCTTGAAATTATAAAATAGGAAAAATAATATTTTCACTCCTATGTTTTATCGAGATAATCTTTATATCCTTCTAGTTTATCGATCGTTATACCCTTGTGATATTGAACCAAAATTAGAATTATATTTTCCGACAAAAACCCTTATTTTGTATCTTTTGTACTATGTGGGTTTGATAAATGATTCTTAACATTCTTTAGGTTCATGTTTTTCACATTTACACTCATGTGATTTTGCACTAAATGTATACAACAACATTACCCCATTACTTCAGAGGCCCCCGCATATAATAGAGTATGGAAGATCGGATATACGCAACCATACTCGTTAGAAATACATAAAGTTTTTTTCTTTTCCTACACTAAATGTCTTACGTTGATTTTAAAGAAAAATATGCTTTTTATTTTAGTCAAAAAACATAAAATTTAAAAGTTTAGAGAAAATTTAGAAGGAGCCTCCTGATATTTTGCTACAATATATAGGATGAAAAATTAATTTTTTTTATAGAATAGAATATGTCTACTCTCTTTACTATTTAGTATGAAATTATGGTCCCATTAAACAAGTAAAATAATACTCTCCAAAAAAAAAACAAGTAAAATAATAGATGATATCATCGCTCTTCAGCACGCACGCAATTAGTATGTTATCAAATGTAACCTTTTTCCTTTTTTCCCCTAAGATTAGGTTTCACATCAACAAGTACAACGCTTTTACTAAATCCCCTTCACAATTATACTAACATATCATACTTCTATTATTGTTTCATACATATAGATCCGTGAGTCTCACTGGAAACAAACTCTTTATCTTTTGGGATTGAAGTATGTTTGTCTGACTATCATCCTCCCCTAGGAATGGAAGTATGTTTGTCTGACTATCATCCTTCCCAGATCCTTACGATAGCTTTTGTTGTCGTTGAAATATACTGGATATAATTGTTGTATCAACCAGTAAAACACTGGCTGCTTAATATTAAGGATACTAATACCTTAATCACCTATTTTTTCCGGGTCTCGCACGATAACTTCTGGGAAAAAATTTTTTTGAGACGACTTTGCTTAATCTTATCAATAATCACGTCACATCCTTAAATTAAATACTTTGTTAATATAATATGTCAATCATGACGTTTTCTTGGATTTTGGACAATGTAACCAATGACGTAAATGATATTGAACTTAATACTTATTAACACTATTAATGTTTGACATTTGAACGTTCTCGGCGCACTAGACCCTCGCGTTTGCGTTGGGTCTGGTGAGAGGCCGGATTACTTTGTGATCTGATGTACGTAGAATTACTCTATACTTTGTGCAAGAGGTTGTTTCCGCGGCTCGAACTCGTAAACTTAAGGTAACAAAATAGCAAACTTACTAATTGCTTCAAGCCTCGTCCTAAAACTTGGAGTGTTGTTTATCCACCAACAAAGATAAGAATAAAAAAGTAAAGAGAGCTTGGATCTCTTTTAAATAGAGGCAGTGAACAAATGCCTAAGGAGGAATAACACCTAAGTGCTTTGGAAATTCCATCTCTTAATTGTATGATGACAAAATATAAGTTATTAATATTTTTGAATGATAAATAGACATTCTGATTTATTTGATAAAGGCAAAACTTAATCCATTATTGTTTATTAATAATGAATCATTAAGGCGAAATTAATGATGTAAAAATAAACAAAGATAGTTTTTTTTATCAAATTTAAGTGTGTATTTATCAATTACCATATTTTATGTGCTCTTTGATACTAGATATATATTTGATTTTTATCAATATCAAGATTATTTTGTTAGATTGTTTTTCCCCTCCCTATTATAAAAAAGTATAAAAGTGAAAAAATAAATTAAAAGTTATATAAGAAAACATGTAGTTAAGAACGTGACCATAATCACCAATTATGATGTTTTAGTTCGACGGTTAAGATTATTAGAGTTCTATAACAAGCACAAATTTTACCATAGTTAATGACCAATTATGTTTAGTTGGTCATTGATCAATGAAATGTGTAGAAAATTTATGGGCCCCTTGTTTTGGCCAATCACCCCCTTGCTTGTATGTAGATAAAACTTATTTGTCATCATTTTATTGGGTCATTATTTTATCAATGACCACAATAAAATTTCTGCTATAACAAGATGTTTTGTCTCAAACCTATGCAAATGTGACATTCTCCACTTAATATTAATGTTATTCTACATCCCTTCGTGACATGAGTGACGGAAAAAAATACAATTATCAAACCAAACACGAAAAGTACGAGACGGTAATTACCAAACCAAACATTAAATATCATGTTGCGCGTATTCTTTTAACTTATAAAATAGACTTATTGTCTGTTCATGGTGGCATGGCTTAACAAATATAAAAAAAAATTATGGCACTTACACAGTTCCAATGATCAGTTGGTTTTATTTTTTCATTCATTTCTTTGTATAAGACGTCACAACAAACTCTCTATCCTTTGACATGAAGGTATTGTTTGAGTCACTCTCACCCTCTTCAGTTTCTAACGATAGTTTTTGCGGTTGTTGTGATATACAAGATATGATTGTTGTTGTAATCCCTGTTATGATATATGAAGAAAAAGAAATAGCGATTTGTTAGATATGACTCTTACTATTCATCGTATTTTTTTAAAGAAAAAACTTTATCTTCGAATTTGACATGAAAGTATTGTTTGAATGACTCTCACACTATTCAGTTCCTAATAATAGTTTTTGCGGTTGTTGTGATATAAAAGATATGATTGTTGTTGTAATCCCTGTTATGATATATGAAGAAAAAGAAATAGCGATTTGTTAGATATGACTCTTACTGTTCGTCGTATTTTTTTTGAAGAAAAAACTTTATCTTCGAATTTGACATAAATGTATTGTTTGAATGACCCTCACACTCTTCAGTTCCTAACGATAGTTTTTGCGGTTGTGATTGTTGTTGTAATCCCTGTTATGATATATGAAGAAAAAGAAATAGCGATTTGTTAGATATGACTCTTACTGTTCGTCGTATTTTTTTAAAGAAAAAACTTTATCTTCGAATTTGACATAAATGTATTGTTTGAATGACCCTCACACTCTTCAGTTCCTAACGATAGTTTTTGCGGTTGTGATATACAAGATATGATTGTTGTTGTAATCCCTGTTATGATATATGAAGAAAAAGAACGATTTGTTAGATATGACTCTTACTATTCGTCGTATTTTTTTTAAAGAAAACTTTATCTTCGAAATTTTAGTTGACTAATTTTTATTAGCATTATCATTAGCATCACCACTTCTCGTTATTGCGTATAGATAAACAGCGATTATTCAACAGATTTACAGATATTATTTTCAAGTATCTTAACTCTTTAAGTCTCTATAATAAAAAAAGGAAAAAACTCAATAAGTCGCTCATTTTTAAATGTGGTTGCTTCATCATGTGTGTATGAGGTTATAACGTGATTCATGGCATATTTGTTTGACATGGACGTAATATGTATTCCTTTTTTTAATTTCTTTTTTTGTAACAGAAATTTAGACTAGATCACAAGAAGTTATGACTTGATATAAACTTGAGTTACATGAGATGAGGCTCATATCTACTCTAAACTTTAAAGCAATAGGTAGTGGTATCTCATTCTCATATAACCCATATATTTTTCTCATAGGTATTGGTACCTCATTCTCATATAACCCATGTATTTTTCTCAAAGTGAACGATGCGAGACTATATTCTCAATACCCATATATTTTTATCAAAGTGGGCGATGCGAGACTATATTCTTAATACCTATGTACTTTTCTCAAGTTGGGCAATGCGAGGCTATATTCTCAATACCCATATATTTTTCTCGACTATATTCTCAATACCCATATATTTTTCTCAAAATAGGCGATGCGAGACTATATTCTCAATACCAGCTCTCACGTGACAACATGGCTTGACATATATACGAGCCTTAGAACCCGTCCTTAATCACAAACCACAAGCCACATATGAACATCACGCGTTTTAGAACTTGTCCTCAATAACAAACCACAAGCCAGACACGAACATCTACACTGGAGTGAGGGGAGACAATAAATGACCAACCATTGGTCAAGGTGTGAGTCCACATTTTAAACCTGCTCTCATAAAATGTTGAAAGTTGGCTTACATGAGGTGAGACACATATCCACTCAAAACCTTAAGACAGTGGATGGTAGTACCTCATTCTCATATAACACATATATTTTTTTCAAAGTGGGTGATGTGCGGATATATTCTCAATATAAGTTCTTACATATCAAGCAATCAATCAATCACACTCAGTATATCCCAACGACATCAAAAGCTGTCGTTAGGGTCTGGGGAGGATGAGCGGCAGACAAACAATACCTCAATCCCAAAGAATAGAGAGTTTACTTCCAATGAGGCACCCGACTCTATATGTACCTGCATAAATGACACAATAATAGTGGCACCGGCTCTATATGTACATGCATAAATGAAACAATAATAGGGGTATGATGTGCTAGTGTGTTAGTTAGTAAATTCAGTTTATACCAGTCTTAAATTTTACAGGAAATATGATTTCCGGTAGCATATGTGATATATATATATATATATACATATATATATATATATATATATATATATATATATATATATATATATCCAAGTTTCTCCAACACCACGACAAAAACTAATGAGGACGACTACCTTCCTACCAGTAGCACTTTATGAATGATTATATCCAAATATAAACTATTAGCAGAAACAAAACCACCCCACTATAAATCGTCTATCTTTGATAGTATATGGTGCAATGCATTCGAATCAATTTTTCGGAAAGCATTTTTCTTACAACATCTTCTAAAGTATCATTCAAATGCATGACGTGTAAAATTAGATGAAATCTATTGAGTACCAACAACAGATTATATGAAAAAAAAAAGAAAAATATCAAACTGATAAATATTATTTAAGAAAATATTATTACAAAAGAACTCATGGGACTGGGTCTCTGCGCATGGTCCAGTTATTTAATTAAAAAAAATTTGTACAAAACGACAAAGCGATATTACGAATCCCTTAAGATGGCGATGTTAGAATCCGATGAATATAATTTTTAGTAGGGGAGTAATCATCCAATTCTTATAGTTTATATGGAAAATCGCACTTCTTCAATTATATGTAATTTCAATATAGTTAAACAAGATAAGAAGCACGTGGTACTTTCTGAAATACATCTTATAAGTTACATAAATAAAATATTTAAGTAGGATGATATTTTAAAAGAAGACGTGTAGCGCCCCACTCCCGAGCCCTAGCATCGAAAACAGTGCACCCGCCGTAGTCTGCTAAGAGATCTACAAGGCGTCGACTCAACTTCTTACGAATCAGAAATAATGTAGAAATTTTTTTTCGCGGAAACGTTAATTTACAACTCAAATTAAAAGCCAAAAATAAACATCAATATTAGATAAATAAGCTCATGGTTGACGAGACCCAACATGGTCAACACTTTTCCTAAAGTCCGGAAATAATAGTATTAAAGAAGTCTGTGAAGATCCCAAGATGTGAACATGAAACAATCAGCCGCGGAGTCCCCCCATGCCCTAGGTGCAACTATCATCCTGTCCACTCAGCTATGTCAGTCCCCCTCCTCAACGAAGATGTGGTCATACTCCTCACCCGGCTCACCTGGGAAAGTAGGGGGTGAGTGACAAAAATGACCCAATAGATGTCCTCCTCAAACCAATACAAAACACGCATACCGAAATGATATAACGACCTAGAACATATATAAGATATAGCATAAGCATAAAACAAAGTAAATGCGGTAAGTAAATCACTCCATATACAAATGCGCAATTACGTGATGCATGCCTTCACCCACGTGTCACACGCAACCAGAATTATGTCAAGCGATATGACCCTATACCTATATGCAATGCATGATCCCGGAATTTACTAGATGCCTGTAGCCCGTACATTACAATCCACCCCAAACGATGCCCGTGGCCTGTACACCACGATCCACCATAACCGAGTGCTCATGGCCCGTACACCACAACCCACTCCATTCAAATGTCTGAGACCCTTACATCTCAGTCCACTCCAAATGCAATGCACGTGCTGTGAATGCAATAACAAGGTCGCCTGGGGCCCTTACGCCCATCCTCACCATCTCCGGCACTCAATATATGATTTTGTAAATTATCCGAATGATGGAAAACTGTTATTTATCACCACCCGTACATTTCCTTAGCTTGTTTACATTTTTGAGAATTTTCTACTATTTTTTCCTTATTAAATTCTATTTATTACTAATTTTTTTAATTTCTTAAATCTACAAAAATTCAGAAATTAAGTGAAAATAATTTGATTTTAACCTTTTATATTTTCTGAAATTTATTTAGAATTTGCTGGTAATTAATTGTATTTTTATGAAATTTAAAATAATTTATTTACTATTTTCTAAATTCCAGAAATTATTAAAATAATTAATTAATCATTTATCTTTTCTCTTTTATTTCCTAGCCGGGTCCTTATTTTTTCCCTGGCCCGGCCCGCCACTGCCAGCTTCTCTTTTTTTTATTTAATTACGTAATTGGGCCGGCCTACCTTCGGTCCAGTCCACTGGCCATCCGACCCGGTCCATTGGCCGGCCTGTCCTTTTTCTGCCAATTTTTTTATATATAATAGAGAAACGGGCCTGACCTGCAGCCGGTCAGTCAGCCGGCCCGCTAAGGGTTCGGCCGTGATCTGGCGTTGGCAGGCTAGCATGTCCCTTTTCTTTTCTTTTTTTCCCTTCAATCGACACGTGTGAGCCACGCCTGCGCGTGAGGGCCACTCGCGACCACTTCCAGTGGCGCGTGTGGCTCACACGCCACTATTCCGGCCGTCCTTTCAACCCCAGAACCATTTTTTCATATTTCTAGTGAGATCTCCAGCTCTATATATACCTGCATAAAAAAACAATAACGAGGGTATAATATGCTAGTGCGTTAGTGAGAGAATTCGCTTCCGATTCTTAAAAAAATCGAATAATATGACTTAGTAGACGGTTTTTGAAAACTTGTTTTATCTCAGCAAACATATGCGACGACGACAACAACAACATTACCACATTGTCTTAGAGACTCCTGCCTATGGTGGGGTATGGTGGGCGGATGTACACAACCATACCCATTTGTTAAAACACACAACGTTGGTTCTCGATGACCCATAATGAAAATTGCGTCAAGTTGTACCGATCAACTGCTACTTCACAATATAAGAAACACAGCCAATTTAGTGAGTCATTTTGCTTTATTACATCATATATCAAAATTAAAAAAGAGTGTATCATTGACTCCACTGGAAATGGTAACCATCTCAGCAAGCATATAAAAGATTTAAATATAAGACATTGAGATAATTTAAATCCCTACACTGCAAACCGTATATATTGGCGGACCATACGTGTATGGTGCTATGCATTCGAATCAATTTTTATGAAAGCATTTTTCTTACAACGTCTTTTAAAGTATCACTAAAATGTATTACGTGTAGAATTACTGAAATCTAATGAGTACATAAAGGGCATTATGTGCAGGGGGAAAAACAAAATTATTAAATATTGCAGTATTTAACAAAATGATGATTTTGGAGAGATACTATAAATACTCATAGGACTGGGTATCTGCGCATGGTCCAGTTATTTAATAGAAGAAAAGTTACACCAAACAACAAAGCAATTTTAAGAATCTTCCTAAATCCAAAAAGAACGGTTAGATACTCAGCGGTCTCCTAGGTTGGTAAGACATAAACTTGGGTCTACATAAAGTATATAATACAAACCAGACCAGCAACCATCTACTCTCAATTGGGCCGGATACAATGGCAAACCATTATTGGCTCTGAAAATAGTAATACACATACACAGTGCATATCTATGTTCGAACCTGCATCTTTCTGAACACAATTTTCTAACATAAGTATTAGTTGAGAGGCAATTTTAAGGATCTTTTAAAGACTTAGGAAGATGGGGATGTTACGATCCCATTAATATAAATTTTACTAGGGGGGAGTAATCATTCAATTCTTCTAGTTTAAACAGAAAAATTGCACTTCTTCAAATAATATGCAACTTCAATACTAGTTAAATAAGATAATAACCACGTGGTACATTTTGAAATACATCCTGGAAGTTACATAAATTAAATATTTAAGTAGGATGATATTCCAAGAAGTGTACAACAACAACAATCATATCCAGTATATCATAACCGCATAAAAAACTAGCGCTACGGTCTGGGGAAGATATGAAGCAAGTTAACAATGTCTCTATAGAAAGTTTGCTTTTAGTGAGACTCCCGACTCTATATATCTATTATACTTCTAGAAAGTATGATAGACATGTATTAGCTGAATTTGACTTGTAATCCTAATCCACATAAATGAGTCACATGTTCAAATCATATAAAAAAATTATTATGAAGTTGGGGAAAATAAATTTCATCCGATTTTCCCTTTATGGCGCCGATTCCTTGTCCAAAAAACATTAGTTTTCTGGATATCCGTACAAGTACTTGTGTACAGTTTGGTGTATTAGGTTGAATCCCAACCAGTAAGGGTCTCTGGCAAACCCAATTCCAAAAGTAATGTAGGGAGGTAAATCAGCTACCCAACGGCTCGCTAGCAGAAGCTTGGTCATTTACACAGTAGTCTGCATAAGGAGTCCCCAGTACTGCAGGCAAGCCTACAGGCCAAGAAGCTCCCACACTATGCACTTACTGGGAAGGAGCTTTCTTGCCTTTGACAAGAATTGAACATCTGACATCCCTTTCGAGAACCCCTACTCGAAACCAGTTGGGCTATGTCCTGGGGACCAGTTTGTTGTATTACAATCCATGACATAATTGTTTTCTTCCTTTTTAAGTACTAATATAAAGGGAAAATGGGATGGAGCTGACTACTTTTACCCTCAGTCTTTAGTGATAGCTTTTGTTATTGTTGAGATATATAAATTTGGTAAAAGAAAAATGTTGGTCCGTCTTCCACTACGCTTCATGTACGAATTTGTAGAGAACTTTCGATGACTCAAAATGTTGGCCCGTATTCCACTACGCTTCCTGTATGAATTTGTGGAGAATTTTACATGACTCATCTTATTTAACCAAATCTATAAGATATTCGATACCAATCCATCAATATACACAGCTTTACCTTACACTTTTTATTTTATCCTTTGTGTAAGAGACTGTTTCCACGGCTTGAACCCATGACCTTAAGATCGCAAATGTCAAACTTACCAGTTACAGACCCGTCCTCTTATTCTAGCCGTCAATAAAATACATGTTGATTAGACAATAAGGCAATATGGAAAAAACTGTTTCTTTCATTCATAATTTTCACCGTACATTACTATTACATTTATACACAAGAAATCCCTCATATACAAGGTAAACTCCCTATAATCACGCACATTAATTCACAAATCACTCCAATCACTATCACTAATTTATCTCCTACTTAATACAATGTTATCTTACAATATTCTATTTCCTAACACTCCCCCTCAAGTTGGACAGGGGAATCTTCAATGCCCAATTTGATCAATGTATCATCAAACGCCCTCCCGGCCACTGCCTTTGTTAGTATATCTGCTAATTGATCTTCACTGGGTATAAATGGTAACTCTACAACTTTGTCTTCAATCTTTTCTTTTATGAAATGTTGATCTATCTCCACATGTTTTGTTCGATCGTGCTGTACGGGATTTTCAGAAATATTGATTGATGCTTTATTATCACAAAACAATCTTGTCGGGGTCCCAACTTTAACACCTAACTCTCCCAGTAACTTCCTCAACCAAAGAACCTCCATCACTCCTTTTGCGATTCCTCGGAATTCTGCTTCGGTGCTAGATAATGCTACTACTTTCTGCTTCTTGCTTTTCCACGTAACTAAATTTCCTCCTATCAAAGCAAAATAACCCGAAGTAGACCGACGATCCACCAGATTTCCTGCCCAATCTGCGTCTGTGTATACGTGAACATCTAAGTGACGTGATCCCTGTACCAAATTCCCCGTCCAGCGGTTCCTTTCAAGTAACGAACAATCCTCATAACTGCTTCCATGTGATGACTCTGGGGCTTATGCATAAACTGACTCACAAGACTGATCTCAAATGCTATATCTGGACGAGTGTGTGCTAGATATATCAGCTTCCCTACTAACCGCTGGTATCTTCCACAATCTGCCTCTGACCTTCCTTCTTCAAATTCCAATTTTTGGTTTACCAGCATTGGCGCCTTAGCAGGTTTACAATCTATTATGCCTACTTCTGCAAGAAGGTCTAAAATGTATTTTTTTTGAGAAATGAATATTCCTTGTTCTGTCCTGTTAACTTCGATCCCTAAGAAATATCGTAAGTCACCCAGATCTTTTATCTCAAACTCAGAGAATAACTGATGTTTTAGTCTCTCCACTTCCTCTGAATCATCTCCTGTGATAATCATATCATCTACATAAATTATAAGACACGTTACCTTAGGCCCCTTCCTTTTGATGAATAGTGTGTGATCGACATTACTCTGTTTGTAATCTTGTTTCTTCATGAACGCTGTAAACCTGCCAAACCAGGCTCTAGGAGATTGTTTTAGACCGTAAAGAGAGCGTCTAAGTCGACATACCTCATTTTTCGCAAATTCTTCTGCAAAACCTGGAGGCGCACTCATGTAAACTTCTTCTTTTAACTCTCCATGAAGAAATGCATTCTTTACATCAAACTGATGAAGAGGCCATGACTTAGTGGCTGCTACTGAGAACAAGACCCTGACAGTGTCGAGTTTGGCTACTGAAAAAAGGTCTCAGTATAATCAATACCATAAGTCTGAGTGTATCCCCTTGCTACAAGTCGTGCCTTATATCTCTCAATACTCCCATCAGCTTTGTACTTGATTGTATACACCCATCGGCAGCCTACTGAATGTTTTCCAACGGGCAATCTGACTTTCTCCCAGGTGTTGTTTTTGTATAAGGCACTCATCTCCTCTTTCATGGCTGCACACCACTCTGGCTTACTCATAGCTTCATCTACAGTCCTGGGGATCACCGCACCACATACCGAGGAAAGGAACCCTTTCGCGCCTTGTACCGGATACATGGTTCCTTTTGATATTTTGCTGGGTGAGTACCTTACTGGGGGCTTCCCTCTATTTTGTCTTGGTGGCAGTCTACCCTGACCTGCTGGAATATCACCATTATCCTGCACAGTTTCACATACAACAGGTTCTGGACTAACAAGAGAGTCAGGAGTATCAGTTGTGTCGGAAGTAGGAGGTAATACTAGTGGGGGGGTCATTATGACAGATGGAGGAGTTACCTGAACTGATAGGACATTCGTTGGAAGATCACTGATAGGATCAGAAGTAGGGGCTATATCTTGAATAGGAAAAGTACAGTCGGTGTCACCTACTTGCCGTGTTGGAACCCCCTCCAATTGACCATGGTTATGAAGCCAGTCGTAGGTCTCACCAGATGTCTCCCCCTGAGACCCAGACGAGGCAGAATAAAAATACTCATGTTCAAGAAAGGTACAGTCCATGGTAATATGGATGCGACGAGTACGAGGATTATAACACCGATACCCCTTTTGAGACATGTCATAACCGACGAAGACACACTTATCAGCGCAAGCATCTAACTTGGTGCGTTGGGACGAGGGAATATGAATAAATACAGAGCACCCAAAAATTTTAGGTGGGAGGGTAAGTGTGGATGGTACCTCTGAGTAAGTCGTAAGTAGGGATAGAGGAGTACGATGATCCAAGATTTTTGTAGGTAAACGATTTAAAAGATAAGCAGCGGTAGCAATGGCTTCAGGCCAAAACATTTTCGGAACATTAGACTCAAGCATCATTGCGCGGGTCATTTCAAGGATGACACGATTTTTCCGTTCTGCAACACCGTTTTGTTCAGGTGTGTGAGAACAGGAGGTTTGGTGTAGAATCCCATGGTTGAGGCAAAAAGACTTTAGATCTTGATTTATATATTTCCCGCCATTATCAGATCGAAGAACCTGGATTTTAGTATGAAACTGGGTGTGCACCATCTGGTAGAAATTTACAAACTGAGAGTATACGTCAGACTTATTTTTAAGAAAGTAAATCCATGTCATTCGTGAGAAGTCATCAACAAATGTAACAAAATATTGAAAACCAAGACTGGTTGTATGGGGAGAAGGGCCCCACACATCAGAATGTATTAAACTAAACAAATGTTTAACACGAGTATTATTCGGTTTATAAGTAGAACGCGTATGCTTAGCACGAAGACATGTGTCACAAGATAACTTGAGTCCAGACTGAATTAAAGTAGGAAACAAAAGCTTCATATAACCTAGGGAGGGTGACCCAGACGACGGTGCCATAACCATAATCTTTGTTGAGTGGTCCCGGTGGCAAGATTGGACCGGCCCTGTTGTACCACATCTGTCACAAAATATAGCCCGTCCTTCTCAATGCCACGCCCAATGATCGTCCTCGAGCGAATGTCCTGTAAGAGGCAAAAAGTAGGGTACATAAGCGTAGTGCAATGTAAATCACGGGTAAGTTGACTTATTGATAACAATTTTGATGAAAGACCAGGCACATAAAGACAATTATGTAAATGCATGTTAGGATTTATGGATATTGTTCCCCCTAGAGACGGGAATAACTGTCCCGTTAGCGGTTTCAATGTGGGTTTTGGTAGGATGTGTCCATTGGACAAAGTCATGGGGATCATTTGTCATAGTATCGGTGGCACCACTATCGAGAATCCACATGTCTTTCGAAGTAGTAGAGAGAATATGAGCAGGGGTGAGGAAACGTTTTTGTCTAGTATTTGTGGAAAGTTTGGGGCAGGAAGGTTATTTTTTGGAATCTGGGGCGTTTTTGTGAAGGGAAACTGAGTGTGGGGGCTGAAGTCAGCATTGGCGGAGACTGGAGGGGTTGAATTGGGATTTTGCGAAACTAGCGGACTGAAAGTCGTCTGGCTAGAAACGCAGAGGGCTGAACCTGTAATATTGAAACCTGCAGGGATATATGGGGATATTTCAGGGGGGCATAATTGTCAACACAGGCAAAAAAGGGGTTGGGGTTAAAAACCCCAACCCTTCTACCTCCTTCATTTGCAGCCGCTGGAATTGAGGAGTCTCCTTCTTCCTCTTTCGGTGGTGCAACAGTCGCCGCCATGCCCGTGCTTCTGCCTCTTTCATTCTGCTTTCTCTTCCCCTCATACCACTCAGGATATCCCACAATCTGAAAGCAGTTCTCCTTGGTGTGCCTCTTCTGGCCACAGTGACTGCAGATTAGGGTATCCTTATCTTCCACCTTCCTGGTTCCTCCAGCGCGTGAGGCTCCATGGCCTCTCCCCTGTACTGAACTGCGTCCCTGTTCCTGGCCATGGCCTCTGGTGGCGGCAGTCTGCGTTGCCAGGCCATGGCCTATCCCCGGTGATTTATCTTCTGAGGGGATCTTTCGTAATACCCCAGCCCGTTCCTCTGCCCTGCGAATCTCTCTATATGCTGCCTCCAGTGATGGCAACGGGTCTCTTTTGAGTAAATCATTTTTTTAGGTGTATTTTTCGTCAATCGCAGTTAAAAACTAATACAACCTCAGAGCCTCCAGTTTTTGATTATGTATAAGGATGTCTGCGGTGCATGTCATCGGGTTTGGCTCTTGTGCATCTATGGCTGTCCATAGGTCCTGCAGCCGACTCCAACATGCTTCAATACTGCCTCCTCCCTGGCGGACGAGACTGGCTCTCCTATGAAGATCATAGGCTCTGAGAGAGTCAGTCCCAGATCCGTAGGTGAGAGCCAACCCGTCCCATAATGCCTTCGCAGTAGGATATCTAGTCACATTTACAACCAAGGCTGGCTCTATAGTCTGAATAATCCATGTAAATACAAAGTTATTTGCTTGCTCCCAGGCAGAGAATTCTGGATCTGTTGGTTGAGGTGGGGGAGGAACGTCAGTCAGATGGTGTCTCCTCCCCCTTCCAATGATAGCCCGGAGCACCAACGGTGCCCACACTGGGTAATCGTTTCCATTGAATTTCACAGAAATGGATAAATTTTCGGTGTGTATTGGTGTTGTTGACGGCTGGGTTATGTTGGACGTTTGTCTGAGTGGTGTATTTTGTAAGATACTGACTACTTGTACAGTCAGATCTGCAAGATTGGGGGTTTTGGGTTCACTGGCTTCAGGGTTTGACATGGTTTGTTTTTTTTTTCTGTGGACCGGGAAAAAAAAATCTGCACGGGATCAACCAAAACTGGCTGAGAAAGGGTATCCGACGGAATATGGCCGGAGTCAGGTAAGTAATTCAGGCAATGATGAGTATGTTTCTGAGCCTATACTCAGAAAAAAAGAATCGACTGGTCAGATTGGATCGAACCGCTCTGATACCATGTTGATTAGACAATAAGGCAATATGGAAAAAACTGTTTCTTTCATTCATAATTTTCACCGTACATTACTATTACATTTATACACAAGAAATCCCTCCTATACAAGGTAAACTCCCTATAATCACGCACGTTAATCCACAAATCACACAAATCACTCCAATCACTATCACTAATTTATCTCCTACTTAATACAATGTTATCTTACAATATTCTATTTCCTAACAATACATATATATATATATATTTTTTAACCCAAGTCATATTCGGCATGTGTATGATACATTTGCAAGGACAGATTCATCTTTTATGTCATCTTCTTTCATTTTTAGAAGTTCACGCTTGAATGTTGTATATGACACTTAAGCATGGGCAAAAAACATGTCAACCTTTTGCATATTACATACATCTCATTAAATCTTGTTCTTATTCTCTAGAATTTACATAAAATCATAAAGCATACGATGAAAGGCACTTAGGGTGTTTGGTTGGGGTTTCTTATTAAGGGTCTTCCAAACACATAAAAGTTGTTTGTTTAGAAAAATAAGGGGATATAGGTTTTGGATTGATATCCAAGTATTTGGTAATGAATATCCTTTTTGGATATACTAGCTCCCTTTGTCTATTAATATGGGAGAATAGGGTTATGGCTTTCGAACCGATCAACGCCGTCGGCTGCCGTCCGTCGGTCCGCTGTCGGCTGCCGCCGACAACCATCCGTCGGTCCGCCGCCAGGCGCCGGCTGACGTATGGTCACTATTCCGGCCGGTTAAATTTATGTGGAAGCAAAATTTATGTGGTTTGGCAATGTATGTACATCCATTTGAGAAAACTGTTTAAATTATGTACTCAGTATAAGGTTAAAATATCCATGAATGAACAACAACAACATTACCCCATTGCCTTAGATGATCTCGTCTATGGTGGAGTATAGGAGGTCAGCTGTACGCAACCATATTCATGTGTTAGAAACAGATCCGATGACCCATAATGAAAATTGCATCAAGTTGTGCCGATCAACTGTTACTTCATAATATAAGAAGCATGGTCAATTTAGCGAGTCATGAATAAATTAGCTAGGCTCAGCCCCAAACCAACTTTTATTACGCTACATAAAAGAATCGAACCACTATATCAGACACACATAATAATTTTTATGTTTTTGTTATACAACCATGCTATTGGAGCTTGAAATTGGAACTTTTATGCTCTTACAGTTTCATCTCATGTATTCGTGTTTGAAAATTAAATAATCAAACACGGTCAGTGACCCTATGTTCTATCATGAGACAATTCGTATCGTTTACTCATACACGGCGATTTTTTTTGCAAAATTTTGAAGTAGGCAATGGTCACTAGCGGAGCTAGAAGTCCCATCTTGGAGGCATTGACAGGCTTCGACACAGGAATAGCACCTGTCATCGTTTCAGATCGAGAAAACTGACAAAATATTGTAAGCATATTTTTGTATTATAATATAAAATACGTGAAAGAGAACACATTTACGAACCAATGTACAAAAAATAAACAATACACAACAAACAATATACGGATAATAATTATTAAATGAATATAATAATATACATCAATGTGTACCTTTTATTTGACTATTGTAGGACGAGAAGGAGTTTCCAAGAGACGCAACAAAGGTTTTCCAAGACGACATTGATTGAAATCGTTGCATAGTACCTTCACCTTCGAGTAAATAAATGAGCCAATCGTTGCATAATCTACGTTCAAGATAGCTGCAAAATGACTGCATACAGAAGTGAAGGAGTATCAATGAAGCTGCGTGGGTAATTCACGGATGATGTGAGAATGTGTTCGACGAAAGAAAGAAAACAGAGGCGAAGATGAAGGAAGAAGACTTATATGAAGGGCATTTTTGTAATTTCATGATGTATTTGAATGATAAAACACACGGGGCAGGCAGTTAACCACCCCGGTGCTTGTAACCGCCAGTTCGAATTCTCTCTCTCTCGAGTTCTCTTCCTCCATTTCTCTGTATTTCTTTGACGATTTTGTTGCTTATCTTGCTTGTTTTCAATTGAATTCAAGATTTTCACAATCTACATCATAATAATTGATCATGAATTAATAAATTTCGAATAACTAGAGCAGGTAATATAATGAGTCTTTATTTTTAAAGCAATATAAAAGTGTGACATCTGATGTGGAATCTCACATCGGTTATATGCTCATTTTCGTTGTCTTTAGCATTATTCTTATTTTTAAAGTACGAATGCAGGAACTTAGCACTCGTCTCTTGTGTGCTTTTATCATATTGATTAATGACTAACTAGGACGATAGGTCTTGGAGCTGTAGGATCTGCAAGGCACACTAGAAGGGGGTTGAATAGGTGGTGCGGAAAGTGTGATTTTTAAAATTTCTTTAAACTTGAACAATTCAACTTCTGAAAACATATTTTGTTTTCAGGACCTGTTTTAAAACGTTTTTAAAACCAGGTTAGAGGTCTCCAAAAATTCTAAAATTTTGAGAGAACTTAGCCTCAGATGTTATGAGGGTCTCCTAAAAATTTTAAATTAAAATTCAACCTTTAACCCCTTCAAAAACCGTTGGTAATCAGATTGTGCGAATCTGCCAAAAACGGTAGTCGGTTTTGAAAAATTTATTCCTATTTCTGTGAACATCCAAATACTCTAAAAATTTGACCACTAACTCCTTATATACTATATTTAAGTGGGTTGAAACAGTTTTTCAAAATTCTTTTGGGAATTAGGTCAACTACAATCAAAGTCTCAACCTTTGCAAGTCTGAAAATCAGACTGCACTAGTCTCAGAACTTTTGATGTTTGATTGACTTATACTTATCCAAAAGGGTTGCAACTTGTGCTAAATTAACCCTAGAACGTGTGAGTATATTTCTGAAAATTTTCGTGATTTTTGAAATTCATTAACTATTTTTACGAATACGAATAAGAAGAGTAATCAGTGCAGTAACTGAAAAATAAATGCTGAAAGTAAATTGCACCAAGATTTTTATACTGGTTCGGTTATAAACAACCTACCCCAGTCTTCAAAGAACACCTTCCTTGGTTCACAATAATCACACACACGCAGTACACCTTACCGAAAGATTGATAGAGTTACACCTAACTCCAACCCTTTACAAACCTTGTATTGTTAGTACAATTCACACGAACACCACCACCTCGCAAGAATGAAGATTGATCACACCTTGATCAATCTTTTACAAAGATATATAATGAGTGGTGGTCTATATCAAGCCTATTCAAGATTGAAATATATGAATACAATAGGCTTACAGGAAGAAAGAAAGAAAGAAAACGTAAAAGAAGAAGAGCTAGGCTTTTTGATCACTTTGATTTGCAATGCTTGGCCTTGTTTTGTTTGCTCTCTTCTCTTTCCTTTTAATGAGTGCAGGCCGTCCCCTTGGTGTACCTCCTCCTCTTGAAAATTATTCTCTAAGTCCTTGGGAGAGTGTAAGACATCATTGTGACAATGTCTTGCTTACTTGACATCTTCTTATTGGATGATCATTTAGTCTTCGCTTACTTGACACCTTCTCATTGGATGAATGTTGTCATCATTGATGACTTGGAAAGAATCTGAGAATTACACTTAAACATGTGCCAAAATCATCACAAAATAACTTTCATAAATCATAAGATATATCACATAAATTGCAAGACAAAAATCCTTCCCAACTAAGGCAAAATTTCGACCATAAAGTCCTATTGCCATGCTGAATTTTCAGCATGTGCATCATTCAATATTATTCAAAATAATGCCAAATTTTCTTTGATTTTTTTTTCTTTATAAAATGAATCACCAAGTTATGGTAAGTATTGCTATCACATGAGAAATGAACTTTGACACTTTCAAGCTCCTAAATTCGGCCACCATGTCTTCACACATGCTGAAAAATTTCAGTATGTGTGATATGTAGAATATCACACTTTTATTAATTTAAATAATATTCAAATCATTTCCATTTCTTCTTCCAATCAATCACACAATAAAAGATGATGAAATATGTCACAATAATGTCATAAAATCGGCCAGCACCATTTAGCATGCTGAAATTTTCAGCATGTGATATAAGAGAGACAAATTTTGAATTCTTACCATTTGTAGCTTCTCTCTTTTATTCACCAACATTGTATGATTGATCCTTGACCAATCAATATGCCAACAAGGCTCCAAATAAGCTCCATCTCAGCTGTAGGTGGCGTTTCATAGAGTATGTGTATGTGCTGAAATTTATTTTTGCTAACATTGTAAAATAATACACATTTAATAATACACACATGTTATATTCCAATCAGCCCTTAATTTAATTTTCTAGAACACTTTAAGATATATAACATATGTAAAAAGTGTCTAGATACGTGTCACATGATGTACCAAAAACGTTTCATGTGTTGTGTGCGTAGAAAACCGAATTTTTGATATTTATCGATTACCCGATTTTTCTCTAATTTAAATTCCAACTTTTGTACATGTTATATATATTATGTTATACATAATATATATAATATATACTTTAAATCTCAGCACTTGGCTGGTCTAAAATGGTACCATTTACATGTGACAAAAATTAAACTTGGAATCTTCACATTTTGGCCTTAATGTGGAGTAATTTGTGTGTGCCAACATGGAAAGTATTTTTGGCTGAATATTCAGTGATGTGCACGAAATTTTCATCAAATTTTGATGTACAGGGGCTGGCCATTTATTTATGGCAGGTACGTGACACGTTGACGAAGTTTCGGTATTCGCCCGATACGACAAATTTCGGTTTAGAACCTTTTATCGTGTCGTATTTAATTTGTCATCATCATATCTTATATCATATGATATAAGACCTGAATATACTCATAAATATGAGTTAAGTATAGTGGTGTGACGTTAACGTACGTACGTAAAATATATAACGTGTCGGTAGTACGTTGGAATACATGTGTATGTGCCTTTTTCAAAAAATCTGAAAATATATGTAATATATATGTATATAGGCGTGTATAATTAAGGATGGGAGGAGGAAAAAACTTTCCTTCCTTAGCTTTGTTGCCTTTGTGCCTTTTCCAAATGTGGCTTCCTTTAATGAACTACTTAGTTTAATAAACTAAGTACTTCACTTAATGAACTAGTCTAGTTCAGTAATGGTGGCACCTGAAAATAGTATAAACACAACAAATGTTTTCCATATGATGTAAGCTTTAACGCTTCATGGCTCGTTAGTCCGGAAATATTATATATAAGCTAAATAAGGCAAGTACTGAGCAATATCATGCACACGTTTGTTTATATCATGCACGTTTATCTTATGCTCGTTTTTGTGCACATTTAAATCATGTATTTGAAAATCACTCAAACCCCTTTTTCTTTACAGGAACAACATGTTAGGTTGATGCTTTTTGATTTTGAGGTCACGGTTTCGAGCCGTAGAAATAGCCTCTTTCTTAAAGTGTACGGTAAAATTACGTACATCAGATTCCGAAGCGGTCCGGCGCCTCTCCAGAAACACAGCAACGTAGTACACTGAAAACGCTTTTTATTAATGACTATTAATCACTAACTACTACTATGAATGATATGTGGATTAATTACTTGGTAATAAACTATTAGAGAATGTCCCGTAAAATGTGTTATTCTTGTTATGTATTGAGTTTGGCATTGAAGAAAAGGGATGAAAGATAACGCATATCTACACAACTTTAGACGCGTACATTTGAAAACATTGCGTCCTTTAAAACAAAAACAACAATCATATATACAGTATATTTCAACGACAGCAATAGCTCGGAGAGAGTCAGAGACATACAAAGAATACTTATATTCTAAGAAATAGAGAATTTGTTTTAAACCTTGCGTCCTTTAAAACATGAAATTTAAATTTATCGATTTCTACAAACCTTTTATTCCCGATGATAAATACATGTCACCTGTTATATCTAACACTAATGATAGACTCAGACTCGTCAAGCACCAAGCAAACAGAGGCAACACCATCTATAACGACAAGTTCCACATAAATAATAACGGATTCCATTGTTATTAAAAGAACGTTTCCGGTGCATTAGTCTTTCGCATTTATGCAGAGTCACAAGAGACATCGGATCGTTTCACGATCTGATGTACGTAACCTTACGGTAAAAGATATAAAATCTATAAGACAACGATATTAATTAAAGAATATCAATCTAGATAGATTCAGGCAACAAGATGAAAAATAACAAGAGAAACCCCCACAGGTCCCTGTAAATGATACAAAACTAGAGGTCTAATTAATCAAAAAAGCTAGAATATCTGTCAAATCAGCTTTTTGTGGTCACTTTCAATAATTTCTAATAAAATATTTTTGGCATTTATTGATTATTTCTTAATTTATACATTTACTTGCACGTCCTCTATAAAAAATATCATTTTCCAATCTGTCCACATTCGTTCTTGTAATAAAACTCCAACTAATCTTTCACTCCTTTTCCTCATTTCTTGTTCTCATCCAACCCACCCTACCTCCACCCACCCCCCCACTCCCAATCTCTTCTTTCTCCATCTCTCTCTTGTTTTGAGTGCAAAGTTGTTAAGTGAAATTTTTCTTGATGAAGCTTTATGAGTGACCAAAGATTTTCAGCTAAAAGGAGTTGCTAATTATTGTGTAAATCAATATTTATTTGAAGTTATGGGGGCTAGATATATCAGAAAAAGGTTTGTGAATGAGCAAGAAGAATCAGAAAATTCAGCTGAAAATAGTGGAGGATCACCTCAATCAAGCATGCTTAATGATACCAAGATTTCTTCTTCTCTCTCTCCCAAGAAAAGGTTTGGTTTATGGTTTTTTTTTTTCCTTTTTTTTGTGAAGGAAATCCCATTTTCAGTTAATTTTGTTTCATTTTATTTTTGAAGGGTTTTTTTTTTGTTTTTTTCTGGTTGAAAAAATTGCATGCAAAATTCTTAGACGTTGATGGGATTTAATTTGTTACAGTAAGAGATCCATTGAGAAAAGAGTGATTTCTGTGCCAATCAAGGACGTTGAAGGAACTAGGCTCAAGGGTGAGATGGGAGCTCCACCGTCGGATTCCTGGTCTTGGAGAAAGTATGGCCAAAAGCCTATCAAGGGCTCTCCATATCCTAGGTAACATCTCGGTAACTAGTTTTATGATGGTCGATAAGTAAAAATTCATTAATTCATGTGACTAGTTTTACGGTGTTCGATAAATAAAAATTCATCAATTCATTGTCTAAGTAGTTGCTTTTTTTTTTATCATTTCAAGTTATGCAATTATCTCATGTTAGATAGCCAAATACCCTTAAGAAAGGGTTCCTTTACCCAAACATTTCAGTTTTTCTTTTCTTGTATTGTTTTATCAAGCAAAGAAAAAAGATGTGAAATCCCATGATTTATTTATTTATGATTATCCCATTATTATTTTTCTTTATAGATATAGGGCGGGAGGTTTCAGTGGAAGCAAACTCTCTATCCCTTAAGATAGAAGTATTGTTTGTCTGGCTCTCAAACTCCTCAGATACTAACGATATCTTTTGCTATCGTTGGAATATATACTGAATACGGTTGTTGTTAGTTAGTTAATGGCCTTGCTTTTTCACCAAAAATCTTGCAGGGGATACTACAGATGCAGCAGCTCAAAAGGGTGCCCAGCAAGAAAACAAGTAGAGAGGAGTAGAGTGGAAGCAAATATGCTTATAGTAACATATTCTTGTGAGCATAATCATCCATTGCCAGCCCCAAGAAACAACAACAAAATTGCATCCAATAATGCATCTGTCTCAACTGCCACAACTACCTCAACTACATTAAATTCCGAACTAGAAGATGAGATAGAAGATCATCGGAAACTTCCTACGGAAGCATCAGAACGTTCGGAGATGAACTCTGATGTCAAGTTTGGAAGTCTTGGAGAAGGCCCTTTGGTCAACGATTATGGATCATGGTTTTCTGATCAATTTGATTCCACATCATCAAACATGGTAGAGGGTCCAATTTTCACTAATGAGGAAAACTTGAGTGATTGTGATATGGCTTTTACAATGAGAGATGAAGATGAATCATTTTTCGCCGACCTAGGCGAATTGCCGGAGTGTTCTAGGGTTTTTCGCCGCAGCGTAGACAGGCGGCAGAGCTTGACACCTTGGTGTGGCACCACCACATGAGATAAAAAAGGGGATTTTCTTTACGCAGCTTTATCCTACACGTAGGAGAAAGAAAAGATTTTTTATGTAGCTTTACTCTGTACTTTGTGTAAGAGACTTTTTTAGCGGCTCGAATCCATAATCTCAAAGTCATAAACCATCAACTTTATCAGTTAGTCTAATGTTCGCTCTCTAAACATTATTTTCAACTAACTAAAAGACTTCGAGAAGATATATATATATATATATATATATATATATATATATATATATTTCATTCAATTAGCTGAATGGTTATGTCGCTTAAAAGAAATAAAATTTCATTCAATTAGCTGAATGGCTATGTCGCTTAAAAGAAATAAAATTTCTTAAGATTGTATGGTAAAAGAGACAACGCATCGAAATAAAACGTATTTTTTTGGATTTTACCATTCTACGTGAAGAATATTTCATAAGTATTGGAGCGTTACATCGATTGGCAATATTATTACTTATGTTATAAATGTTATGTTATTACTTATGTTATAATGTTTATGAACCGTTAGAGAAAAGTCCATAAAGTGGGATTTCTTCGATATGTTGTCACCTGCATTTGTCTCATACTACCATGACAAGAGCTACATTATAATTACCGACAATTTTTCTATAGAGAAAGTGTATCGTGCTCTTTAAGATGCTATTTTATTTTATTTTATTTTATTGGTTCTGATGGTCTATGTTTGTTTAGCAATGATTTTGCAATTTCTAGGTTTCAGTGTAATGGATAGGATATAAAATGTCAAGTTGGTTATTCTGTGTTTAAATCTTATTGTAATTACCATCATCCCATATTCTCCTTTTCCGACTAATTTTCTGCGTTTGTATAAGGTTCGTGTAGAGATTTGCGATCTGATATATATAGTCTTACTTTACACTTTTTATAACATACTGTTTTCGTAGTTCAAACATGTGATCTCAAGGTCACAAATCCACCACAAAAAAAGACATATAGCGACAGACAAAAATCGTCGCGATTTCGTCGCTACAGGCATATAGCGACGAAATAGCGACGAAAACAGTAGGTCGTAATACGGCTTGTCGCAAAGTGAATTTCGTCGGTGAAGCGTCGCTATATTGGGACGCAAAAATTTCGTCGGTGTTTCGTCGCACAATTGCGACGAAAATCTGTCAGGTCTGCGACCTGTTATTGCCGTCGTTTTTTCGTCGGTGCATTTTTTTCGTCGCTATTTTATAAATTTTTATTTTTTTATTTCCGTTCTGCGGCATTTTATTTCGTCGCAAAGTTTCGTCGGTATATTTTTTCGTCGCTATTTTTAAATTTTTGATTTTTTTATTTCCGGTCCGCGACATATCGGTTTCGTCACAGGTTCGTCGCTATTTTTTAATTTAATAATTAATATTAATTTAATATTAAATATTAAATATTTTTAATTTATAAATAATACAATATATTATTAATTAAATAGTTTTTATTATTATTTAATTTTTGTAATATATTTTATTTTGTATATTAAATCATTTGTACGAATATTATACAGAAATACAGTACTTGTGTATTGAAGTTCGTATAATTAAACAACACAAACGAAATAGAATCCGTATAAATGTCATATAAAATATAAAAGTACAAAGAATATGTCAATACAATAAATGAAATAGACTGTACGAAAAATCAAAAAATGAAATACTATGCAGAGGAAGATGGAGGGGGATCATGCGGAGAAGAGTGACCATCAGGAGGGGGATGCTGAGGCTGCGAGGAGCTGGAAATGATAGAGATGATGAGATGCGATAGCTGCGAGATTTGCTGGTTCGTCTGCTGCTGCGCATGCTCAACCGCCTGCTGAAGCGACGGCTGCAGCTCCTGCTGGGTCTGAGTCAGCTGCGACCGCAGTGCCTGTACACTCTCCTCATGCTGCGCCCTGATGGTCTCCACCTCATGCTGCAGCGCCGCATGCTCTGATTCCAGGCGCGAAAGATTCTCTGGGGCCGTAGAAGGCGCGGAGGTGCTGGCCTCAGAGGAAGCACCTGGATGCAGAACTTCGGGAAAGAATCGCATCGCTGCTGATCCAACCCCGTACACCTCCCTCTTCTTCTTATTCTGAGGGCCGACGGTCCGAACCGCATCCTAATAAGCGCGGTTCTTGTCGGCCTCTTCTCCCCTATGTGCGAGTAATCTGTTGTACTCGTCCTGAAATGAGAATAAGAATTGTTAGGGTTTAGTGTTTAGCAATAAAACAAAATAAAGAAAAAACAAATGATATCGTAGTCTACTTACACTGATGTCGCGGGCCTTCGCCGTGATCCAGTCCTCCGTCCCGTCGGAGGCTTTCTTCCGATGCGTCTTGTAGAAGAGATCGTAGGAGGCTGGCCACTCCCCCGTCTCCTCCTGCTGAAAGAATGAAATAAAATATGTTAGTGAAATCCAGAATTTTAAAAATTTCGGCATGACCTATTCGTTTATCGGAGGTATCCCGGCATTAAAGGCCTCTCCCAAGTCAAAGCAAAAATAAAAAGAAAAAGGCAAATGAACACATATACTACTTAAATTAACCATATACGAATACCAAAAGAACAACAGCGCAACACAAGAAATCAATGAATATAAATAATCCACTTAAGTCAATGAATGTAAATAATCCACTTAAATCAATGAATCTAAATAATCCAATGAAATCAATGAATCTAAATAATCCAATATTAAAATACTTACCATAGAACGCATCGTGGTGGCGTGGGAAACCGAACCACCTGAGTGTGTGGCAGGTGCTGGGCCCTGTACATTGCCGCTGCGCCGGTTCGCCGCGTTCCGGGCGCTGCGGGCTTGGGTAGCAGGGTCCATCCACCCTTCTATCCACCCCGCCCAGGTGGCCTCGGATACGTAGGCAGGCCTAGCAGAATTGGGGTCACGCTCCCACTTGGTCTTGTTCGAGTTGACGAAGTCCCTGTAGCGTTTGGCTGCTCCACGTCGTGGGCGATGTCAGCTGGCCAGCTGTACGTCTTCTGCAATTATTATACGGAGGAAAAGTAAAAACGTGGTTAGAAAAGTATTGATCGATTACGTATCAAAAAGTGAAATTCATCAAATTTGAATACCTGAAACTCATCCCAGTAGAACCTACGTGTCTGCGGGGTGACACGTGACCAGGTATATCCAGCTGGGTCCTGCCTCAGGTGGAAGGACCGAGTGATGCAACCGGAAATCTAGCCCAAGTCCGGTGCAAACCTGAAAGAGGTGAAGTTGTTAGGAAAAAATAACGCGTGAAATATACTTGAAAACGTGTTAAAAAAATAAAGCATTACTTACGTATGGGTATTATGTGACCAAGGGAGGGCACGACGCCCTGGTATGACACCCTCGTCCGATGCCGCATCAGACGCCGGATGAGGTGCTGAACCGGTGGGTGTGGGTGGCGGCGTAGATCGGGGGGTGCGGACCTCTCGGCAGACCCTAAAAGGTCTGCGTCCGCAGCAAGAGCTGCGGTCGAAACCGACCCAAGCTGCTCATGCTGAGAGAAGAAGATATTAAACTCTCCTGAGATGTCATGTGTAGATGGTGGGTAGGTGGATCGAGTCGGTAAACCCTCACTAGCCATCAGATCTGCAAGGGTGAAAAATTTAAAAGGCACATTCCACGAGTTTAGGGTTGGTTGGCCAGACAAATAAGATGTCCAAAAAATGACAAGTGTTTACATACATTTAATGCAAGATATTAATAATTTTGAAAATTTCGGCATGACCTATTCGTTTATCGGAGGTTTCCCGGCCTTAATGGCCTCTCCAAAGACAAATCCAAATCCAACAACATGACATGATTAACCAAACTACATAATCAAACTTCATCATCAAATTACACTTCAAAGTATACATCACTTGAACTTGATACTTAGCATAAATATGCATCACCTCTAAACAAATTACACTTCAAAATATACATCACCTCTACATCCTTATGATACATAACTTGTAACATGAATTACGCATAAAAATAGTAAATTAAAGAGACACTTCAAATTACTGCCATAGCCACCCCCGGTCCGCCAACAACCACTCCCGCCCTACTGCCCAACCCGCGCTATTCACCACTCCAACCGCCCCACCCCGCCCCAACCTGCACTATCCAGCCGAACCCGCTCCACCCGGACCCCACCCACAGCCACCCCGCCCCACCCAGACCCCACGCACAGCCACCCAGCCTCACCCAACCCCACAGCCACCCATCCCCTCCAACACCCAGGCTACACCACTGCCCCTCCGTCATCCCCTCCGCCATCCCCTCCGCCATCCCCTCCAACACCCAGCCCCACCCAGCCCGCACCCCCTCCACACCCAGCCCCACCCCACAAGCCACTCAGCCCACACCTCCGCCACACCCAGCCCCACCCCGCACCCCCGCCACACCCCAGCCGCACCCCCGCTCCACCACAGCTCGCAACCCTGCCCACAGCCACCACCCCTGCCAACAAACACCCCCGCCACAGCCCACCCCTGCCCACATCCGATATAACTAACCGGGGAAATGGGGAAGAAATCATTAAAAATGTTAAAAACGAAATATAACTAATTAAGATCATTAAAAACGAAATAGGAAGAAAAACTAACCGTAGAAGGGAGGTCACTGGAGAAGAAATGGGGATTTCGCCGGGGGAGGAGAGGGGATTTCGCCGGGGGTCCTGAGAGGGGATTTCGCCGTGGGGGGTGGGAAGAAATTGCGGGGAAGAAATGGGGAAGAAGAAGGGGGTTTTCAGCTTTTACTTCGAAATTTTGCGACGACATAGCGACAGAAGTTCGTCGCTATTACTTTGTCGTCGCTATTTCATGTGTCGTCGTTATTTCAAATTTGCGACGACACGTTTCGTTGGTAACTCGTCGGTGCTATCAGTATTGAAAAAAAATAATACAAAATATAAATTACTTACAGACACACATTATGTATATACATGTGTATAAGTACATCAACACATACACACTTTCGCCTAATGAGGTACATAAAAAATTTTGACTAACTCAATCTTCATTGTCATCCGCATCCTCATATGCATCTTCATTTTCATCCTCATTTTCATCTTTATTTTTATCTTCATCTACATGCTCGTCGTCCTCTTAATCCTCGTAATCGTCTTCGCCTACATCTTCAATATTGTCAGGCGGTTGTATGTTGAGATGAATTTCGATGAAACCGCCGTTGGTGTCATTTAGAGGGAGGTTGTGCAGTTCAACATGTGTCGTATCCAGAACGGGCGGATTTTCTTCTTGAAATGCGGCATCCGTGCCATCTGAACCTGGCTGTATACTGACATCAAACTTGCTCGATTTCACTTTGCACACGGCTCGCCAGTCTTTTGAGCTCGCATTCATCCTCGTTGTTGGATACGATAGATAGTACACCTGAGACGCTTGACTAGCCAAAACGAATGGATCGTACTTTCTGTACCGTCGCCCTTGGTGTATGTCTACCATCTTATATCGGTCGTGAACCTTTGTGCCAGCGCGATAACCTTCCCGAGTTGGATCGTACCATTCGCATTTGAATAGCACCACCCGTTTTATAGGCAATGCGGGATATTCGAGCTCAATGATGTCAGTAAGGTAGCCGTAGAAGTCATCCTCGTCCGAGCTATTGTCATACCGCTTGACACACACTCCGCTGTTCTCCGACGATTTTCGGCTAGCATGGGAGACTGTGGTGTCAGAATGTAACCGTACTCATCGTCAGCCAGATGACCTTTGCTCGCCTGTAAAACGACAAGTAAGTATACATAAGCGGGGCAATAAATGCGTATCACATGACGTACACGTAACCGGCAAATATGTAAACTTACATGCCACCTGAACCAATCAGCAAACTTGGCATCTAACTCATTGTTTATTGCATCGCTCGATATACCCGGTGAACGGTGTTGCAATAAATCAACGAACAAGCTGAAGCAAATTACGAATGAGTACCCTGTATATCTTTGTAATATAATGGATAGAGTAGCGCAAGGTATTTACAAATTAAAATTAGATATCGTTTATACCTCTGGAAACGGTCGACTTGACGGCAGTTGCGCAGAACATAAGAATGAGCAATCTTCAGCTCGCTGTCCACCAATATCATTTTCTTTCCCTGTCCGTGAAATCTGATCGGATGTGTGAATATCGGGAGGACACCGGATCTGGAAATGCCGTCGTCGTTCCGAGGAACATCTCTGCACCTCGACGGGACATCTGGATCGAAGTAATGAGACACGAAGGTCGAGGCTTCCTCCGTCAGGTAGGCATTGCACATCGAGTCCTCGACTTTCGCCTTGTTCTTGATGTTCAGCTTCAAACGCCTGAGATATCTGTTCATATAGGGAATATCTGTTCAAATGCTTGCGCTTAGACACATAAGAACGTCACGTAATAAATAAGAGTACCTCTCGAACGGATACATCCACCTGTACTGAACAGGACCACCAACGCGTGCCTCGTATGGTAGATGAACTGGCAGGTGTTCCATTGATTCAAAGAAGGCCGGAGGGAATACAGTTTCCAGCTTGCAAATGATCAATGGGATTTCGCCCTCCAGCCTTGACATATCATTCGTCCTGAGTCTCGTGGATGTAAGACATCTGAAGAACAGACTCATCTCGGTAAGTGCTTCCCATACATTGGTTGGAAGCAGCTCGCGGAATGCAATGGGCATCAACCGTTGCATGAACACGTGACAGTCGTGGCTCTTCATCCCGTGCAAACCGCGTTTATTCACGTCGATGTTCTTAGACAGGTTCGAAACATGGCCGTCAGGAAATCTAGCCGTCCCCAGCCACGCTAACAACGCACTGACCTGCTCCGCATTCAGCGTGTAAGAGGACTTCGGCATGTAGGATGTGCCAACAGAATGCAGCTCCGGTCGCATATTGAGGTCGCGCATATCAAGTCGTGCCTTCAAATTGTCTTTCGTTTTTCCAGGCACATTCAGCACTGTATTGAAAATGTTTTCAAACACGTTCTTCTCAATGTGTATGACATCCAGGTTGTGTCGGATCATATTGCTCTTCCAATACGGAAGCTCCCAGAATATGCTTCTCTTCTTCCACCCGATACAGTCACGGGCCAGGTATGCGTTGTGGCTGCCGTCTGGATCATCAGCGACCCCCACGAATCCACAACTGTTTATCTCCTCCAACACCTCCGCACCCGTGAGAAGCTCGGGCTTCGTGTCCTTCTCGACGATGCCAGGCATGAACGCTGTCACGCTCTTTTTGTACAAATGACGTCTGGGCAGGAACTTCCTATGGCTGTCGAACCAGCAAATCTTACGTCCATGTTTCAAGGACATCGTCTTCGCTTGCTTCATGCAGCAAGGGCAAGCGTATTTCCCCGCTGTGCTCCACCCCGACAACATAGAATAAGCCGGGAAGTCGCTGATGGTCCACATCAGCGCAGCGCGTAGCTGGAAGTTTTGTTTGGTCGATACATCGAACGTCTCCACGCCAAACTCCCACAACCACTTCAGCTCATGTATCAATGGCTGTAGGTATAGGTCGATCTTCTGTTTCGGATTCCTAGGCCCCGGTGCGATCACAGTCAAGAACATGTACGGCTTCTTCATCCACATCCAAGGTGGTAGATTGTACGGCGTCACGATTACAGGCCATGACAAATACTGCTCTCCCGACTGTCCGAACGGGTTGAACCCGTCGGTGCATAACCCCAACCTAACGTTCCTTGTTTCCGACGAAAAACCCGGATGTGTCGCATTGATGGATGGCACATCTCACCGTCTTTCGTGTAGTGCTCCGCGTGCCACCTCATCTGGCTAGCTGTGGCACCGGATGCGTAGAGCCTCTACAGTCTAGGGGCGAGAGGTAAATAGTAGAATTGCTTTCTTGGCACGTTCCGGTTTCTTTTGTTCGTTCTCCACCTGCGTGTCCCACAGACCCTGCACTTTTCTTTATCCTCGTTGATGTCCCAGTATATGATGCACCCCTCTGAACAACAATCGATCTTCTGAACCGGCAGTCCCAAACGTCTGCAGCTGTTTCTTCGTCGAATGAAAACTGTCGACCATTGTGTTCTCTTCGGGAAGAGATTCCCTCATCAGCTAACACATCCCATCGTACAATCTCTCCGTCATGCGGTGCTCCGTCTTCATGCTCGTCATCCGGCCGATCATGGACATCTGTGTGTGACTACCGCAACCGGGATACAGCGGCGTGTTGGCGGCGTTCAGCATCTAAAAAAACTGTCTCGCCTGAGGGTTCGGATCTTCCTCCACGAATACACGCGGCTGTTCATCCGGATCCTGCATTTGTAAGTACTGCTCTCCCGTAAATGCGCCGGCGGCTGCGTCTTGCACCATCTGCATGTATGGGTTGTGACATCCCTCGCCTATTTCTTCGGCATCAACCTGACCGGATCCCCCTTCGACGTGTACAGTTGCAGATGTAGACGCCCCCTCATATTCGCTGTGGCAGTACCATGTATGGTAATTGTGCACGAAACCTTGTTTCAATAAGTGAACCCTCACGTCAGCCGGATGCATATATTTACGGTTCCTGCATTTCTTACACGGACATCTAATCTGCGTTCCACTTTCATTACTCGTCGCAAAATCCATAAATTCTTCGAGACCTTCAATAAATCTAAAACTCCACTCCCCGTTGTTTACTCTCTCGTACATCCACTTTCTATCGCTCCTCCTCGGATCCATTTTCTCGCTATACCTTCAAAATAACAGCAGCTATCTTTTCTCGGTGGTGGAAAACATCAAAATTCCACACAATAAGATTTCTTCCTTCTATATTTTCGTTCAAAAGTGATGATTTATGTGTTTGAAATGAGAGAAGAATGAGAGAAGAGAAGAAGAAGAAAGATGGTTTTATGGTTCTCAGGCTGCAATATTACCGACGTCTTAGCGACGATATAGCGATGCTCAGCGACGACCAAGAAACACAAATCCCGGAAACAAACAAACACAAATACCGACGATTTAGCGACGCTCAGCGACGCCCAAGAAACACAAATACCGGAACGAATTTAGCGACGCTTTACCGACGAACTAACGACGCACGACGTCTCTTCACACCATTCGACGCGTTTTGTCGCTACGGCGTCGCTAATGCGTTGCTATTCCGCCGTGTCCGTTCAGTTCCCAACTGTTACAACGTACGACTCTTCACACCATTCGACGCGTTTCGTCGCTACGGCATCGCTAATGCGTCGCTATTCCGCACTGTCCGTTCAGTTCCCAACGGTTACAACGTGTTTACGTCGCTAATTCGTCGCTAATGCGTCGCTAATTCGAATGAACCGTCACGCCCGCACACATTACGTCGCTAATTCGTCGCTAATTCGCACGAAGCGTCACACCCGCACATATTCCCATCTTGGTTAACGGTCGAAAAATTCGTCGCAAGTTTGTCGCTATATCGTCGATAAATTTACCTATTTGTACCCCAAACATCCGCATATATATACACATACAAAGTTATAAAACATCAAAATATACCGCGTCGTTTTAGAAGAACCCCAAGGCATGGTGGAGGGGCGAACAGTGCCCCGCCACAAGGGCCTCCTCCCCAACCACCATCGGTTGAGCGGGAGGGTTCCGTATCTGTGTATGGCCCACTACCGCGAGAGGATGCTCAAGAACAAATGCCGGAACATGATATCGACTACTGTATGCTGATAGCAAACATGCAGCAGCAGTCGAGGCAACTGCACAGCATGACTAGAAGGCTGCGGAAGTTGAAATTCAGATATTACAAGCTGAAGCGCCTCCTCAAAGAGTTCGCAGAGAATGTGGCGGCCACTCTTTCTTCCGATGACGAAGAGTGAACGGCCCTTCTCCGCCTCTCTTTTAGATTTCTTTTTTTAATTTTTCGTTTCATAATGTAAATTTTTATTATTAAATTAATAAATTTTTTTTTCCAATCACCGCTTTCTTTTTCCTTAATTAATACACTTGTTTAATCCTCGACGAATCTGCGATGACACAACGACAAATCGGAATATGAACGAAAAGTAAAACAAAACATTTGCGACACGCGGGTTTCATCGACAAAAAAACCGACGATACACAACGCCAAGAACCTACTCACCGACGAATTTATTTTATCCGTGTTCTGGAATTTTAGCGACATAATAGCGACGATATAGCGACGTAACACTACAAACTACATAGCGACGAATAAAACACACAGAATAGCGACGAACCACCGACAAAACACCGACGAAATAGAAACTGACAATGCTTTTCATCGTATTTTCGTCGCAATTAACGACGAAAATGAGTGTATCGCAAATGCGTCGCAAAGTACCGACGCAACACCGACGAACCGTGGTTCGTCGGTGAATTTTTCGTCAGCAAATGAAATTCTTTTTGTGGTGATCAGCAACCATTTCGACGGCTCTAATTAATCAAAATTCCTTCCAGACACCCGATTCATTGAAATCTTCTACTTTGCAATTATTTTATTAAATTTTTTATTTTATTTTATCTGGATTGATACCAAGTTTAGATAATTTTACAGATACTATTTTAATACGTGATTCAACTTATATCATACACACACATGTGTGTATATATATGTGTGTGTATATATAAATGCAAGAGTTGACTCGTGAATATTAGGTACTACACTATACATGTGCTTTTAATGACATCTTTTATTTTAATCCCCAAAAAAAGGGGCATTTCTTGGTGACAGATTATTCAGTTTTCATTCTTATGGTCCGTGAAAATTGTTTTGGAAGTGTTTTTTTTTCCTACTCATGGAAAGTTTTGGGCCAAATTATTGTTCCTTTTTTATTTTGTTGGGTTTTGAGTAATTCAAACATAATAAATTTGACTTCATTATTGATCTTTGCAAAAAGTAGAAGTGAGATCATCTTTTAGACTTTTGAGGGCTCTTGATTAACTAATTTAATCTTCGTTTATGTTTTCCTTGTTGGTAGTCATCTCTTGTGCTTTGGACTTTCATCCAAAAGCATGTTACGAAACATGACTAGTTAAAAGAGAAAAGTACCCTTGAAAAAACAAACAATATAAGTAACATATGGTACATGTTTTTTTTTAGTTAAAAATTTTTAATTGAATAAATGAAGATGATGATGAAGATTTTTTTTCTTCACTTCCTTCATCAAATTGGGAAATATTAAAATGCTATAAAAATATGACTAGTTGATTTCTGACCAACCAAATGTATAAGATATATATGTATCTCCTGTGATAACTAATTACCATGTATTAGGTGTATAGATTTTTATTCGACATGATCGCACTTTGTTACTCCATCCATCTCAAAATATAAATTTACTTTGACTTTTCAACATAATGTAATTTACTTTGACTTTTCAACATAGTGTAATTTGCATTATATTGAAAAAGTTAAAATATATATAATGAGAGGATGTCTATTAGTTTTATTTACTTACTATACCAACAACATAGAGTTCACATGAAAGGAACAATGGTTAACAACTTCAAATGGAATGATGGTTAACACGTGAATAGCTTTGACATAGAATCAATAACTTACCGCAACTGATAAGGTTGTTCTGTAATCTTGAGGTTACGGATTCAAATTGCAGAAATAGATTTTTTGTACAAAGTGTAGAATAAGACTACACGCAAACGTTAAAATTCATTGCACCGGGAACGCCATTTTTGCTGACTTACAAACTCTTTATTAACTCATTTTGATGAAACTATGATACTGGTCGTCTTTTTCATATGAATGGAGTGACTTCTTAATTTAGAAGAACTTATAATTCATGATTTCTTATGTGGTTTGCCTTATTTATTGATAAACCTAAAAGCTATGGAATTGAATACTCACCATACGTGACGGTATTAACTAAATCCGAACATATAAGAATAAATTTATGTCTCATATAATGACAACACTACCACGGTAAATCTTTTACTGAAACTGCAATCCTATCATTTAAATTTTGTTTAGCTTCATTTGATTTACATTATGTGACTCAATAAATCTGATACAATTAAATAATGTTAATAACCGTAGAAATTACTCAATATGTAATTCATTTTAATAATTGAAATACGTCGTTTAATGTAAGAAAATCATTTTTTATAAATAGTGTCACTATTTTATGCAAAAGTTACTTTTTCAATAAGGTGAAAAAGTATAAGCAAAAATTAAATTAAAACTTTAATAGAGTGTGTGTTGTACTTATATTTGCAACTTAAATTTGGTCCCGGACTTTAACAAATATAATATCAATTACGGTATATTATTTTTGAGGCAGGGATACGAGGAGTCAAGGAATGACGAAAAGATTTATTGAACTATAACACACACATATATATAACACATATTATTTATATCTATGTTCTATATCAAGAACAACTTGGTCGGAAGTGAAACTTCAGATGGCTCTATCAAAAAGTCAAATATACACAATGTTTGACTTAATAGGGGAGGTGGGTAAGGGGGCGGATGGGATCAACTCACCGCGCGATGAGTCACCGCACTCCCCACCACGTGTCGTGTGGTGACGCACACAGTGAGAGGATACGGTGAGGAGATCTGAACCCGTGGGTGGAGGGGTGGGTGGGTGGGTTATCAGACTAATTATTTTCGTGATCACACATCGGAAAACCCTGACAACGTGGTACTTGCACATGATTTCAATCAATTTTTTCATAAGCTTATCCAGCAAAGGCCAGACTGATTAAGGCTTAACTTTGATACTTGCATTAACTAAATAACATTTAGTTAATCTATGAACAATTTTTCTAACTCGAGTATAAACTGAGCTATGACCTATAACAACAACATTTTATTATTAATCATAAGCGAAGAAGCTCAAAGGCATTTTCGGTGTACTATGCTTCTATGTTTGAGCAGGATCTGGAGAGGGGCCGGATCGCTTCACGATCTGATGTATGCAGCCTTCCTCTACAATTTGTATAAGAGGCTGTTTCCACGGCTTAAACCATTACTTTAACGTCACAAAATATGAACCTTACCAATTGATCCAAGGCCCGTCTTCACAAAGAAGCTCAAGGTGGAATCAATTGGCCTTCTACCATGAGCTCATTCGCGGTATGACACCAATAAATTAATACTTGAAGGTATCCATATTAATTTGTTTAGCATTGACATCCAATATTTGGATTATGTACTTTAGTCGAATTATTGCAAATATTCCCTATAAACTAAATTTTAAATCATAAAATGCCATATATATAAACTGTTTCTATGAAGGTGTTTGTAACTTCGCTTTAGTTTAAGGGGTATTTGCGAATATGGTTGCGTACATCCGATCCTTCCATATCCGTCACAATTTTTCATTTCCAATGGAGTCAATGACACATTCTTTCTTGACTTTGGAATATGATGGAATAAAGCAAAACAACTCCTTACATTGGTTGTGCTTCTTATATTGTGAAGTAGCAGTTGATTGACTCAACTTGACTTATTATGGGTCATTGGAAAATAATCTGTGTGTGTTTCTAACACATGGGTATGGTTGCGTGTTAAGTTGTAAAACGTTTTGATGATGAAAAGATGTTTTGTATAAGTTAAAACTATGCTTAATATTCGATGCAAGATAGGCAAAACATATTATGTCCAAAGATGGTTGAGATTGGAAGTCACTGGTTGACATCGATCTCTTAAACAGGGGACATCGATCGATCGATGTACTTCAGCCCCTGACATCGATCGATCGATGTCTGTCTGAGAACATCGAACCCTCAACCACAAGGACATCGATCGATCGATGTCACTTCATACCCTGACTTCGATCGATCGATGTTGAACTGAGGACTTCGATCTCTAAACCAGGTGACATCGATCGATCGATGTCACTTCAGCCCCTGACATCGATCGATCGATGTCTGACTGAGTACTTCAGTCTCTAAACCTGGTGACATAGATCGATCGATGTGCTGCAGAATTCAAATTTTTTGAACGTTAGAATAAAATCCAAGGTTGATTTTCAAGGTTTTCTCTTTCCAATCTTCTTCAAACTTCTTGTGGACTTTAACCCAACTTGTTACATGCTTCCTTGACTATTGTAAGCTTGTCTAAGATTCTCTAGGGTGGCTATCCAAGACCAAATCACTCCATAGGGTGGCTAAAGACTATTTTGGCATTGTCTTGACATTTTTGAAGATGAAGACTTGGTGGAAGGCCTCAAAAACGTGGTGAACTTCATCTATAAATAGAGGAGGTTTGGATGAAGCAAAAACACACTTTCAACATCATCTAGCTTCATTTTACATTGTTGTATATTTCTCTCATACTTGTAAATTTGTTTAAAGCTTGTCTAGCTTTCTTTGATCTTCATTGTTTGTATTTTGAGAGAAAGAGAGTCAAGCACAAGAGGAACCATAAATATTTGATCTCTAGCTTGTGCTTAGACTTGTGAGAAAGTGTGAACCTTACTATATATCTTCAACCCATTGTGAGAAGTTCTTGAGAGAACTTTTGTTGAAGCTGTAAGGAAGCAAGAAGTTGTTCTTGCTAAGAGCTGCAGTTGTTGTAGTTGCACAAGTGTGTTGTGCAAAAAGTTGCTGTTGTTGTTGCTTACACTAAAGTGTTAGTGTAAGTGTTGCTGTGGTTGTTCTTATTGTTCATAATAAGAAGAGTAGTTGTTGAAAATCCACTTTGGAAACAAAGTGGTAGTGGAGTAGAATCATTTACGATTCGAACCACTCTATATCCGGTGTACTCTTTTATTGTCTCTCATCTCCAATTCTTGCTCTGATTTTGAATATCTTTCTGAGTTGAGAAAAACAAGAAAATTCCGCAAAAGAGCCAAACACTCTATTCACCCCCCCCTCTAGAGTGTATTTCGGACCTTACATTGCGTACATCCGACCACCCATACCTCGCCATAGACGGGAGCCTTTAAGGCAATGCAGTAATGTTGTTTTTGTTGTTGTTGTTGCAAGTGACCTCTTCTATGTCATGCCTTGCGTACTGCAACAACAACAACAACAACAACAACATTACATCATTGTCTTAGAGACTTCTGTCTATAGTGGGGTAGAAGGGGTCAAATGTATGCAACCGTACTCATGTGTTAAAATCACAAATGTTGTTTTCCGATGACCCATATAGGTTAGAAAATCCGGTCCAAGAAAAGTTGGTATTCTGGCTAGCTTGCTTTGACGAGGCTCCTCATTTCCTTGGGGAGTAGCCTCACGTATTCGCTTACCAGTACTCGTTTCTTCTTGATTTTTGTCTTTCCTCAGAAAGACATCTTCAAAGAACACTGCATTCCTTGACTCTATAACAAAGTTTTCATGTATGTCAGGAATATCCGACTTGTGCACCAAGAACCGATATGCACTACTGTTGGTTGCATATCCTATAAATATGCAGTCAACTATTTTAGGCCCTATTTTAACTTGTTTTGGTTTAGGTACAATAACCTTTGCCAGACATCTCCACACTTTCAAGTATTTGTATCTAGGCTTGTGGCCTTTTCAAAGCTCGTATGGGGTTTCATCCATCTACTTAGATGTAATTCTATTCAAAATGACGTTAGTTGAGAGAACGGTTTCATCCCATAAGTTTTGAGGTAAACCTGACCTTATCAACATAGCATTCATCATCTCTTTCACAGTACGGTTCTTGCGTTCAGCAATACTACTTGATTTAGGTGAATATGGTGCAGTCGTTTGATGAATAATGCCATGTTCTGAAGAGAATTCATTAAACGGTGTTTCATATTCGCCACCTCTATCATTACGAATTGCTTTAATTCGTTTGCTAAGTTGATTCTCAACTCCATTTTTACAGTCTTTGGAAGCATCAATGGCCTCATCTTTGCTATTTAGCAAATAGACATAACAGTATCGTGTGCAATCGTCGATAAAAGTTACGAAATACTTTTTACCACCTCTCGTTTGCACAAACGTTAAATCACACATATCGGTATAAATTAAACCTAAAGATTCAATGTTACTTTCTATGGAAGGAAATGTCGCCTTCGCCATCTTCGCTTCAACACATATCTGGCATTTTTCATTATCAAAATTTAATTTGGGTAGCAAGACAAGATTAATCGTACGCTGTATTGACTTATAATTAACATGTCCCAAACGAAAATATCATAAACAAGAAGGCTCAAGCATATAAGCAGAAGAGAAAGTATTATTATTAGCCTCTGCGGGCAAATCCCTTTTGGGTACAATAGTGATGACATTCAATTTAAACATCCTATTCGACAAGTACCCCTTGCCAAATACATGCTATTTTTCGAAAGAATAACTTTATTGGACTCTAACACTAGTCTAAAACCATGCATTACTAGAAGAGCTCCAAATACTAAATTCTTTCGAATGTCGGGACGTGCAACACATTCTGTAGACTCAGATGCTTCCCTAAGCTGAGCTTCAAAATAACTTTGCCCTTGCCTTCGATCTTCGATGAACCGAGTTTCCCATGTAAAGTTGTTCGTTATTCATGGCCTGGTACTCTATGAACATCTCTCTGCTGGAGCAGATATGTCTCGTGGCGCCAGTATTGAGCCACCATTCGCGCATGTTCCCCACAGCGTTGCACTTTGAGACCACCACATAGAGGTTGAGATCGTCCATGACATCAACGATGTTCGCCTTTATCTTGGTCTGCTTCTTCTTAGGCTTTCGACGCTTATTGCTGACATGCCCCTGAATGCCATAGTTGTAGCATTTTCCGGTGAACTTCTTGGCGATCTGCTTGCCTTTCTTGTTCACCCAAGTTGGCCCTTCTTTTTCTTGACCTCTGCAACATAGGCCTTGACCTGATCAGAGTTTGATTGTGGCTTTCGTTCAGATCTTTGATTGTCTTCCTCTATGCGGAGTCGAATAAGCAGATCTTCCAATGTCATCTCCTTTCTCTTGTGCTTGACATACTTCTGAATTCTCTCCACGGAAGAGGTAGCTTCTCAATCACTACAGCCACCATGAAAGATTCACTGAGCAACATGCCCTCCTCTTCTATCTCGGCTACCAACATATGAAGTTCCTCAACTTGAGAAACAACAATGCGAGAATCAGACATTTTCAAAACCAGGAATTAGCCAACAATAAATTTCTTAGTGCCGTCATCTTCCTTACGGTATTTCTTTTTCAAAGCCCGCGTACAGTATAAGCCATACGAGGAGTTGTCCAAGCACCCAGAATATGGCTAAAACAAACATATTTGTTGAAGTTCCATGCTTCAACAAATAGTTTGTGTTCCATATTCTGGGTCTGGTCCTCCCCATGATCTACCACAGGCGGGTCCTCGGTCATAAACGAGGCCAACCCCATGGCAGACAAGAAGAATAACATCTTCTGCTGCCAGCGCTTAGAGAAGCTCCCACTGAACTTCTCCGGTTTCTCCACTTAAGCCACCGCAGGACCCTGTGCAAGAGCATGCATCAGCACCCCATCATTACGCCTTGAACCGAGCTAGAGCTTGCTTTCTCCATTAAGATTCTATAAGCACGTCAGAAACAAACGAAATCAGTACAGAAACAATAACAATATGTCTTAAGAATTGTTGAGAAAAACTCAAGTCCGACTAAATTGACCTTTGTACAGTCTATTTGTGAAATAAAGCAGTGGCCGACCTGCCGACCTCAGTTTAGGCTAGATCGATCTGCCAAGTCAAGACAGTTCATATAGATCAATTGAGTTTACGTTCTGAACAGTCAGTCGACATGCCGATCTGAACTGAATAGCACTTCATACAGTAGTTCTATGCTATCAGTCTTCCAGCCGAGTTGAACTCAAGTTAGATTGATCAGACAGATCAGATCAGTCCAGTCAGCGCAATTGTATTTGCATTCTGGACTGATGACCGACCTACCGACCTCGGCACCTCAGCACGACCGCAACGTGTGCTTTCAGCCGCTTCACCCGAGCTCAACACAAAGCAGAGCTCAGCACGTCAGTGCTGTAGAACAACGAATATTCTCAGCCAAACAGCAGAGCTCATCACACAGCAGAGCCCAGCTCGGCAGCATTGTACAATAAGAGTATTGCGCTATCCTTCGATCAGCAGAGCTCAGCACAAAGCAGAGTTCAGCATGACAATAACCTCAATAGCTCAGATGAGCTAAGATCCAAGGTGAGTCCAGGACTCTTTCCTTAAGACGTATTGCTCCAGTATACTGTGTCCAACCGGATAGATCAATCTTCTCCTAGGATACAACGGAAGTCAGTTCAGACGAGCGACACTGCAGCGCATGAACTCTACGGACATGTAAGTTGCCCTGAACTTCTCGGATTACTTGGAAATGTAGATGAGGGAGAGTGATTATGTAGAAACAGATCGTAGAGAAAAGAGAACTGAATTTCTGAGTGAGTGCGTGACCACAGAGGCCAGCTCGACCACTATTTATAGGAAAATTCTGAGGTCAGTCTGTTACAGCCAATTCAACCACAGCCGTAGGATTAGATACCTACCCAGCCTGAACCCTTGGATCAGATAACCACACCAGGTCTGCCCTTAGTCGTCAGATCGAGTAACTGTTCAATTTGAGCTATCAGAGCATAAAAAATTTCAGGTCAGCTCAGCTGGTTAAAGCTCCAACAACTTTTCAAAATTTAACCTTAGCATATCTTAACAATCTGGAAGTTTGAACTCAAACAAAATCCACCCCAGCTGATAAGATCCGACCGCTGTTACAGGACCGGGCCTGCAGTCTGCAGCCCGTAGCCTACAACCCGGCATGTAGTCTAGTCTGCAAGCTGAGCCCATCAAGTCCGCAGCTCATTCCGCAACCTGAGCACATCAGCTGCAAGCTGAGCTGAGCCGACTTTCTCCCATACTTTGACTATTAATTTCTCATTTACCTGGCATCCAAATTGAGTGATTCAAAAACCTAAAATTATCTATTCATCATGTTGATAGTTAAAGACTCATTAGTTTCTACTCATTATTAATGAAACTAATCATAACTCAACTCAAAATATGTTGCTTACCATAGTTTGCAACTTGGCCAATTTCAATTTCTTTTAAATTTCTCCAACTATTACCAGCGGTAAAGTCTTGTATTTGGTCTTCCACAATTGTAGTTGATTGTAAATATTTGGATTTATTCTGGTTAGGAATATATTAGGCAAGGTATTTTTATTCCATGTTTGGTTGCATTATAAATTCTATCTATGATACTACACAGTGAATGGAGACGTCGAGATTTTCCGCCTCAACAACAGCAATAACATTTTCCATTGCATTAGAGCTTCCGCCTATAGCGAAATAAGAAGGTTGGATGTACACAAATTTACCATGTGTTAAAAACAGAGGTTGTTTCCGAATGACTTGTAATAGAAACTGCATCAAATATTGTATCGATTAACTGCTACTTCACATTATAAGAAGCGCATATAAATGAGTGAGTCATTTTACTTTATTTCATCATATTGCAAAGTCAAATAAGAATGTGTCTTTGACTATATTGGAAATAAAAACGTTCCTCCAATATTCCTAATAAGTATAACTATTTAGCTTCTCAGGTGCCACAATTTCGTCATTTTCTGGGGGTGACGATCTATAAGGTACCCTTCTAGTAGTACATCAGCTAAGTTAGGAGCTTATATTCAACTCATCAGGAAGAAATATGATCCTTAGATTCGTAATTACTGAAGATGTCAGCAATATTTGATCTACAAGCATAATTATGAAAATAAAATAGAAAAACTCTGGGAATCACAATCATTACAATGCTTGACTTAGTCTAATTCATAACTTGCATAACAAGGGACGTATTTAACATATGTCGTATTAGAATGACTATGTACTTAAGTATATGTGGGAGATAATCGTGATTTCATGCTTCCAAGCCTTTAATTCATAATATCTGAAATAAAATCGAGTGCGAGCTTGGAGTAACCAGTAACGTTGCTTCTTTGTAAATTTGAGGTCATGGATTTGAGCCACGGAAACAACCTCTTGTACAAAAGTATAAGATAAGGCTGATACATCAGATCGTGAAGCGATCCGACCTCTTTCCAGACCATACGCAAACGCGGGAGCCTAGTGCACCAAAAACACCATTTTTTATCGGTAATAAAATCATTTCAAAGATACAAGGATATGCTACATAAAACTATAATATATACCTTAACATATTTTTAGTATTAGACGCATCACAATATAGGATCGGATCTGCTGACCGGTGGATGAAGGTCAGCCGCATGGCTGTGTGGCAGCATCCTACCTGCGATCACGATGCTGACCTGCATTCACCGATCAGCAGATCCGAGTTGTCAAAATGCAAGATGAATAAAAAGTTATGTAGTTAAATAATAATAACACGTGCTAACACAAGTTTCCATCTGTTTCTTCTTCATATTGTATTTCTTGGTGAGTTGACTATAAACTCCGGCCGGCTGAGCCGCTGCATGGTGCGTAATGTCTTCTTTTAATACCAATGGAGAATCGCCATTGATCAAGAATGAATTCAGGAAGCATAGATGCACAAGTCCACTGGAGAGAATGTGACCAAAAAGGAGTGCATCGTGCCTCATACCCTATCCTCCTTACAGCCGCTTTGGCATAACTTCTAGGGGAGGGAATGAAAATTGATGACTTGTCAATATGTGCCACCCTTGAAGCCATTTTGGTTGAAACATATAGTGGAACCTGCCACACAAAATTTAATACTTGTCAATATGTGACACCCATCACCCTTTGTAGGTCGCCAACACCAACCGCCTCTACTAACCACATAACAACACGCGATTGACAGTCACGTCGGTCAACGAGTCTAACCCATTATCGATGTCTATATCTTAAAACAACACCTCATCCACCCTTTATATATGTATATTGTCTTATCTTGCATTATGATTTAAAAAGGTGTAAAATTAGACAAGAAATTTGAGCCTAAAATTGGTGCTATACTTTTGAGACCAACACCCCTCTCCCCCTCTCCCCCCCCCACCTTCTAAAGTATCAAATCAAGAACTACAGTATCACCGATTTCCCACTAGTTCTGGTAACATTTAGACTTCCAATAATGATGTTAATTTATTATTTCTGAAAAGTTCGAGAGAAAATAAATATATCGTTGAAAATATTAGGGTGTGATCCAACAAATCACTTTTAGGTTCGATTTAAACAGCCATTTTTAAGACTCGGAAGTGTACCCGAAATCATACCTAGAAAGAGGTCCCGAAACAAAAATCACAATTTATGTAGAAAACTATAATATAGGCATATTTGCATGGTTCTGCCAGGTTAGGTAATGCATCACATTTCAGCTTTTATTAATATTTTCGGTATCATTGAACTAAAAAACAAATAAGATACAGAATCAGCACTTTCTTAAACAATACTTTATGATTGTTAAAAGTTGAACCTACATGGGGTGAGGCTCATATACACTCAAAACCTTAAAACAATGGATGATGGTACCTCACCCTCATATAACTATGTATTTTATCCTAAAGTGACCAATATAGGACAATGTCCTCAATATCCGCCCTCACGTGGCAACGTGGTTTGACGCACACACGTCTTAGAACCCGTCCTCAATCACAAACCACAAGTCATGCATGAACATCTGTACTACACACGTACTTTAGAACCCGTCCTCAATCACAAACCACAAGCTAGACATGAACATCTTGTTAGGTCTGAAACACACTCTAGACGGGGGTTGAGTAGAGTGTTTGGCACTTTTTACGGAATTTTCTTGTTTGGCTCAACTCAAAAGAAATTCAAAATCAAAGCAAGAATGGGAGATGAGAAGCAATGAATGTGTACACCGAATATAAAGTGGTTTGAATCGTAAATGATTCTACTCCACTACCACTTTGTTGCCAAAGTGGATTTTCAACAGCTACTCTTCTTATAAAGCAATAAGAACAACCACAGCAACACTTACACTAACACCTTAGTGTAAGCAATCAACAACAGCAACTTCTTGCACACACGTCACTTGTGCAACTACAGCAACTACAGCTCTTTAGCAAGAACAACTTCTTGCTACCTCACAAACTTCAATAGAGTTCCCTCAAGAACTTCTCACAATAGGTTGAAGAAATATAGTAAGGTTCACACTTTCTCACTAGTCTAATCACAAGCAAGAGATCAAATATTTATGGTTTTTCTTGTGCTTGACTCTCTATCTCTCGATATACAACAATGAAGAGAAAAGAAAAGCTTTACAAGCTTTAAGAAAATTTACAAGTATGAGAGAACTATACAACAATGAATAATGAAGCTAGATGATGTTGAAAGTATGTGTTTGCCTCATCCAAGCTTCTCCCATTTATAGATGAAGTTGACCACGTTTTTGAGGCTCTCCACCAAGTCTTCATCTTCAAAAATGTTAAGATAATGTTCAAATAGTCTTTAGCCACCCTATGAAGTGATTTGATCTTCAATAGCCACCCTAGAGAATCTTAGACGTGGTTAAAATAGTCAAGGAATCATGTAGTATGTTGGGTTAAAGTCCACAAGATATTAGAGAAAGATTAGAAAACATCATAGATCTCCCTTGGATTTTGTTCCAACGTTCAAAAAAATTTTGACTTCTGGGGACGTCGATCGATCCACGTGCCAGTGCTGAGAGATCGATGTCTCTCAGAATGACGTCGATCGATCGACGTCTCCCTGGCTGAGAGATCGACGTCTCTCAGAATGACGTCGATCGATCGACGTCTCCTTAGCTGAGAGATCGACGTCTCCCAGCAGTACGTCGATCGATCCACGTCTCTTGGCTGAGAGATGGACGTGGATCTGAGAGCTCAAACTTTTACAACCTTCACGTGGATCGATCTATGTGCCTCCCTGAGGGGCTGATGTATACGTCAATCGGAAGAGAATGTGATGCCGGGGATGCACGCTTTTATTTTTGCCTTGAGCTTGGCAAATCTTGACTCATGCATGGACACTTTGCCTCTAAGCTTACCAACCTTCTGTTGAAGACTCGTAATTTGAGCCTGAAGTTCAGGGACATTTGTGCTCAACCCACTAGCTTCTTCTCGAGTATCAGGTTCAGGAATAGGTGCCTCGTCCGGAAGTCCTTCGTCTTCTCCTGCTTCATCCTCTTGTTCTCTCCCTCTCATTGCCTCTTTTCTAGCCTTGAGTATTTGTTGGATGTTGACCTTATCATAAAAATCCTTGTGCGTAATGTCGTCAACATCCGTGTCATCTACATAAATACCTGACTTTACAAGCATCCTATAGATAAGGTTACTATAGGGTAGGGCTTTGTTTTGTTTGGTGGCGGCTTCAATAACATTGGTCATAAAGGGCTCCCCAAAGTTAACCTTTTCACGGTTGGCTATGCGGTATGCTATATAAAAGTCTAGGTTACTTGGCCCTTTGGCGGATCTACCATTGATACAAAATGTAACGATGGCAAGAAGGGTTCGATAAACCAAGGGCATATCGTTGGCATTCTTAGTGGGATGAAAGCATAAGAATGACTTCACTTCATCCTCAGTGACTCTCCACCGAGCCACATCCCACTTTCATGCATCAAACTCAAAGTACCCCTCGTTGGGTATACCAATCAATTCACAAATTTTTTCAACTTTCCATTTAATGTGACGTCCATCAATAACGGATTGTAGAGCTAAAGGAAGGTCATTTATGTATTGAATCAATAAATTGGCATAAAAGAGTCTAGTATACCTAGTGGACATTTTGTACATCTCTCTCTCATTCCAAATATTCCTCCATTCTTGAACATCTAACCACTCAATGATAGGACTTAATTCATTATTGCTTAGAATACCATTTATTCTAAGCAATTTGAGTGGGATGGTGGCTCTCTCATCATCTTCCCATTTATCAAATAATATTTGAGCATGTCTAGTGATATACCTTACATGCCCAGGGGGTAGAGGCTCCATCAAGGCATTCTTGGCTTCTTTGGCTTTGATCCAAGGAAAGTTATAGAGAGTTAACCCACTTCTAATCTCGGCAAGAATTTGTCCTTCGCTCTCATCCATAGATTGTTTTCTTCTAGGTTGAGAAGTTTGTCCTTGAGAATGGTTGCTTGACCCTTCTCCTCCACTCCTAGAGGATCTTGGCCTCTTGGTTGTGTTTTTGCTTCTTGAAGACATTTTTGAAGATTTGGGGCTTGAGAGATTGAAAATTTTAGGTTGAAATAGAGAAATTCAAGAGAGGAAATCAAGAATCAAGAGTAGAGATGATTAACCCTTGATTTAGAGATGAAAAAGAAGAGAGGGTAGGTTTTTGGAGAAGGAGGCGCAGGTTTTGATAGGGTTTCAATCGATTGAAATGGTTAGAAATGAAGAAGGGTTCGCGTTTTGGAGAATTTTAAGGTTGCAGATTCGACGACATCGATCGATCGACGTCAGAGATCGACGTACGTTGATCTCTTGTTTTGGTGAATATATCTGCTAGTTGATCATTTGTTGGAACAAATTCAACGCATACCAATCCTTTTTGAACGCAATCCCTTATGAAGTGATGCCTCACTTCTATATGTTTGGTCCTACTGTGATGTACTGGGCTTTGCGCTATACTTATGGCTGAGGTGTTGTCACATAGGATAGGAACTTTATCAAACTTAACATTATAATCGTTTAAGGTGTTGATCATCCAAAGTAGTTGTGCACAACACGAAGCGGCCGATACATATTCGGATTCCGCCGTTGAAAGTAACACACTATTTTGTTTCTTAGAGAACCAAGAAACTAAGCAATCTCCAAGGAATTGGCATATCCCGGAGGTGCTTTTCCTATCAACAAGATTTCCGGCATAGTCGGAGTCACTATACTCTCTTAAATAAAAATATCCATTTTTGGGATAAAACAACCCAAAGTCCAAAGTTCCTTTCAAATACCTAAAGATACGTTTAATGGCAACTAAATGCGATTCCTTAGGCATACTTTGAAATCTAGCACATAAGCACACAACATGCAAAATATCCGGTCTACTAGCGGTTAAATAAAGTAAACTACCAATCATACCCCTATGTTTGGTTACCTCAACTGGCTTTCCTTTTTCGTCTTTGTCAAGCTTTGTACTTGTGCTCATAGGTGTGCTTACACTTCTTCCATCCTCAAATTTGTACTTCTTGAGCATATCCTTTGTATACTTCGTTTGAGATATATACACTCCATCTTGAGTTTGCTTGATTTGAAGACCAAGAAAGTAGTTGAGTTCACCCATCATGCTCATTTCAAATTCTCCTTCCATAAATTTTGCAAAATGCTCACAAAGAGAATCATTAGTAGCACCAAATATAATATCATTCACATAAATTTGAACAAGCAATTGATGGTTTCTTTGTTCTTTAATAAAAAGAGTAGTGTCGACTTTTCCTCTTGAAAACTCATTTTCAAGTAGGAAGTTACTTAACCTATCATACCACGCCCTAGGAGCTTGTTTAAGTCCATAAAGGGCCTTTTTGAGTTTAAATACATGATTTGGATAATCATGATTTTCAAACCCCGGAGGTTGAGCCACATACACCTCTTCTTGAATTATTCCATTCAAGAATGCGGATTTCACATCCATTTGATATAGTTTGAAATCCTTATAGCATGCATATGCTAATAGCATTCAAATAGCTTCTAACCTAGCTACAGGGGCAAAGGTCTCATCATAGTCTATGCCTTCCTCTTGCCTATATCCTTGGGCTACTAACTTAGCTTTGTTTCTAGTGATGTTTCCTTTATCATTCATTTTGTTTCTAAAAACCCATTTAGTGCCAATTACGGGATGATCACTAGGTTTAGCAACTAATTCTCAAACATCACTTCTTTCAAATTGATTTAGTTCTTCTTGCATGGCTAATACCCAATCTTCATCATTTATTGCCTCCTTTATATTTTTAGGCTCAACTTGTGAAATAAAGGTATTTTCAATGAATTTCCTCCTTGTCATTATGCCTTGGCTAGTTTCACCTAATATTAACTCTTTAGGGTGATCTTTCCTATACTTGTATGAATCCGGTAAATTTGAGGTATCTCCTCCTACTTTTTCATCTTCAACCTTAGGTTCAAGGGGATCAATCCTAAGGTCAATGACATTATTGCCTTTTGGATTCTCAAATTTCTCTATATGATTTACTTCAATTATTTCATCATCATCATCATTAGTGTTTGATTCATCCTCAATGAGTTCACTAAACTTGACATGAATTGATTCTTCAACTTTCATGCTTCTTTTATTATATACCCTAAATGCTTTGCTATTTTGAGCATAACCCATGAAGGTTCCTTCATCCGCTTTGAAATCGAGTTTATCCAAGTTATCCTTGGTGTTAAGTATAAAGCACTTACAACCAAAAACCTTGAAATAACCAATATTTGGTACTCTACCTTTCCAAAGCTCATGAGGAGTCTTTTTGAGAGATGGTGTCAAATAAACTCTATTGGTCACATGACAAGCGGTGTTTACCGCTTCGGTCCAAAAATACTTAGGTAGCTCAAATTCATTTAACATAGCTCTACTCATTTCTTGAAGTGTTCTATTTTTCCTTTCCGCAACTCTGTTTTGTTGAGGAGTTCTTGGAGCCGATAAATTGTGTCTATGCCCTTTGGATACACAAAATTCTTGAAATTCTCCATCAAACTCACCACCTCTATCACTTCTAATTTCCTTAATTATGTCTTCTCTTTGATTTTCTAATCTCCTACAAAGCTTTATAAATTCTAGGCATGCATCATTCTTTTTAGCTAAGAACATTACCCAAGTGTATCTAGAGAAGTCATCTACCACCACAAAGGTGTAATGTTTTCCACTTAGACTTGCCGTACCAATATCCCCATACAAATCCATATGAAGTAATTGTAGAGGTTTGGTGGTGGAGATTTCACTTTTGGGCTTGAAACTTGTTTTAACAAGCGTTGCCTTTTGACAAGTGTCACATAATCCATGGTTTTCGAAATTTAATTTTGGAAGACCTTAGACTTTTTCATTTTTGCAAATCTCTTTGAAATTCTTAAAACTAATATGTCTAAGTCGTCTATGCCATAGTTGAGTCAAATCATTTTTGGCAACTAGGCAAGAAACATTTTGTGATATCAAATCATGTGTACTAAATTTGTAAACATCATTTTTTCGTATAGCCTCAAAAACAATCTTATCGTTCTTTTTCACAACACATTTTCTTTTCACAAATTCAATTTGAACATAGTTGGCTAACACTTATCAAATTATACTTAAGCCCTTCTACATATAGTACATTATTAATAGTGAAAGACGAATTGCCTATTTCTCCATGTCCAAGGATTTTGGCTCTCCCATTTCCAAAATGCACCGTTCTACCATCTTGGAGCTTGAGCTTGGTGAACAATGTCTTGTCTCCGGTCATGTGCGTTGAACATCTGCTGCCCATAAGCCATTTGGTTCCTTTTTCTTTGGCTACTCCATTTATCTTGAGAGCCTACAAAAACAAAAGATTTATGCATTGGTACCCTTTGATGGTTGGGTCCTTTAGGGTTAGTTTTTCGATCCTTAGGCTTCCAAACATACATGCCTCCAAATCTAGTTCTACATTCATTGTTCACATGTCCTACTTTGTTGCAATGGAAACAAGTGGGTACATGCCTTGGTTTAGAAGGTAATGAATTTTGTTTTTTCTTTCTATTGTTTGCCTTTTTCTTTAAAGACTTAGTCTTAATGGAAGAATGTGATGAATTAAATCCTAAACTGGATTTATCATTTCCGATTCTTTGATTTCCAAGTAGTATGTCTAAATTATTTTTACCATTTGTTAATTTTTGCAAGTCTAACCTTAGTTTTTCACATTCTTTTCTAATTTCTACATTTTCAAGAGCTACGGTTTTATGCATGGTGAGTATGATGTCATGTTCTTGAATTATCAAAATGTTCTTGTCATGCAAGCTCTTATTTTCTAAGATGCGTTTCTTGAACTCTTTCTTCAAATGCTCATATTTTAAATTCAATTTTTCAAAATCATCTTGCAAATCTCCTATTTCATTATGTAAATTTGAAGGATTAGAATTTACCTCATGATCATCTTCAATTGCCTGAGACAAGTATGTTGAATCTTTGGATTGTCAACTATTGCAACAAGTCCAACACCTTAATCTTCACTCTCTTCTCCTTCCGATTCGGAAAGAAGATCATCCCACGTGGTTACCTCCGCATTGAGGGCTTTCTTCTTTTGAGGAAAGACCTTCTTTTCTTGCTTTTGCGGCTCTTTTACGTGGCAATCGGCAATGAAATGACCGGGTCGACCACATCTATAGCAGTTTTCACTTGCTTCCTTTTCTTTAGATGGTCTTTTGAAAAACTTTCTTGCTTGAGCTTTGTTTCTAGTTGTCATTCTCCTAAATTTTCTTACTAGAAGGGCAACTTCTTTATCCGATTCATCGGACTCTACCACCAATTCTTTGTGTGATGTTTGTGTGGGCTTGATAGGGTTCATCCTATTTTGTTCATCAATAAGAATTTCATGAGTAAGAAGATTACCGGATAGCTCATCAAGGGTAAGAGTCTTGAGATTCTTTGATTCGGTGATGGCGGTGACTTTAAGTGTCCATTCTCTTGGCAAGGAGTTGAGGAGTTTTGAGACAAGGTCTTCAATTAAGATTTTCTTGTCTACCATTGAGACTTGATTCACTATTCATGTGAATCGGTCGATTGTTTCCTCAATCTTCTCACCGCTCTTCATTCCGAGCATCTCATACTCCTTCATGAGCATGAGTCTTTTGGCCATTCTTACTTGCTCAGTTTGTTTGAGTATCATTTCAAGCCTTTTCCATGGCTCATGGGATGTTTCAAGACCTTGAAGCCTAATGAGCTCGGTGGTGGTAAGAGCACTTGAGAGAATATCAAATGCTTTGCCATTGATTGCGAATTTTACCTTTTCTTCGTCGGTGTAGTCATCTTCATCTTTGAACATTGATTCTCCTTTTGAGTTGGTAATCATAGGAACTTCAATTCCTTTGACAACAGTTCTCCATATATCAAATCCACCGCCTTTCAAATGATTGATCATTCAAAATCTCCACAAAGAATAATTTTGGGCATCAAACATAGGTGCTTTAGTGTTTGATCTGGAAAATAGTGCAGTAGGCTTAGGAGATGAAGTGTGAGATGAAGAGGTTGAGGTTGAGGTTGTCATTGCCATGATCTTTAACCTTGCTACTTGCAAAGATAGGCCAAGCAATCAAGGTTAGGCTCTGATACCAATTGTTAGGTCTGAAACACACTCTAGAGGGGGAGGGAGGGTGAATAGAGTGTTCAGCACTTTTTGCGGAATTTTCTTGTTTGGCTCAACTCAAAAGAAATTCAAAATCAAAGCAAGAACGGGAGATGAGAAGCAATGAATGTGTACACCGGATATAAAGTGGTTCGAATCGTAAATGATTCTACTCCACTACCACTTTGTTGCCAAAGTGGATTTTCAACAGCTACTCTTCTTATTAAAGTAATAAGAACAACCACAGCAACACTTACACTAACACCTTAGTGTAAGCAATCAACAACAGCAACTTCTTGCACACACCTCACTTGTGCAACTACAGCAACTACAGCTCTTTAGCAAGAACAACTTCTTGCTACCTCACAAACTTCAACAAAGTTCCCTCAAGAACTTCTCACAGTAGGTTGAAAAAATATAGTAAGGTTCACACTTTCTCACTAGTCTAAGCACAAGCAAGAGATCAAATATTTATGGTTCTTCTTGTGCTTGACTCTCTATCTCTCAATATACAACAATGAAGAGAAAAGAAAAGCTTAACAAGCTTTAAGCAAATTTACAAGTATGAGAGAACTATACAACAATGAAAAATGAAGCTAGATGATGTTGAAAGTGTGTGTTTGCCTCATCCAAACTTCTCCCATTTATAGATGAGGTTGACCACGTTTTTGAGGCTCTCCACCAAGTCTTCATCTTCAAAAAAGTTAAGATAATGTTCAAATAGTCTTTAGCCACCCTATGGAGTGATTTGATCTTCAATAGCCATCCTAGAGAATCTTAGACATGGTTAAAATAGTCAAGGAAGCATGTAGTATGTTGGGTTAAAGTCCACAAGAAATTTGAGCAAGATTGGAGAGAGAAAACATCATAGATCTCCCTTGGATTTTGTTCCAACGTTCAAAAAAATTTTGACTTCTGGGGACGTCGATCGATCCAAGTGCCAGTGCTGAGAGATCGACGTCTCTCAGAATGACGTCGATCGATCGACGTCTCCCTGGCTGAGAGATCGACGTCTCTCAGAATGACGTCGATCGATCGACGTCTCCTTAGCTGAGAGATCGACGTCTCCCAGCAGTACGTCGATCGATCCACGTCTCTTGGCTGAGAGATTGACGTGGATCTGAGATCTCAAACTTTTACAACCTTCACATGGATCAATCTATGTGCCTCCCTGAGGGGCTGATGTATACGTCAATCGATCCATGTGAGAGATTGACGTCTCGCAATATGTTTTTCTCAATTTGCTTCAAACTCAAAGTGTGGAATTCCATTTTAGCCCTTTTAAAATATCTTTTAACATCATCAAAACATTTTATAATCCAACACATCTTAATTTGGATAAGGAAAGACAATAAATGGCCAACTATGGGTCATGCAAGATTTAAATCAACATTTTAAACCTGCCCTGATACCATGTTGAAACTTGGCTTACATGAGGCGAGGTTCATATCAACACAATGGATGGTGGTACATCATCCTCGTATAACCCATATATTTTATCTCAAAGTAGCCAATGTAGGACAATATTCTCAATAAAGATAATAAGACTATCTTAAATAAATAAATAACTAATATTCCTCTACCATGACATTATTGCAAAAGCTGTAGAATATTCTGTAATGAAAATTAGAAGGGTTATGAATTAATAGAGGCAAACTCCAAACGTAATAATTGGATACCTGACATTGCACATCTATTCCCATGTATTTGTATTCGACATGTAAGCTTCTTGACAATTGGTCAATATACCTGCACTCAGGCACCAAGCATAAAGAAAAAATCTTTGCAAAGTTCAGAACAAAGCTATCAACGGTAATTCCAAGCGTTCCTCAACTCTCTTTGTCCAAAAAAAAAAAAATAGAAGTAAATTAATCGAAAAACTTCGTATAATATCTTATGAGAGTGGAATAAATATGTTAACATATATGATAAAAACATTATCTTAAATTATTTCTTATAAAAACATTATCTTAAATGATTTCTAATAAAAACTATGTATTCGGAATATGATGTAATAAAGCAAAATGATTCACTAAATTGATTGAATCGCTTATCGTGAAGTAGCAGTTTGATCGATACAACTTGACGCAATTTTCATTATGGGTTATCAAGAAACAATCTATGTACGTTTCTAACACATGGATATGATTACGTATATCCAGTTCCCCGTATCCGTCATAGATAGGAGCTTCTAAGATAATGAGATAATATTGTTGTGGTATCTGCTACGTAAACTAAGCTAATATATATTTTCAGAACAAATCGATGAAAAGTTGAATTTGAGAAGAGTTGCAGCAATACTTCCCACACACCATCACCCAACCCCTCACCACCAAAAAAAAAAAGTAAAAAGTAAAAAAATAAACCAAGAAGCCAAACTACCCAGAAGCACGGCAAAATAGCTAAGGGACCTCGCATTACCAAAGGAAATTATTTTTTCACTTCATGGTACGTCTAGGTAGGTGGGGGATTTAAAATTCTGCATGTGCATGTCAAATGATAATAATAGTTTATATTATTAGGCCTAGTGAGTAACCAAACATTACAACGGTATCCAAGACCATTTTAAAATTTGCGTGGACGTTTCTGGTGCACTAGTCTTATGCAGAAAAGGTTTGAGCAGAGGCCGAATCGCTTTACGGTCTGTTGAAACTTGGTCTTACATGAGGTGAGACTCACATCCAATCAAGACCTTAACGCTAATTCTCATATAGCCCAGATATTTTATTTCAAATCGTCCGACGTGTGACAATATTCTCAACACCCGTCCTGACGTGGCAACGTGACTTGACATACACATGCGCCTTAGAACCCGCCCTCAATCACAAACCACAAGCCAACTTCTGGACTTGGGTGAGGGGATACAATAAATGACCAATCACGTGCTAGAGACAGTGTGAGTCCACATTTTAAACTGGCTCTGATACCATGTTGAAACTTGAGCTTATATGAGTTGATGCTCATATCCACTTAAAACCTTAAGCCAATGGCTGGTGGTACATCACACTCATATAACATATGCATTTTATCTCAAATTGTACGATATCAGACAATGTTCTCAACATATACGCATCATTACCCTAGCGGTTGCCGGTAAACAATAGTATGTCTAAAAGATCACTGTTTCAGTCGACTAAATGGAAGAAGATCGCGTAATTTTGAAGACTGTTAGGCGAGGGCAAGGGAAGAAAAAGGCTTACGCTTTTGTAGCGGCATAGACAGCAAAGAGAGGATGAGAAGGAAGAAGAACAGAAGCCCCCGAACCAATATTCACAATTGCACCTTTCTTTTTCCTCAGCATTTCTGGCAACACAGCTTTTGTAACCAAAGTTGTACCTTTCACATTAACATTCACCAAATCCCTCCACACTTTTTCTTCCACCTCATGAAAATACCTCGCCGATGGATACGTTACCCCCACATTGTTGATCAAAATTCCAACATCTAACCCTCTTATCTCCTCTTCAAATCCATTCAAAGAACACCCCTCGAAAGCCGATAAATTGCAAGCTATTGTTTTGATGTTGATAGAAGGGAATTCTTGTTGGATTTCATTAGAGACATGTTGGAGTTTTTGGTGATTTCTGCTTACAAGAACTAAGTTTAGGCCTTTCCGAGCAAGTTCGAAAGCCAATGTTTTGCCTATTCCGTCTGTTGATCCTGTGATCACGGCCCATGAACCGTATTCTTTTAGGTTTTTTGTGGGTCGGATCAAAAGGATTAAAATCCATGTAAGGAGATGAATGGAGTTCTTGAAGAGGCAGAGGAAGCCAATGAAAATTGGTAGTAGTAACCAAAAGGGTTGGGATTTTAGGTGATTAAATGCGTTTTGTAGGATCATTTTGTAAAACTGCATCTGTTTTTCTTGGGGTTGTGTAAGAAAGAATGAGGAGAGATGATAAGATGTGCAGTTTGATCACACCAAGTACAAACCCTACCTACCTTTTGTGATTTCATTTAAACTGAGAACCGTACGCTATGCATAACATTTGTCGTATTGCTTTGTACTTTCTGATCAGTTAGTAACATTTTCTTGGAGCCGATAAATCTCCGGCCCGGGTTGTCACTCATCTTGGAGGAAAACGTGAAATTTCTTATCCCGAGAGTTCTCACTGCTCCAGCCCTAAGGAGCTTGTGTGGAGGATGTAAATCAAGAGTCTAACGGCCTATTAAGTTGGATGAGATCTTATATAGTGACCTACACAAGGTATCTCCCACAAACTAGGACTTCGGCCCTGCAACAGAGGAACCCCTGGAATCAAACTCTTAACCTATTGGAGCAAATCATAACCTGAGTACCAACTGGACTATGCCATGGAGGCCGGGTCGTCACTCTTCTAATTCTATGAAGTTTTGTGATTATGCAAATCATGAGTTTATTGGCCTGTTAATAGAACTCATACAAAAAGCTTACTGTAAAGGGGACATGTAATTTTGCATCCAAGTGAGATGATTCAGGCCTTTGGCCATTAAAGCGCAGATAGTGTTGTTCCTATTCTACACGTATTTCTTAGAACCTACCACCTTTCTGAAAACAATTATTCAAACTGATACCAAACCGAGTATCAGCTGAGCTATGTGATTAAGGTAGTTAGTAACATTTTCTTCTTCCTATTCCAGGCAAACTTATAAAGGTTTTTAGACGAAACAGATTTGCTCGATGTGCTTTTTTCAATTAAGGATGTTTAAGTTAAGCATTTAGGTGATTTTTATATTAAAATAGAAAAACATTCAAGCGCATTACTAAGAAAAGAAAAGACAAACGTACAAAGCATACAAAATAAATATAAACGGTACGAATATCTCCTAAAATATTCTAGGACATTTACATATAATTTCATAATATTTCTTTGCGGCTATCTTTATTCTAGTTACCTTTGGAGACAGGTGATTTGATATGATTTAGGTAGCTGATTTGATTAACTCTCCTTTTAGATAAGATTATGCAACAAAAACAACATTACCTCATTGCTTTAGAGGCTTCCGCCTATGACGAAGTATGGGAGTGTGATGTATGTAATCATACACTGATGTTGTGTTTCGATGACTCATAAAAATGCTACAATATAAATGCTACTTAGTATACTAAATAAAATATAAAAAAAAAAGAGTAATTCTTCCTTCTTTTTTTTTTTTTTGAAAACGTTATTCTCCCTTATGAAAGGTTAGGATACTGAATTTCGGCATATTCAATCGTAGAAACACCCGTTCAAAAACGCTTTCCTTTATAATTTTACCTTTAGAAAGTGTCGTGTTGCTTTTCTTCTTTGAAAAGAATTAATTTAATGAGGGGTGAGATGAAGTAATAGGTTTTTCAAGATGAAGGTATTGTTTGACTGTCTCTCATTCTCTCTAGGTTTTAGTGATATTTTTTGATGTCGTTGAGATATACTGTCTATGTGTTTTTGTTGTGATGCTCCTTTTGACAATTGTACACCGAGAAAAAAATTCAGATCTATAAATTAGAAAGTGGATTTTTTTTTAAAAATGTCTACTAGTTGCTTAGAAGAAAATTACAAATCCCTTGCTAATACGAACACAGAATCACTTGTTAATTAGTATCTTTCAAATTATTATATGAACCAGTAACCGGTCACATATATTAATTCCTAAATTATGTTATTTATGTGTTTGAATCACTTAAACTTGTATATATTGCTAATGTTTATTTCGGTTTAATTTAATTTATCTTCAAACCTCAGATGAAGAGGAAAGATTGCTTGTCAAGCTGGCGTATAATAGAATTAATAACAAAAAAGGATATGATATAAAGAAAAAGATTCAGCTAAGCCTTATTTAACCATCCCAGACGCAACTGGTCATGGCCTTTATTGAGAAAGATTTTACGAAGGAGATACTTTACTTATATTTATATATGGAAAACCAAGATCAGATGATTTTTACTTGCTTCTTTCTCATCTAACTCACTCTATAAATATTGAAGTTGATGAAGTAGATTCAATTTAACTATCTACGTATTTGTGAGTTGATTCAATAGATGCACCTCATTCATTTTCTTACACCGTCTAATAAATAAATCTACTAAGCGAGTCTGGGATAGTCCTACTTGTTAGGAAATCCGACAAGATCACTGCAAAACGCGCAGCGGGAAAACAAAACTTGATATCCGATTTCCTACCAAGTATCCATGTTGTTTGTTTAATTCGATGAAAGAAACTTAAAAATTACATCTGTAGATTCGAAATCCGCAGATGGAAGAGGTGCGAAATCACGAACATCCTCTGCCGGTAACCACACAAATGCTTCCGCCCGGAGTGCTAGCTCTTGAACGGCGCGGCTGAGAGAACTCGCTTTTTCCAAAAACAGCTCTAGGGTTTTCCGTTGGTTTTCGTGTGTATTCTCTATACGAGATACACATATATATATGCACATATATAGACATCAAAATCTGAGTCCTAATCGGATTAGTTGATGCCAATCAAAATCCATATCAGATATGAATTCTATCAGGATATTCAAAATCCATATCAGATATGGATTCTTTCGTTATTATCCGATAATACATATATATATATAAACGAAAATAATAATAATAATTAATATCCAATATTAATATTATTAATATTAAAACCAATAATAATAATAATAATAATTAATATCCAATATTAATATTATTAATCTCAGCCATACGCATTCTTGTGTGTGACCCGATAGGCCCATATTAATTGGCAGTTGATTAAATCTCTATTAAACCAACAAGTCATAATTGGCCTCTAGCAAGGCATTACGACTACCCAATTAATACGAGTACAGTCCAACTAGCCTAATAATAGCACATGCATTAATCTCTTTTTCACACGATATCTAGTTTGAACATAAGTCATGGTCAGCGTCATACTTATATTGTTCAAACATATGATTACTCGATCTCTAAGTGGACTGATAAAACAAATGATATTGATCACATTATCAATTCATATGAGCATGGCCATGCATTTCACAGTCCCACTAATCGAGGGGCCCAAAGATATCTCTCTCAAAAGAAAGGGACAAATTCTATCTTGATTGTTCAATATCCTCTACATAATTTCTATCATATTCAATCATGACCTTTATTATTATCCAGTTACGAATAATGTTAGATCATGTCAAAATATAATAGTCCTTATGTTGGAAACTATGACAATCTCAAGTCTAAGGATTAAAACATGACTATCATGAGATTTACTTATGACGCTAATCCATGTAGTAATCTCATGATGGGTCTATCCAATACACTGTTCTCTAACAAGTATCTATGAGATTGATTTGTATCATCATATACATAATCATCTCATGATTATCAAATCAATACTCATATTGATTATAAATTATTTTATCTCTATAACAATAATGAATCAGGGACATATATCAAAATTGTGCAACATACTCACCAACAATAATGATAATAAAACCTCTTTTATTAATAATAAATGTATAACATAAATATCCAAATCATGGTCTAGGGTACATACACTAACACTACTAACCTCTTTTATTACATATTTCCATCCATGTCAGTTTTCTTCTTGAAAAACCATTTGCAACCAATATTCTTAATACCCTCTGGAGGATCAATTAAAGACCAAACTTGGTTATCAAACATGGATTGCATCTCAGAATTCATGGCTCCAAGCCATTTATATGAATCTGGACCTGACACAACTTTCTGATAGTTAGTAGGCTCATATTGATCTATGAGCATAACTTCACTATCATCAGTCACAAGAAATCCATATCTCTCTGGCTAACGATGTATCCTATCAGATCTGCGTTGGACTTGTGTTACATTTTCAGGCTCCACAACTGTTTGTGGTTCTGAAATTGTCTCTAAAGACGGTTCAATGATATCTTGTGGAACTTGAGTTTCCTCAAGTTGTATTATACTTCCACTAGTTCTCTTAGAGAGAAAGTCCTTTTCTAAAAAGACTCAATTTCGAACAACAAACACTTTGTTCTCTAAGGGAATATAGAAATAGTACCCTTTAGTTTTCTTAGGATACCCCACAAAAATACATTTGATAGACTTTAGAGCTAGCTTATCTGACACTAATCTTTTCATATAAGCTTCACAACCCCAAATCTTAAGAAAAGACAAACTGGGTCTCCCACCAGTCCATATCTCATATGGTGTCTTTTCAACCGCTTTAGATGGTACACGGTTCAAAATGAATGTAGCTGTCTCCAAGGCATAACCCCAAAAAGATAAAGGAAGGTCTCCTTGACCCATCATAGATCGAACCATATCTAATAAAGTTCGATTTCTCCTTTCAGAAACACCATTCCATTGTTGAGTTCCTGGAAGAGTCAACTGTGAAACGATTCCACAATTTCTTAGATGTTGGTCAAATCCTTGGCTCAGATATTCACCACCTCGATCTGATCGAAGGGTTTTAATTGTCTTACTAAGTTGATTTTGTACTTTATTTTGAAAAGCTCTAAACATTTCAAAAGACTCATGCTTATGTTTCATTAGGTAGACATAGCCATACCTACTGAAATCATCAGTAAAAGTTATGAAAAACTGAAATCCTCCTCTGGCACTAATGCTGATTGGGCCGCATATATCTGTATGTACCAAGCCCAATAAGTCATTAGCCCTTTCACTATGTCCAGTGAAAGGGGTCTTTGTCATCTTTCCAAGCATACAAGACTCAGCAATTTTCAAATGATTCAAAATCAAATGAATCTAATAATCCATCTTGATGGAGTTTAGATACACGCTTCTCATTTATATGGCTAAGACGACAATGCCACAAATATGTAGAGTTTAATTCATTTGGCTTAGTTCTCTTTGAAGACATGTTATAAATATTACTGTCATTGTAATCATCAAGGCTAAGGACATAAAATCCATTATAACTACTTGCAATACCATAAAGCAAGTCATTTTTATCAAAAATAGAACACTTCTTAATTTTAATTAAAAATGAATAACCTTCATCATCCAAAACTGATACTGAAATAAGATTCCTACTCATAGTAGGAACATAAAAGCAATTGTTTAAAAATAACAAAAGCCCATTGGGCAAGACAAGCTCATAGGTCCCTACAGCTATAGTAGCAACTCTTGCTTTATTGGCAACACGTATGTCCACCTCGCCCTTCTTCAGCATCCTACTCCTTTTGAGCCCCTGCATATTTGTACAAATATGGGTTCCACATCCAGTATCCAATACCCAGGAAGAAGAAGTAGATAAATTAATTTCTATAACATAAATACCTGAAGACGTAGTCGCACTACCCTTCAACTTCTTCAACTCCTCTAAATAAATGTCACAATTTCTTTTCCAATGCCCAGGCTTGTTGCAATGGAAACAAGTCCCTTCCTTAGGAACCTTTGCCTTGAGTTCAGGTTTCGGTTTAGTTTGCCCCTTTGACCACTTTGCAACTTTTGCAACTTTGGCACCTTTTACCTTACCCTTGCCTTTGCCTTTCTTTTTCATTTATTTAATATTGACACTCAATACTTGGGTAGGCTTTTTGATATTCCCTTCAGCAGTTTTGAGCATACCATGTAGCTCAGGAATGGATCTTTCCATATTATTCATATTATAGTTTATAACGAACTGAGAGAAACTGCTAGGTAAAGAGTGAAGGATCAAATCCGTGGCGAGTTCTAAACTCAGGGGATATTCGAGTCTTGCAAGGTGATCTATATAGCCTTTCATCTTCAAAACATGAGTGCTAACAGACTCACCTTCAGACATCTTGCAGTCAAATAATGCAACAGCGGTGTCAAACCTATCCTGCCTAGCCTGTTGTTGGAATGCTTGTTTGAGATGCACACTCATCTCATAAGCTTCTAAGTTTTCCAGGTCATTCTAAAGTCCTGGACATATAGTTGCCAACATAAGACATCCTATGTCATTGTAATCTTCCACATGCTTCTTATGCTTACTCCTAGCAGCAACAGAAGCGTCAGCAGGAGGTGGCTCAGGGACAGGGTCATCGAGCACGTAGGACTTCATTTCTTGCTTGAGAACAATTCTCAAGTTTCGAAACCAGTCAACAAAATTAGTCCCACATTCTTTCAGTTTTTCCTTCTCAAGGATAGATCGCAGCGATAAGGTGGAATTGTTATTAGCAGCCATTTATGATCTACAAAACTAAAATATAACCCTCAAAAGAAATATTTTAGTGAGTTAAGATCCATATTTGACTTAATTCTAAACTCAGCTTGGGCATGACGCTTAAAATTAAGTTATTTAGGTAGGTAACTTCTTTACCAATTACATCTTATGTAACTCTTAGATTTTATGGAATAATGACATCATATATCATTGTATGTTATATTCCATCTAATGTCTTGGTCCTAAAACCGTTTTGATAGCCCAATTAAGTCTAACCAATTTTAAACATATGAGTAGCACTATTACTCATCCTATGTAGCTAAGAATGTTTAAAGCACATTGCTTTGGCAATACCTACTTTAATACAATTCCAGTTTTAATAGGTGACATGGATGGCATCAAGACTTGAATTATTAATGAGGGTTCAATTTAGTTTATGTCTTGCATTGCATATTATCATAGCATCCTATATGCATATATATAATCTATCATCCACGCATCTCATACAAAATGATAAATATGTGAGCGTGACATAGCATGGCCAAACTAAATATGATCTTCATGAGACCAAATGAAGATCATAAAGGAAACCTTATGTGAAAGACTTCCTATTACAACATTTGCAATGATACATATCTTCTAATCTTGAGCTCGTGCCTCCATCTCCATGGAATCCACTCGTCCTTGGTGTGTTTCGCCATCACCACTTTTGTAGCTTGATTCTTCATTTATTACAATAATAAAGAAAAACCTAACTACTTGTATAATAAAATACAACAAAAACTACAGCGGCACGCAGACCATAATAACCCAAATAAAAATATGACTAAGTCAATCACATAGGTCCTAAGGTCATGCTATACACCATGCAAAGACATCAACAATTATAATATATATCACACAAACATATTATAACAAATAAATATATATTGACGTTCTTAATGTCACAGTAACGAACTATAGGACGTACGTATACGGCGGCCACGCTCATATTAACGATCTTACTGTTTTGAATACGTGTAAGCCCTTATAGAAGCATCGATCGAACCGAGAGTTATCATTCGAAACCCAAAATAGAATCATCAATCGAATTGATAATCTGCTATTCGAAATCAGAAAACAGAATCATCAATCGAATTGATAATCTGCCATTCGAAATCCGAAAACAGAATCATCAATCGAATTGATAATCTGTCTGTTTTGAATATGCATAAACACTTACAGAATCATTATCGGTTGTTCATATCGATATAAACATAATCGATTCGATCATCACATGAAAAACGAAAATATTATATCACATATAACAATCTCGAATTATAATATCGCATGAAAATGATTTGAAAACACCAATCCGCTCTCATCACATGTCGAATATGGTTTTACACATATCATGGCATATCGTGTGTTTATATCTAATATAAACAGAGTCGGTTTAATCATCATACGACAAACGAATTCTGCCATATACAAATCATCTCATGGAAACGTATTGAAAAACACCATTCTTCTCTCATCATATGAAATCCGAATTAGCGTTTTATACATATCATGCCATACGAAAAACAGTAAACATATTATCACATAAGCATGATATAATCGATTTAAACGAAATCAAAAAGTGTCTCTGATACCACTGTTAGAAAATCCGACAAGATCACTGCAAAACGTGCAGTGGAAAAACAAAACTTGATCTCTGATTTCCTACCAAGGATCCATGTTGTTCGTTTAATTCGATGAAAGAAACTCAAAAATTACCTCTGTAGATTTGAAATCCGCAGATGGGAGAGGTGCGAAATCACGAACACCCTCTGCCGGTATCCATATGAATGCTTCTGCCCGGAGTGCTAGCTCTTGAACGGCGCGGCTGAGAGAACTCGCTTTTCTCCAAAAACGGCTCTAGGGTTTTCCGTTGGTTTTCGTGTGTATTCTCTATACGAGATACACATATATATATATATATGCACATATATAGACATCAAAATCCGAGCCCTAATCGGATTAGTTGATGCCAATCAAAATCCATATCAGATATGGATTCTTTCGTTATTATCCGATAATATATATATATATATATATATATATATATATATATACATATAAACAAAATAATAATGATAATAATAATTAATATCCAATATTAATATTATTAATATTAAAACCGATAAGAATAATAATAATTAATATCCAATATTAATATTATTAATATTATTAATCTCAGCCATACGCATTCTTGTGTGTGACCCAATAGGCCCATATTAGTAGGCAGTTGATTAAATCTCTATTAAACCAACAAGTCATAATTGGCCTCTGGCAAGGCATTACGACTACCCAATTAATACGAGTACAGTCCAACTAGCCTAATAATAGCACATGCATTAATCCCTTTGTCACACGATATCTACTTTAAACATAAGTCATGGTCAGCGTCATACTTATATTGTTCAAACGTATGATTACTCGATCTCTAAGTGGACTAATAAAACAAATGATATTGATCACATTATCAATTCATATGAGCATGGCCATAAATTTCACAGTCTCACTAATCGAGGGGCCCAAAGATATCTCTCTCAAAAGAGAGGGACAAATTCTATCTTGATTGTTCAATATCCTCTACATAATTTCTATCATATTCAATCATGACCTTTATTATTATCCAGTTACGAATAATGTTAGATCATGTCAAAATATAATAGTCCTTATGTTGGAAACTATGACAATCTCAAGTCTAAGGATTAAAACATGACTATCATGAGATTTACTTATGATGCTAATCCATGTAGTAATCTCATGATGGGTCTACCCAATACACTGTTCTCTAACAAGTATCTATGAGATTGATTTGTATCATCATATACATAATCATCTCATGATTATCAAATCAATACTCATACTGATTATAAATTATTTTATCTCTATAACAATAATGAATCAGGGACATATATCAAAATTGTGTAACATACTCACCAACAATAATGATAATAAAACCTCTTTTATTAATAATAAATGCATAACATAAATATCCAAATCATGGCCTAGGGTACATACACTAACACTACTAATTAACATAGTGGGGGACAACATAATAGTGGCATGCATTGCTTAATCTAATTACTAAAAATAGCTTCCCCATAGTAAAAGCTATGAAGACAGAACAATTTATTGCATGTTATGATTATTTGTTAAAAGCGTTAATGTTAGATGTTTAGCAATAAATTCTCTACGCATATCTCCTCTTTTAAGATCCATCCAATTTTCATCCACAACCAGGCCACACATATCCAGTATATTCCAACGACAACAAAAGTTATCGCTAAGGTCTAGAGAGGGTGAGAGGTAGGCAAACAATACTTCCATCCCAAAATAGAAAGTTTGCTTCCAGTGAGACCCTCGACTCTATATGTACTTGTATAATGATACACTAATGACACACTAATGAAATTTGAAAAGCTGCCAATTGAAGATATGGGTTGTGCCCTTACTTTCTACAAGACTTGCAATTGTTAGAAAATTTTAATCAACAAGAATTTCATTTAATCAGCCTGTGAAAGACTCGTATCTTGTAATCAAAGACGTAAGGCAAACACCATTTTGTCATTAAATTGCATGGGCTTCACGTGAACCACAAATCTTTTTGAAACTTATATTTAAAAATTTTTGCTACACAAATATTTAACGTACGAACTATTTACTAAATCAATTATGACTTTGTACTTTGACCTCTTCTTTGTGTCATTTTTCTTTAGAGTATTTTCCGCTGATTTTTCTTTTGAGAGCGAACGAATTACTTCGCAATCTGATTTATGCATTCTTACCCTACATTTTTTGTATAAGAGGCTGTTTCCACAGCTTGAATTCGTGACCTCAAGATCAAAAAGCAACAACATTACCAGTTGCTCCAAGACCCGCCCTCAGTAGAGTCATAGACTATAGATGAAAATTTGTTGTAATAGCACGGCCAGGAATCCATTACATCACACAGATGCAGTTATGTATCGTTGTTGTTGATGCTATGATCATTATCATTTACAGTTATAAAGACATGATAATGTTAGGGAAGTATTATCAAATCATACCTTATTTAGATGGTTGTAATTAGTAGTATCAAATCATACCTTATGATTGTAATTATTGTAAATCAATTATAGAATGATTATAGGGATTGTTTGTAAATTACTCATCATAGTTAGGGGTAAGCCGGTTGTATAAGAAGTGAAGGTAGTAAAGAGATTTTGGTATGAATGAAAATTATCTTTGCCCATGTTCTTTGCTTAACATGGTATTAGAGCAGGCTCAATTCTACTCCTATAAAATTACTAACGTGAAGGTTGAGTTTCTGGGTGAAGGCTCGGAAAATTCTCATCACTGCCTTCATATTACCTGATCAACGGCCTTACCTATCCCGGCCTAGTACCCTTCTCAGCCAGTTTTGGCCGTTACCCTACCAAGTGCAGCACTGCTGTAGTTATCCTCATCTGATTCATCTCTATCTGTCCACCAGAAAAATACAGAAAACATGTCAAATCCAGAAACAAATGAGCCCAAAACACCAAATCTTGCTGATCTGGCTATTCAAGTAGCCAACATACTACAGAATACATCCGCTAAACCGGCTACTCCTCCAATAGCCACTTCCCCACTACCTTTACGCACAGAAAACCTTACCTTTTCTGTCAAGTTGAATGGCAATAATTATGCAATCTGGGCACCACTAGTGCTGCGTGCGATTATTGGGAGGGGAGGAGACATCACCTTACTGGTGTTCCTCCTCCACCCTCTCCAACAAACCCCGAATTCCCAGCCTGGGAACAAGCAGACAACTCTGTATTTACTTGGATAATACAGACCATCGAGCCAACACTTGTTGTGAATGTTACACGATATCCCACTGCCAAAGCATTATGGGATGGACTGGCTCTTACGTATGGGTCAGAAACGGACTCCCTCAAAGTCTATGATCTTCACAGGAGAGCAAGTCTAATCAGACAGGGAGGAGGAAGCATCGAAAGATGTTGGAATAAATTACAGGATCTATGGACAACCATAGATGCACATGATCCCAATCCGATGACATGCACAGAGGATATCAACATACATAATAAAAAATAGAGGCTTTGAGATTGTATCAGTTCTTGACTGGAATATATGAAAAATATACTGCAGAAAAAACTATTTGTTGAAAAGAGACCCGTTGCCATCCTTAGAGTCTGCATACCGTGAGATACGAAGCACAGAAGGGAGGTCTTTGGTTTTGCAAGGAATCTCCTCAGAAGAAGACCCATCACTGGGGATTGGCAGGGCCTGGCAGCACAAGGGCGTGCCACCAAAGGCCCTGGTCAGGGACACTGAGGAGCACAGGGTAGAGGCCGAGGAGGCCAAACACCTTCATGCTCCAGCAATCAGCGCGTGTGGAGGACAAGGAAGGCTTAATTTTCAGCTTCTGTGGCCAAAAAAGACACACGAAGGGAACTGCTTCAGACTAATCGGATACCCCGATTAATACGAAGGGAAGGGGCACCAGGCAGAGGGGGGACAAGGAAGAGGAGCAGCCGCCATAGGAATGGAAGCAATGGCCAGTGGCAGCAACACGTCAAAGGAGAAAGGAGGCAGCAATAATGGTGAAAAAGAAGAGGCACAGCCGGCAGAAATAGGTAAAAGGGTTGAGGGAAACCTCAACCCTTATAATGGAAATTTTGACTATTTTGCCCTTAATGATATTACCCCCTTGGTCCTGTAGGTTTCACATAATTTCACAGAAACCCTCCAAGTCTCGGCCCTAGTAAATTTAGCCCCATCAGTTTCAAAACTGGTGAATTCAGAACCCATAATTACCAATAAATCCATAGTTGCCCCAAATTCCACCATAAATTCCAAAACAACCCTAGTTTTTTCCAAAAATACAGATCAAGCCCAAAAAGTGCTAATTCCACTCCAACCAATTTCACTTGGATCCTTGACAGTGGGGCAACTGATACCATAACCAATAACCCTCATGACTTTAAAAACTGGACACCTCCGACTAAAACTCATATTGAAACCGCCAATGGTGAACTTATTCCAGTTTCTGGAGGAGGAACTGTCTCAGTTACTCCCAATTTGCATGTGCAAAATTGTTTATATGTTCCAGGACTATAATCAAAATTGTTATCGATTAGTCAAATTACACGAGAATTACACTCTGTTGTCCTTATGTACCCGGATTTGTTCCTATTGCAGGATATTCGCTCGAGGGCGATCATTGGGCATGGTATTGAGAAGGGAGGGCTATACTATGTGACAGACGTGGTACAACAGGGCCGGTCCAATCTTGCCACCGGAACTGCTGAACAAAGATTATGGCTATGCTAACGTCGGCTTGGTCATCCTTCCCTAGGTCATATGAAAATGTTATTTCCATCTTTAGATCAGTCTAAATTTACGTTACCTTGTGCTATATGTCTTCGTGCAAAACATTATCGTTCCACATATAAACCAAATAATATTAGAGTCAAAACACCGTTTAGTCTTGTTCATTCTGATGTATGGGGCCCTGCCCCATATCATACTTTACTTGGGTATCAGTATTTTGTCACTTTTGTCGATGATTACTCTCGTGTCACATGGGGTATTCTTAAAAAATAAGTCCGATGTTTGTTCTAAATTCACTACTTTCTATTATATGGTTGACACACAGTTTCACACAAAAATTCAAATCCTTCAGTTGGATAATGGTGGTGAATATGTTAACAGTGGTCTTCAAGCTTTCCTTAAAACATATGGGATCCTGTATCAAACATCTTGTTCGCATACACCTCAACAAAATGGTATAGCCGAACTGAAAAATCATATCCTCCTTGAAATGACTCGTACCACGATGTTAGAGTCCCAAGTACCAAAAACACTCTGGCCTAAGGCCGTGGCCACTGCCACCTATCTTCTTAATCGTTTAACCACCAAGATTTTGGATCATCGTACCCCATTATCCTTGCTTGCATCTCATACCAAAGTCCCTTCTGCTCTCACCTTACCACCAAAAATTTTTGGATGCTCTGTCTTTGTGCACATATCCTCTTCTCAACGTACCAAGTTAGATGCATGTGCTGACAAGTGTGTTTTCGTGGGCTATGTCATATCTCAAAAAGGCTACCGATGTTATAATACACGCACTCATCGTATACACGCAACCATGGATTGCATATTTCTTGAACAAGAGTATTTCTATTCTTCCCCGTCTTGGTCCTAGGGGGAGAAATATGGCGAGACCTATGACTAGATCCATAGTCCTAGTCATACAGAAGTGATTTTAACACGGCAAATAGGTGGCGTCGACTTTACTTTACCTGACTCAGATATAGCCCCCGCTTTCGAACCAACCAGTGAATGCCCTCCTGTGAATATTATGCAATATCAAGTATTATCGCCTATATATCCTTCTCTTATTACAAATACCAATCTGCCCTTCTTACTCGATAATATCAATGATCCTAATGATTCTTCTAGTATATGCCCAGACATATGTGAAACTGGTCAGGATAAAGGTGGTATTTCAGACAAGGGCAGAATACTCCCACCTAGACAAGACAGGGGAAAGCCCCCAATTCGGTACTCTCCGATTAAGATGTCAAAAGGAGCATTGTATCCAGTCAATGGTGCTAAAGGTTTTTTGTCTTTAGTATGTGAGAGTGTCGTGCCTAAAACAGTTGAGGAAGCTTTAAGACAACCCAAATGGTGTGCAGCAATGAAGGAGGAAATGAAGGCTCTTCACAAGAATAACACTAGGGAAAAAGTGACCATACCAAAAGGAAAGCGACCAGTTGGGTGTCGGTGGGTGTATATAATCAAGTATAGAGTTGATGGGAGTATTGAGAGGTATAAGGCAAGGCTGGTTGCACGTGGATACACCTAGACTTATGGTATTGATTACTCAAAAACTTTCTAACCAGTAGAAAAGATGGATACTGTCTGGGTTCTCTTTTCAGTAGCAGCGACTGAGTCATAGCCTCTCCCGTAGTATGATGTAAAGAATGCTTTTCTCCATGAGGAATTAAAAGAAGAAGTATAGACGAATGCACCCCCAGGATTCACAGAGGAGTTCGTAGAGAATGAGGTGTGCCGGTTGATGCAGTCATTGTATGGTCTCAAGCAGTCACCAAGAGCCTGGTTTGGGAGGTTTACTGCCTTTATGAAAAGGCAAAACTATAAGCCGAGCAATGCGGATCATACACTCTTTATAAAAAGAAAGGGGCCTCGGATCACGTGTCTAATAATTTATATGGATGATATGATTATCACAGGAGATGACATCGAGGAGATGGGTGTACTGAAACAACAGTTGTTCTCAGAGTTTGAAATAAAAAACTTAGGAGACCTGAGGTATTTCTTAGGGATCGAAGTGGAACGTTCTGAATGTGGGATCTTTATATCTCAACAAAAATATGTTCTAGATCTACTTGCTGAAGTCCAAATGGTAAACTGTAAACCTGCTGGAGCTCCTATGTTAATGAATCGAAAATTGGAGATTGAAGAAGGAAGACCAGGTGCTGATCGAGAGAGATATCAACAATTAGTTGGAAAACTAATCTATCTGTCACACACTCGCCCCGACATTTCATTTGCAGTTGGACCAGTGAGTCAATTCATGCATAAGCCTCAGGATCATCATTTGGAAGCTGTTATAAGAATTATCTCGTATCTAAAATGGACGACAACGCGTGGTATATGGTTCCGAAATCATGGGCACTTGAATATTCAGGTATATACTGATGCTGATTGGGCAGGAAGCTTAGTAGATCGACGGTCAACCTCAGGATACTTTGCTCTAGTTGGAGAAAACTTGGTCACCTAGAGGAGTAAAAACCAGAAGGTGGTGTCGTTAACAAGTGCTGAAGCAGAGTCTCGAGGAATAGCAAAAGGTGTTGTAGAAATATTGTGGTTAAAGAAGTTAATGGGTGATCTAGGACTCCAGGTTGCACTTCCAGCAAAGTTAATGTGTCATAACAAGGCTTCAATTAATATCTCTGAAAATCTTGTCCAACATAATCGAACTAAACATATTGAAGTAGACCATCACTTTATTAAGGAGAAGATCGAGGACAAAACGGTTGAGTTACCATATGTTCCGTCAGAGGATCAGTTAGCAGATTTTTGACAAAAGTTGTGGTCGGAAGGACGTTTGATGACACGTTAATCAAGTTGGGTATTGAAGATTCTCCTGCTCAACTTGAGGAGGAGTGTTAGGGAAGTAGTATCAAATCATACCTTATTTAAATGGTTGTAATTAGTCGTATCAAATCATACCTTATGATTGTAATTATTGTAAATCAATTATAGAGTGATTATACGGATTGTTTGTAAATTACTTACTATAGTTAGGGGTAGGCCGATTGTATAAGAAGTGAAGGTTGTAAAGAGATTTTGGTATGAATGAAAATTATCTTTGTCCATGTTCCTTTCTTAACAGATAATACTTTGATAATAGAGTATCTATCCATAATCACTGAAATAAAACATAAAATATATCGGTTCTATTTGGATGATAATAAGGACCCAGGATTTTGGTTCACTTTGGGGGAGCTACAATTCATGAGCAGCGTCACAAACTACAAGTTTCTATTTTTCTCTTAATTTATATTGGTCTGAAGAAGGTTGATAAGACGGTCAACAACACTTCTTGCATATTGGAGGCTGCTTGTATCTGTCACACCCACAACAACCGAAAGGACATTGCAGTCCACAACCTGCATCAATCACAATTCTTTGGCTTTCATCAACGAGTTTTAAGGCTGATACGCCAATAAAAAAACAACAATATTATCTCATTGTCTTAGAGAATTCCGTGGTAGAATATGGAAGACCGGATGTACACAACCATATCCATATGTTAGAAACACACAGAGGTTGTTTTCCGGTGACCCGTAATGAAAATTGGATCAAGTTGTGCCAATCAACTGCTACTTCACAATATAAGAAGCGCAGCCAATTTAGTGAGTCATTTTACTTTATTACATCATATTCCAAAGTCAAAGAAGAGTGTGTCATTGACTCAATTGGAAATAGAAAATGATACACCAATCAAATGTAACAATGTTATTTTCGATCACTAATGAACGGTTCTAAATCGTGGTTGGTAAAGTATGGTTGTTCTTAGTTCACTAGGATGTTTATTTTGAAAAGGTTGGTTTGGAAAGAAACGACATTAATCTAGAAACAAAGAGAAAAATATTAGAAGATTTTTAAGAAAGATACAACATAGAGAGTTGTTGGAAAAGTACATTAAAGTACTTTAAAATGTGCTCCAAACTTATATAAAAACATATGTGTTGCTTTGGAGTTTGATTGATGATTTGAACACTTTAAACTTGAAAGAACTCACTTGGATCGATCCATGTGTGAATTGGATCGACCTAAATAAAAGCTGAAATGAAGTTGAGTGTTCTGTTGGACATAGATCGATGACGTCGATCGATCGATGTAGCATGGTACAAAGTTGGAACTTTATGTCCAACATAGATCGATGACATCGATCAATCGAAATGACTTCGATCGATCACATCAATCGATCTATGTGGTCAGAAAGCAAAGCTGAAAGTTTCTGTCCAATATCGATCGATGACATCGATCGATCGATGTACCAAAAGATAGAACTCTTCACTTTGAATTTGAATTGCATCCTTTGATCCAAGAATCATCTCCCTTTATTTGTGAACGTTATTCAACTAACTTGGAGGTGTAGTAAACTGCTGAAATAGGTTTTCAAAGTGTGTTTTCATCTAACCTTAGGCCCCTAAATAAAGGGCTTGCCTATTTTATTTAAGGACTACAACTTTGCAAAAATTGTGTAGTTTTTCAGCAATCTTGCTCTCCTCCTCTCCTCTACATTCAAACACTTCTCTTTGCAAGTTCAATCCCTTTCTCGTAGAGCTGGCGAACAAGGGAAGCCGTTAAATCCTGAAAAGCATTCACTTGTAGTTCACCTTGCTCAACCGGCGGAGGCGAAATAGCTTTTAAGGACAGTGATCTTCATCACGTCTCGGCAATCTTACTGTGTATACATTGTTTGCTTGTCCATTTGTGCTCAGTTTTCCTAACAATCTTAAAATCAATTTACTGCAATGGCAACCAAACAACCTGCTGTTCCTGATATGTCAAGACTAGATCCTTTTGATGGAAAGTTCTTCAAGAGGTGGTCTGCAAAAGTGCTCTTCTTCTTTGAGATGTTGTATGTCTCCTATGTTCGGATAAATGAGAAACCTACTGAAGATGGAGAAGCTCTCAAGTATGATGTAGACAATGTCACGTGTAGAGGACATATTCTTCATTTCCTCTATAATTCGCTGTTTGATACTTATGCCAAATTTCGATCAGCAAAGGAAATATGGAAAGCTCTTCAGAACAAATATGGTTCTGAAGATGCGGGAAAGAGAAAGTATGTGGTCAGCGAATTTCTCAAGTTTTAGATGGTTGGCCACATATCCATCAATGATCAAATTCATCAGTTTCAACAACTGATGGACAATATTGAACAGGAATGAATAAAGATTGATGAAACCTTCTAGGCTGCTGCTCTAATAGAAAAGTTTCCTTCTTCTTGGAACAAATACAAAAAGAGAGGCAAGCACGACGAAACCAAGCTCTCTATGGATAGTGTAATCAAACACACCCGTATAGAGGAAAACAACATGCTTGAAGATGCAAGTGGTGATGAAGGAGATGCCAAAGCCAACGTCATCAAACATGTTGCCAAGAAGCCAAGATTTCAATGTGACAAGTCTAAAGGTAAAACAAAATTGCAGGGACAATATAAACCACAACCAAAGGGCGCTTGTTAGGTTTGTGGAAAGCAGGGTCATAAGGCGTTCTTCTACAACAAACAAAAAGGACAATCAAGCAACCAAGCCAACCTTGTTGAAGGACGATCAAACGTACATTTGGTGGAAGACGAGACAATAGCTGCAATCGTCGTCGATGAGGTAAATCTTATCGGATGTACGACAGAATGGGTGGTGGATACTGGAGCCACCAGACATATTGCGACCAACAGAGATCTGTTTCTTGATTATCAAGAGATAGACAGTGGAGACCAAGTCTTTCTAGGGGATGCACGAGCGACCCGAGTGATCGGGAAGGGGAAAGTGCTCCTCAAGTTGGCCTCTGGTAAAAAGCTAGAGTTAAGCAATGTGCTGCATGTTCCTACCATTCGAAGGAATCTGAGTTCTGGAGCATTTCTGATCAGGCTAATATTAAACTTGTTTTTGATTCCGATAAACTTGTGATATCTAGGAGTGGGGAGTTTATTGGAAAAGGTTTTTGTTCTGGGGGTCCTTTTGTACTTGATGCTATTTGTTTGAATAATAAGAATGCATCTGGTTCTGTGTATATTGTTGATTCTTTTGATTTATGGCATGCTAGGTTAGGACATGTTAATGCCAATGCAATTAGAAGGTTAAAGAATACCAATCTAATTGAAGTAAATAATGAGAACAAGCTTACGAAGTGTCATTATTGTATAGAAGGGAAACATCATAAGAAACCCTTCAAGTCGATCAGTAGAGCAACAGAGAAATTAGAATTAATTCACAGTGATTTAGGAGATTTTAAGAACACTATGAGTAAAGGTGGTAAACGGTATTACATCACCTTTATAGATGATTTTTCAAGGTTTGCTAAGGTTTACTTGCTTAGTAACAAGGATGAAGCCGAAAGTATGTTTATTAAATATAAGAGCGAAGTTGAGAATCAATTAGATAAAATGATTAAAAAGGTAAGGTCGGATAGAGAAGGTGAGTATAACACTTTGTCTTTACAAAGATTTTGTGAAGACAATGGGATTATGCACGAGTTCACACCTCCATATACTCCTCAATCCAATGATATTGCTGAAAGGAAAAAATTTGGGCACTTAAAGATATGATGAATACAATGCTCTTAAGCTCCGGATTGTAGTAATATGTGGGGTGAGGCTATACTTTTAGCATGTCATATTCTTAATAGAATACCACACAAGAAAACTAGTTTAACTCCTTATGAGCTTTGGAAAGGTTATGCACCTAACTTGAATTATTTGAAAGTGTGGGGTGTTTAGCCAAATTTGGAATCCCTGGGTTCAAAAGGAGTAAAATTGGTTCTAAAACGAAAGATTGTGTGTTTGTTGGATATGCTTTGAATAGTGTAGCATATGGGTTTATGACTTTAGATAATGGTACGATTATTGAGTATAAGGATGATGAATTTGTTGAACTTGAATTTCCAATAAAACAAGAGAAAGTAAGTAATACTAGGTTTGAACTTGGTGAATCTAGTATTAAACCTAGTGATGAAGTTGTTTCTTTGCCTAGGAGAAGCAAAAGACAGGGGATTGAAAAATTGTTTGGAGACGACTTTATTATTGTCTTTATTTTAGAAGAAGATCCTAAGACTTATAAAGAGGCTATGAAGTCCATAGATGTTAAGTTTTGGAAAGAAGCTATAAATAGTGAACTCGAGTCTATTCTTAGTAACAATACTTGAGAACTAGTAGAGTTGCCTAGGGGGTGTAAACCTACCAGTTGTAAATGGGTCTTTAGGAAGAAACTAAAGGCTGATGGTACAATTGATAAGTTTAAGGCAAGACTAGTTGACAAGGGGTTTACTCAACAAGAGGGAATAGATTATTTTGATACGTATTCACCAGTAGCAAGGATAGCATCTATTAGAGTTTTAGTGGCTTTATTTTCTATTAACAAGTTGGTGATACACCAAATGGTTGTAAAAACGGCTTTCTTAAATGGTGATCCAGATGAAGAGATTTATATGCATCAACCAGAAGGTATGATTGTTCAAGGACAAGAACACAAGGTGTGTAGACTTAAGAAGTCCTTGTACGGTCTTACACAAGCGCCAAAGCGATGGCATGAAAAATTTGATAATGCTATGATTTCCAATGGTTACAATGTGAATGAAAGTGATCGTTGCATTTACAGTAAAGTTGAGGATTCTGGTTGTGTCATTGTTTGTTTATATGTTGATGATATGTTGATTTTTGGAAATAACATGAATGTTGTGAATAGTACTATAACATTCTTATCCTCCGTCGTTGACATGAAAGATATAGGTAAGGCTGATCTGGTACTTGGTTTGAAATTAGTCGAGAATTGTGAGGATTATGCCTTGTCTCAATCCCATTATGTTGAAAAAATGTTGAAAAGATTTAATTTCTTTGATGTTAAACCCGTGAGTACTCCTTATGATCCTGTAGTACGCTTGAAGAAAAATAGAAATAACAGTGTTTCACAAGTTGAATATGCTAGAATAATTGAAAGTGTAATGTATCTAATGAATTGCACAAGACCTGACATAGCCTATGCAGTAAATAGACTAGCCAGATATACTCATAATCCAAACAGTGAACATTGGACTGGTTTAGAAAGATTAATGAGGTATATTAAAGGAACTATGGATCTATGTCTTGTATTTAATGGATTCCAGCCTTGTTAGAAGGTTTCTATGATGCTAATTGGGTATCCGATAATGATGAGATTAATTCAACTAATGGTTATGTATTCACTTTGGATGGTGGAGCCATTTCTTGGAAATCGTCTAAACAAACATGTATAGCAAAATCTACGATGGAATCTGAGTTTATTGCTTTAGAACTTGCTGCAACAGAAGCTGAATGGTTAAGGAACTTATTAGTTGACATTCCTTTGTGGTATAAACCTATGCCTTCTATTTCTATATGTTGTGATTCGCAGGTAGCGATCGCTCGAGCGAAGAATAAGATCTACAACAAAAAGAACCGGCATATCAGATTGAGACCAAATATTGTGCGGGATCTAATTAGTTCAGGGGTGATTAACTTGGAGTATATAAGAACCGAGTTGAATCTGACAGACCCTTTAACTAAAGGACTAAACAAGAAGTTAGTCCAACAAGCATCGAGGGGAATGGGACTGATTCCATTGTTGTGAACTTTGTATGGCAGCAACCCAACCCACTATTAGTAGAGATCCTACAAACGGGGTTTAATATGGTAAAAACAAGTCATATAAAAGTTCTACAAGTACTATCATTTTGCCTCTTCCTATAGTGCTGTTGAAGATAGTACTCTTTGCAAGTAAACGAGGGTGAGATTTAATAAAATCCCTTAATAAAATTTATAGCCATGTTGTATAGTGGTGTGAGCAGTGCACACTTGATGAATTTCACCTGTATAAGCGTGGAGGTGGTGCCGCTTCCTATGAGAGTTTGTAACAACTCACTAGAGCGCTTATGAAGACCTGGGACTGGGTGCATGGCCGATATCGCATCACACCGCGAACTTGCCTAAATCTAGTCAATGATATGTCGGTTGTAAGTTTATATAAACAATAGAGAGGTAAGATTCAAGACGTCAATGTCATCTTATTTCCGTTTATATACTTCTTCTTGTACTAAGTGGCAATTCAAGACGTAAGTCATTGTCCGTTATGTGTCATTGTCTTTGTTTGATAGTAGAGCGGTTAGTTTACTAACGTTTGTGTATAAGTTTAGATCATGTGGGGATTGTTGAAAAAGTACGTTAAAGTACTTTAAAATGTGCTCCAAACTTATATAAAAACATGTGTATTGTTGTTTGGGAGTTTGTTTGATGATTTGAACACTTTAAGCTTGAAAGAAATCACTTGGATCGATCCATGTGTGAGTTGGATCGACCCAAGTGAAAGCTGAAATAAAGTTGAGTGTTCTGTTGGACATAGATCGATGACATCGATCGATGACATCGATCGATCGATGTAGCATGGTGCACAGTTGGAACGTTCTGTCCAACATAGATCGATGACATCGATCGATCGAAGTGACTTCAGTCGTTCACATCGATCGATCTATGTGGTCAGGAGGCAAAGCTGAAAGTTTCTCTCCAACATCGATCGATGACATCAATCGATCGATGTACCAAAAGACAGAACTCTTCACTTTGAATTGCATCTTTTGATCCAATCATCTCCCTTCATTTGTGAATTATTCAATTAACTTGGAGGACTTTGCAAAAATTGTGTAGTTTTTCAGCAATCTTGCTCTCCTCCTCTCCTCTACATTCAAACAATTCTTTTTGCAAGTTCAATCCCTTTCTCGTAGAGCCGACGAACAAGAGAAGCCGTTAAATCCTGGGAAGCATTCGTTTGTAGTTCATCTTGCTCAACCGGTGGAGACGAAATTGCTTTTAAAGACGGTGATCTTCATCACGTCTCAGCAGTCTTACGGTGTATACATTGTTTGCTTGTCCATTTGCGCTCAGTTTTCCTAACAAGAGTTATAACATACGATCATGGGGGGTGATATTTGCCAATTGTGACAACTTTTGAGTATTGTCACTCAACAGAAGACGAGCGTCGGAGCCATTGACTTGTATATTAATTATTGATGCCATGCAAACAACCATGATGAAAATCTTTGTGGACTTTATTTTGGAGAATGATATCACTTCATCCACTTTCTTCTCACCTAATGCGTCACCGTACGACACGTGGCAGCAGAGGTGGATGGTGAGGATAGATGAGGATGACACGCATATAACATCACCATCCACTCATGGTGCCACGTATCGTGCGGTGACGCATAGGGTGAGAGATTTGGGGTGACGGGATCCTAACCCCATTTTGGGCGTTTCGGTCTTTTCCGTTTTCTCTTAGCTGTTTGAGGCATGCACTAACGAATTTATGTAGTTTTGAAGATGAGGAATCTTGGCCCACAATTCCGAATTTTCTTAAACAACATCCTTGTGAATTCATTCATAAGATATCCGTGGATCATTTAATAAGATATATCTGGATCATTTATAATAAAATTACGTTCTCGGTGCACTAACCTCCTGTATTTATGTAAGATCTGAGGAGGGACCGGATCGCGTTGCGATCTGATATACGCAGTCTTACCCTACACTTTATGAAAAAGACTGTTTCTGCGGCTCGAATTTGTGACTTCAAGGTCACAAAGTAGCAACTTTACCAATTGCTCTAAAGACTGTCCTCATATAGACCATTTACAACATGAAAGAATACTTTTGCTCGACAATTTTTTTTTAAAATATAGTCAGAGTATAACAGACGATTGACTATTCTTTTCCTTTTTTTTCTTTTTCCTTTTTTCATAAACAACGTTAACCTTCTCTTCTTAGTCTATGTTAAGTGCAAACATATGTCATTCGGATAATATGTGCAATAAATCATTAGGGGTGTTAACGAACCGAACCAAGCCAAACCGAATATCTGGTTTTCGAATTTGGATTTGTTTAGTTAAACGAACTATTCGACTTAATTCGTTTACATAACGAACTTCAAATTTTGTTCGAGTTCGGCTCGATAACATTATAACTGTTTAAACGAGCCAAATAGTTCTAGTTTTGCTCATTTTAGAAAACAAACCTAATCAGGTGTTCAAATTCGGCTCGTTTAAGTAAAATTAACGAACGAACTCGAATCAAATACGAAGCAAACTTGAATAGTTGGTGAACTGTTCGTTTTACTTAACACCTCTATAATCATGAATATAGAACATGGCACCGGACATATTGACGTGGCATACTCTTCTAGAGCAAAAGGCCAATACTCCTCGCTCCGTGGGCCTCCACTGCTCCAGCCAAAAAAGCTTCGTGGAGGATGCAAATCAAAAACTCAACGGCCTTCTAAATTGGTAAGGCTTTGTCAGAGACCCATTGCAAGGTGACTACTGCAAACCAAACCGCAATCTTCTAACTCAATTGAGCCAGATACATTGGCTTCGCCTTTAATGTCCGGGAGCTCAGCAATAAAATATCTGTGGACCATATACATTATAAAACAATATTTTTTTTGCTCGACAATTTTCTTTCAGATAGTCACATTATAATAGATTACTATATTTTTTTTCCTTTTTGCAGAAACAACGTTAACCTTCTCTTCTTAAAAAACAACCGTTTTTTTTTAACTTGCACCGGTTTTGATAAATTTGACGAAAAGATTTCATGTATGACGCAAATTTGATGGTATTATTATTATACTATATCATTTATTTATTTGGCATACCTTTTGTTATTGATAAGTAGAAATACGTGTACATGATATGGTGATGAATTTAGACACAAGTAGTACATATCCAGGTTCATGTACATACTTAAGAACGACTGAATTTGACAAAATACGTATGATATCTTAGACATATAGAAATATAATTTTTACAACATTTCTTTCACAAAAATGCTTTGATAATAGATTAAACCCATTTCAAAAATGTTCCTTTTTTTTGCTTTTGTAATTACAATTCAATTCTAATATATGTTTTTAAGGTAATTAAAATACAAGTTGCCGTGAATTTTAGTCAAATTTCCGAATCTATTCAGAGGAAGAACGTTATATTGTCGTTGTCACATTATTCTCACGTGTCCATTTGATTTATATCTTGTGCATTACAAAATTGGACCTTCTGATATGTGTACACACTCGTTACCGGTTTGAATACAGTCACAGTTACGAGTGGCTAATATATATTTTTTTCATATTTTTTTCATATTTGTTATGGGTAAGGTTGTGTATATTTGACATCCTTTATTTCTTCGTAAACGGGAGCTTCTAAGCCAGTTGATTAATGTTATTGTTGATGAGCCAAAAATAAATATCTGTTAGTCAACGACAGTCAACGGCATAACTTGTGCATAAAGGGCTCAACTCTTGCAGTTCGGCACAAATACATCGCTGCTCAGTCATGCTGCACTTCGTCTATACTACCCAACATTATTCACCTTCTTAACAAAGAATATGCTAAGGTTTTCACTTCGGAAGCAAGCTTCAGCTTCATCTCGGCAGGAATGCACTCAGCCATCTCACGCCTGCATAAAGCGAGTTTGTTAAAACGGTTAAGTAATGCAGTAATCAAAGCAGCCCTTTGATAGTCAACCTCGGCGAATGAAGGGAACTTATTTATCTCGGCCTCGGATTGTTTTTGGCCTCGGCTTCATGTTGGCTCGGCCACCTAAAAGCAGTATCAGATAAGGTCAAAAGAAAATATTATTTGCAATCTGGGACCCACCAAGCAACTCTGCGGAATACTTTCCATATGTCAAGCGATGATTGGTTTAGGACAAGGTCATCATTACAAGCCCACCTACACAACAGCTACGGTCTCAGGCTTTTGTCCCATCAATGACTATGGTAAAATTTCGTATTCGGGCTGCCTCATCGCAGTATTCTGGGCCCGGCTTCATGTTATCAGCTCTGCCAGACTTCCAAATATTTCCGCTCGGCAGCTCAGCTTTCTTAACATATAAAAATCTACCTTTCCATCTTTTATTGAAGGTAGGAATATTGATGGCAAAGGGAAAGTTGGTGTTGGACGCTCGCTTGCTGAAATAATATCAGCTATGCGAGACCCGATAAGCAAAAAGGGCTCTGAAAACAGTGGCATTAAAAGGGAACTTAGCTATTCTGAGGAAAAGAAGATAATAAAGAATAAGTTTCAGACCGTTGGGTTGGATTTGAGGAAGTCTGAGACCATAAACCCGCATAATACGGACAAGAGGCTCAGGAACGGGAAGATTAAATCCTGATTTAAAATAATTTTCGTAGACTGCTTCATAAACCCTAGGGGGATCGTAAGCAGTCTGACCAGACAATGGAAGGATTGGGTGAACCGATTTTGGTCAATTTTATGAGATTTACAGATCCTGTCCAAGTCGGCCTCGGACAGGGTGGAAAAAGACTCTTGGACAAGGAGAGAGGGCAGACCTCCCTCAATGACCCCCGAGAACAGAGATGGGCCCCTTAGTGGCGCCGGAGGATTTACAGATGCCACAGCAGGAGCAATCCCTGCTTGCTCCGGCAAAGAGCTAACCACGGTGACAACTCTGCTGGACTGAGTAGTATCACCAGTGGTCCGGCGCAAATTACTGATGGGAAGATCATCAGCAGAGGCTGATCTAACGGACGGAGATGGAGAGCTGGAGTTCTCTCCACCTAAGAGGCACCCTCAGAAAAATTCTTGGAATCGTTGGAAGAAGAAGACATTGTGAAAAGTGAAATGAGAAAGAGGACTTACGAAGAAGAGGATGAAAAAGATGAAAGCTGAAAGGAGTTGAGGAAGCCGGAGAAGATGGTCGGAGTCTGAAGGGGATGCCAGAGGAGAAAGCAGAGCGCAGGAGCAGAGGGCAGGAGTGATAAAAGGTTCAAGTAATTATGAAGGGTTCTATTTATAGGCCTTCATCTCGGCAGCCCAAGGGTCACCTCGGTGTTATCATCCTCGATCTCTATAACCGCCGAATACGAAAAGGTGTAACTGACGCCTCGTACTCTGCGCAAACAGTAAATGTGCAGAGAAGCCCAATCAGAGGCCGACACGTCATAATTGAGAGGACAACTCATTAAAGGCTCTGAATCGATTAGCCTGTCCTCTCGGGTCAGCTCAGCCAAACTAATCTGGGGTCAAATGATGAGCCAAAAATAAATATCTGTTAGTCAACGACACTCAACGGCATAACTTGTGCATAAAGGGCTCAACTCTTGCAGTTCGGCACAAATACATCGCTGCTCAGCCATGCTGCACTTCGGCTATACTACCCCACATTATTCGCCTTCTTAACAAAGAATATGCTAATGTTTTCACTTCGGAAGCAAGCTTCAGCTTCAGCTCGGCAGGAATGCACTCAGCCATCTCATGCCTGCCTAAAGCGAGTTTGTTAAAACGGCTAAGTAATGCAGTAATCAAAGCAGCCCTTTGATAGTCAACCTCGGCGAATGAAGGGAACTTATTTATCTCAGCATCGGATTGTTTCAGCCTCGGCTTCATGTTGGCTCGGCCACCTAAAAGCAGTATCAGATAAGGTCAAAAGAAGATATTATTTGCTACAGTCTGGGACCCACCAAGCAACTCTGCGGAATACTTTCCATATGTCAAGCGATGATTGGTTTAGGACAAGGTGATCATTACAAGCCGACCTACACAACAGCTAAGGTCTCAGGCTTTAGTCCCATCACACTGCAGCTCTGCAATGGACTAGACCGCCATCTCAGCCACATCACTGTCTCGTCAATCAGGCAGGGGGTCAGACCTCCACAATCTCAAGTATAAATACTCCTCTATCCAGATGGGGAAGGGGATCCGAATTTTGGAGAACTTCTGGAGCATTCTTCCATAACTCCATCTCGGCCAAAACTCATAAACTCAATGAGATCTTTTACAGGTTTTGTCTAAACCTTCTATTTCAGCATAAATTGCCTACTAAAAACACCCATAACTGACTTAAGCGTCGGAAGGTTTTCCCGGGACAGTGTCCTGGGACCTCTAACGTTATTCTTCCTTCTCAGGTTCCGTTGAAGGATTTGGACGGAAGATTAACGGCACACAACTCGGGTCATCTCTGATCCACCCGGTGAGCAATTCTGGTCTCACCATTTGGCGCTAGAAGGAGGGCCTGCAAGCCTTCACACCTTAAAACAGCTCTTCAAGGCTTTCTTAATATTGATCCTACCCTTTTATTGAGGGAAAGATGGATAAAAAGGATGGGAAAGAGTTCAAGCAACCTATGACATCCAAAAGACGTCAACGACTTCTTCAACAACCGGAACAGTATTCTTCGGAACTAGGAGATTCTTCAACTCCTCATGTTGCTTTCACATATGAAGAGCACTTACGGGCCATAAATTATGTGGCACAAAATCCTGGTGTATTCCAAGCTGTGGTGAAAGAGATGAAGGGGAAAGCTTCCACAGCGGAACCCATTAGGTTTCACCCCATTAACTCTCACCCACAAGAAGAACACCTGGAGTATTCTTCAACTTAGCCTGATTATCATCCCAGGCGCCAGAGTGAATTTATGGCTGATGCTAGACGTCCGGGGAAGAGGTCTGGTCGTCAGTAGAAAAGCGGAGCTTTGCTACAAGATAGACGCTCTGTTAAAATTCGGTTGGGAGGCCGAGGAAAAGAATGGAACTCTTTGCTAGCTTCAAAGGCTCACGTTCTTTCTTACATGAGGAAGAAGGGCCTGGCAATAGAGCCTCAGCCCCTCACAGGACCACTCCACAAGAGGAATCATCAACTGTACTGCCTTTATCATCATGATATCGGGCATGACACAGAGGACTTTAGGCAACTCGACCAGAAGATTAGGCGTCTCATTGATCTCGGCCACCTACAACAGTTCTATAATCCGAGGTCAAGGCTACACAACAGGCTCAACTTTGGCAGGCTTCCTCCGGATGAAAGCTGCCGACCTGAGCAGCAACACAGGTCACCAGAAGAGGAAAATTCAGATTTGGATGGGCAAAGATTACGGGTCTCTGATAGTATACGACTGATCTAAAAGCATAGGCCCACAAAAGAATCATGTCTCATCTTCCAAATTGTATTCAAACTTCTCATGTACTCAAACGTGAAAGGAATACAATTTTGTTATTATAAATTTGATATGTTCAAGAGAAGGGTCAATATATTAAGCATTGCTTTGTATTGTAAGACTTACTCTCATCATATCAATCAAGTTCTTCAACCAGCTCTGTTCGGCTTTGCTGTTCGGCAATGTTCGGTTCAGGTCAGCTTGGTCAGACGTTTATTCATCTCGGGTTGGGGCATATTCTTTTTCTTCCTGGCTGGTTCATACGGAAAGATTCATCCAGACTGGGCGAGAAGTTCTGTGCTTCCCTGATGCTCACTCTACGAGTTGTAACAGAATTGGAGCCGACAGGATTCGTGCTTAACCAATTTCTGCCTTAAAACTCCTAGATTGGCCAGGGACACAAGCTTCCCCATCTTGGTGACTTCTTTCTTATGGCTTAGCAGGTCAAGGAAGTGATATAGTATCTTCCCAGCCATGGTACAATTCAGACTAAATGTCCTCCCATGCGGGGGCTCAACTAAGGGGATATCTACTGAAAATGACAAGTTTCATAACTCAGTAGGACAGACCTTGGACTCCAAATCGGTCTTCACCTCGGCCATTACAAGAGAAACTTGGGCCATATTATAGGGGACAGACCCTGGAGTTCAGATCAGTCCTATGAAGAGAAACGACTCAACAATCAAAACTTGGAAGAATCCAAGAAAGATTAAGCAGAGCAGATCTTGGAGACCAGATCAGCTCTACAACGGATCAGTTCAAATTTATTGAACATAACCACCTCGGCCATTACAAGGAAAAACTTGGGCTATATAATATGGGACAGGCCAGATCAGTCCTATGAAGAGAAACAACTCATTCGTCTTAATACTTGGAAGAATCCAAGAAGCATCCAGTAAAGCAGATCCTGGAGACCAGATTAGCTTTGTGAAAGCTCGGACTAAAAATGGCTGAGCAGAAGAATATAATATGGGACAGATCCTGGAGACCAGACCCGTCCTATAAGAATGACATTCGTCAAAACTTGGAGGAATCCAAGAAACATCTAGCAGAGCAGATCCTGGAGACCAGATCAGCTTTGTGAAAGCTCAGATTAAAGTTTGCTGAGCTGAAAAAATAGGGTAGGCCTTGGAGACAAGCTCAGTCCTATTATTCATCAATCAAAACTTGGAAGAATCCAAGAAAGTTTTTGCAGAATAGATCCCGGAGACCAGATCAGCTCTACAAAAATTCATTTCTAAATTGCTGAACGCAATTATCTCAGCCGTTACAAGGAGAGCTTGGACCAAAAGATTTCATTTCAGCCAACATACTTCGGCCATGTTTGATTAAAGACTTAGGCTATTACTAAGCATTATTCGGGTTGGATCTCGGCTAAGACAGTTCAGATTATTATCTCGAGCAGGATTCATTCTTGAATAGATATTGCCTCGGCCCGGCAGAATAACAGGTTTATTCAAAATTTTAAAGCTTGATAACTTAGCTTATTTTCAGTTAAACTGATTAAGATTGCTAAGGCCGACATATGATCTCGGCAACAATAAGTTTGGAAAGCAAAGACTTAGCAGAAAAGTTGAAATGAAAAAGCAGAAAAGAAGGAAGAACTGCAAATTGCAAAGAACTTAGAAAGTTTTTCGTTGATAAGGATCTTGAAGTACATTTGACATCTACTCAGCAAAATTACAAGAAAAATCCTAAGTCTAGTCTTCCTCTTCTCTCAAGTCGGCCCCGTCCAAGAATTGTTGGAACGGAGTGTCAAACTCTTGAGAGCAGTTGAATTGTAGATCTCGGCCAAACGGGGATTTTCTTTTAACTCAGGATGCACCTCTGAGCAGATGTCAATGGCCTCCTTCCGGCCGACCTCCATGGCTGAGCTCTACAGAAGGATCGTGTTTTTTTCAAAAAGTTTAGACTTCCTGAACTCAGCAATGGCCTTTACCTCAGCATCAGCCAGTTGTTGACGCAGTTGGTCCAGTTGCTCTTCATAAGCATTGCTCTTCTGCATCAACTCAGCCTTATCCTTCTTCAAGACCTCAATCTCAGTCAGAGATTGAGTGGAGGTCAGCTCCAAGTCAGCCACCTTATGTTCTAACTCATCCACTTTTGAGTTGGAGGTTGCCAACTTCATCTCAACATCCTTGGCCTTTTGCTGGAGCAGAGAGACATCCGCCCGAAGAGAAGTGACTTGTTGAGTCAGCTCGGCCTTTTCTTGATTAGCCTCTTCAAGTTCTTTGTTCTTGGTTTGAAGCTCTTCAAAAAACTCTTCACTACGGGTCAAGGCCTCCAACTCATGGGCTTGGACCTTCCAGAGAATAAATTTAGAAAAACTGAATAAAGTGACGAAAAGCAAACAAACACTTAGAAAAATTTTGCTTACCAGAGCAATGTTTGAACGAAGGACGTTCTTCAAGTCCTCCCAGGCAGCTGCTCTGAATTTTTGATGGTCCAGAGGCAGAACAGCTAATTTATTCAACTTCCTTGCAATGGCTGGATCCAAAGCCGAATCGCCCTCTGAAAACCCAATAAGAATTAAGTCATGAGATTCAGTCGGCTGAGGCAGGGTTTCCTCAGCCGGCTCAGCAGCAACTATCTCCAAAGGTTGAGACGGCCCTGGATCTCGGCTGCTAGAACCTTCACCCTTTTGTCTTTTTCTGGGGCGAAGACTTGAGCCTTCACCTTCTGTCGAGGGCTCTGGTTCAGCAAAAGCCTGAGGCTGGATCTCGGCCTCAGGCTCGTCATCAATAATTTCAATCGGCAGAGCTGCAAGAAACAAAACAGACCAAGTCAGAGACAAAGCTCAACACTTAGAAATTTTTGATGTTGGAAAAAGTTTGTTACCTGGTTCAGGCACTGCCTGCTCGGTCTCAGCAGCAGCAGCTGGAACTGGGGGCAGAGCTGAAGTAGAAGCTCCCCTAGTAGAACCAAGAGCGGCCATCCTTCTTTCTTTGCAGGCCTTCTTCCTGGCTGCTGCCTCAGCCAACCTGCTGGAATGGGAAGAAGGTCCAGCCATTGCGCCTGCATCAAGGATAAAACACTTAGATACTGAAAGTAAGAAAAATGCTAAAAGGAAAGTGCAACAAGACCGACTTCGGGCAATGGTTAAGTTGTCAGAAGAAAGAGGCAAGTAATTCTGGCCCACAGCCGAGTGACTCAGGTCGGCTGCTATCCAGATCTCAGAGTCCACCTTTTGCCAATCAATGACTATGGTAAAATTTCGTATTCTGGCTGCCTCATCGCAGTATTCTGGGCCCAGCTTCATGTTATCAGCTCTGCCAGACTTCCAGATATTTTCGCTCGGCAGCTCAGCTTTCTTAACATCGAAAAATCTACCTTTCCGTCTCTTATTGAAGGTAGGAATATTGATGGCAAAGGGAAAGTTGGTGTTGGACGCTCGCTTGCTGAAATAATATCAGCTATGCGAGACCCGACAAGCAAAAAGGGCTCTGAAAACAGTGGCATTAAAAGGGAACTTAGCTATTCTGAGGAAAAGAAGATAACAAAGGATAAGTTTCAGACCGTTGGGTTGGATTTGAGGAAGTCTGAGACCATAAACCCGCATAATACAGACAAGAGGCTCTGGAACGAGAAGATTAAATCCTGATTTAAAATAATCCTCGTAGACTGCTTCATAATCCCTAGGGGGATCGTAAGCAGTCTGACCAGGTAAGGAAGGATTGAGCCGAACCGATTTCGGTCAATTTTATGAGATTTACAGATCCTGTCCAAGTCGGCCTCGGACAGGGTGGAAAAAGACTCTTGGACAAGGAGAGAGGGAAGACCTCTCTCAATGACCCTCGAGAACAGAGATGGGCCCCTTAGTGGGGCCGGAGGATTTACAGATGCCGGAGCAAGAGCAATCCCTGTTTGCTCCGGCGAAGAGCTAACCACGATGACAGCTCTGCTGGACTGAGTAGTATCACCAGTGGTCCGACGTAAATTACTGATGGGAAGATCATCAGCAGAGGCTGATCTAACGGACAGAGATAGAGAGCTGGAGTTCTCTCCACCATCGGCGGCGTAAGAGGCACCCTCAGAAAAATTCTTAGAATCGTTGGAAGAAGAAGACATTGTGAAAAGTGAAATGAGAAAGAGGACTTACGAAGAAGAGGATGAAAAAGATGAAAGCTGAAAGGAGTTGAGGAAGCCGAAGAAGATGGCCGGAGTCTGAAGGGGATGCCAGAGGAGAAAGCAGAGCGCAGGAGCAGAGGGCAGGAGTGATAAAAGGTTCAAGTAATTATGAAGGGTTCTATTTATAGGCCTTCATCTCGGCAGCCCAAGGGTCACCTCAGTGTTATCGTCCTCGATCTCTGTAACCGCCGAATACGAAAAGGTGTAACTGACGCCTCGTACTCTGCGCAAACAGTAAATGTGCAGAGAAGCCCAATCAGAGGCCGACACGTCATAATTGAGAGGACAACTCATTAAAGGCTCTGAATCGATTAGCCTGTCCTCTCGGGTCAGCTCGGCCAAATTAATCTGGGTCAAATGATGAGCCAAAAATAAATATCTGTTAGTCAACGACACTCAACGGCATAACTTGTGCATAAAGGGCTCAACTCTTGCAGTTCGGCACAAATACATCGCTGCTCAGCCATGCTGCACTTCGGCTATACTACCCCACATTATTCGCCTTCTTAACAAAGAATATGCTAAGGTTTTCACTTCGGAAGCAAGCTTCAGCTTCAGCTCGGCAGGAATGCACTCAGCCATCTCATGCCTGCCTAAAGCGAGTTTGTTAAAACGGCTAAGTAATGCAGTAATCAAAGCAGCCCTTTGATAGTCAACCTCGGCGAATGAAGGGAACTTATTTATCTCGGCATCGGATTGTTTTCGGCCTCGGCTTCATGTTGGCTCGGCCACCTAAAAGCAGTATCAGATAAGGTCAAAAGAAGATATTATTTGCTACAGGGTATTATTTTTCCTTTTTTTCCTTTACCGCGTTTATTTTCCTTTTCTGCCTACGATATGGCGGATAACTTATTACCGTTTGTTATCTTAAAATGGAATATAGATGCATTATGAGGTTTTCTGACCATAAGATGGGTCCCTGGTTGACATCCAACCAAAGTTTGCAGATTAGCGGTTAAGGAGCCAAATCTAGTCGAATAATTAGCTTTTAAATTTGAGTCGGTTAGGTAAATAAATAGTTTGGTTCGGCTCATTCAGTTGAACGAACTTAAAAATTTGTTTGAGTTTAGCTCGATAACATTATAAATTTTTAAACAAGCTTAACAATTCACAAATAAGTAGCTCGTTTAGTAAATGAAACTAATTAGATATTTGAACTCGTCTCGTTTGATAAATGTAAATGGATACCTCATGCCTCAAACTGGTGGAGGAGAACAAAAATTGAGAGCACCTAAAGGCTAAAAACGAAGTCCACATAGTTTTGAGAGTTTCGATCCCCTCGCTCACAATCTCCTCACCCACTTTTTCACTGTACGACATGTGGCAGCAGAGGGAGGATGGTGAGGCTAGATGCGGGTGACCCTCATCTAGGCTCACCACCCTCCCTTACTGTCACGTGTCACGCGGTGGGAAAATGGGTGAGGGATTGTGGTGAGAAGATCTGCTTCCCGATTTTGATGGTGATTTTTTCTTCATGGCAACGGTCAGGTTCATGTATATCTTTATTACTGAGTAAGATACCCCACTGTCAAAACTATATAAATGGACACCTCATGCCTCAAACTGGTGGAGAGAAGAGAAAAAAAAAATATTGAGAGCACATAAAGGCTAAAAAATGAAGTCCACAAAGATTTCCATGGCGATTTTCTTCATGGCTTTCATGGTTAGCATTTTTAGTACACAAGTCAATTGCTCAGGCACTCGTCTTCCTTTGAGTGTCAACACTCAAAAGCTATCACAGTTGGCCGATGTCATCGTCCACCGTATGTTATACTATACATTTCTTATACTTCTTTTTGTTAGATTTTTACTTTCAAGATTTTTTTACTAATATCGGTTCATTTGAAACCACATCTGTGTGTTTCTAACACATAGGTATGGTTGTGTACATCTGACCCTCCCGTACTCCGCCATAGACGGGAGCCTCTGAGACAATAGGGTAACATTGTTATTGTTGTTGGTTCATTTCAAACCACCCTCTTGAAATTCAAAATTCTAACAAAACATAGACTTTGTGGCAAAAGGTTGAACCCCAACCCAAAGGGCCCCCAGTTCTCCAGCCCCAATGAGCTGCGTGGAGAATGTAAATCAGGAGCCCAGCGTCCTCCTAGATTGAGTGAGATCTTACGCAGTTACCCACACAAGGTGCACCCTATAAACCAGGCCTTTGGCCTAGCAGCAGAGGAACCCACCATACTGTGCGCGTCCCTAGATTCGAACTCATGACCTCTTTGTGGCAATCTCCAACCCGAGTATCAACTGGACTATGTCCTGAGGGCTAACCAAACATAGACTAACGATGATATAGAATCGTCCAATTATCGTTAATGAGTTGATAACTTGATATACACACAAGACAAATACACAAATATGACGTGATTTACAATATATATGTATATCTTTAATGCGTGTTACACTGGATATACGTACTTTTTTAATTCGCAAAAGAAAGAAAAATCTATATATTTTGACTGAGTTGATATATTTGTAATTTGACTATTGATGCAGCTTGCACAAACCATTGCCCTATGAGTTGCTGTGACTGTGACATAACTAAGCAGCCTCCAGTTTGCAAGCTGTGCTGTCTGTCGTGAAACGCTCCATCAATACTTTGTTACTCAAATATAGATGAAAGAAAATAATTAGAAGAAAATTTTGTTATTTGTGTCAATTATGTATTGAAGCTCTCCAAAGTATGGACCAAAATATTATCTTTTGGTTTGTTTGGACCCTCGTTGTTGTTGTTATCCAAATAAAACGGGTGTACTTGTGCTTTTCTTTTGTTTTCATTTCCAATGGATTGAAGGACACATTCTTTTTTTTACTTTGAAATATGATAGAATACAACAAAATGACTCATTAAATTGGATGCGCTTCTTATATTGTGAAGTGACAGTTGATCGACACATCTTGACGTAATTTTCATTATGGGTCATTGAGAAGCAACCTCTGTGTGTTTCTAACATATAAGTATGGTTGCTTACATCCGATCTCCCATACCCCGTCATAGACGGGAGCTTCTAAGGCAGTGGAGTAATGTTACTGTTACTATTATTGTTACATTTGATAGGTGTGTAAGACTTAAAACTTGTTGAAATCCAAAAACAAAATGGTTAAATGAACGAATATTTTCTTTTACAATGTATCAATGGTTTGATATAATTGTAGTTTGAAGTTTAACATATCGTGTGAACTCTTGTTGATGTAGCTTGCACAAGCAAATGCCGTAAGAGTTGTTGTGACTGTGACATAACTAAGCAGCCCCCAATTTGCAAGCAGTGCTGTGGGTCGTGAAGCGCTCGATCGATCCTTTGTTAGACAAATATATATCAAGGAAAAAAAAATTGTGCTTTGTGCCAATGATGTATTGTACTTTTTAGCTCGCAAGAATGGACCAAATTTGAAATTATTATCTTTTAGTTCGTTTGGACCCTTATCATCATCATTATTATCAAAATAATGGATATATTTTGTTTAATTTCAGCGATTAGGGGTAGATAGGTATTAATATACATACAAAGTATCGTCATGGTTCTGTAATCAAGAGTGGTAACGGTAGCGGTAACAACGATACTGGTAATAATAATTATAGCTACGTCTGTGTGGTGTTATGAGTACTCAGACGGGAAAGATTTATGTTATTAGTGACATAATAAAATGATGCTATTTAATAATTTACATGTCAGATTAGGAGGTGGTGATTGATCATATATGAGACCTATATATAGATTTCATATGTGATTGGTTAGAGTGCATGTCATGATTGAGTTCTAAATGTTAGGTCCCTTAGAACACACTAGAAGGGAGGTTGAATACTGTTCACCAAGTATGGATTTTTTTCTTGGATATTTTTTGTTTTTGAGTGCAACCAACACTTGGGTGTGTTCTTAACAAGAATAAAAGCTTTGCAAAAAAAAGTAAAGAAAACAAGGATGTATAGAGGTTCAAGTCAAATGACTCTACTCCTCTAACTTCTTGATTTTTCACAAGAAGGATTTTAAAATGGGGATTGTTATTTCAATGGGGAAACAACAATCAAGGAAATAGAAAATCCAACAACAAACTAGGCTACACGCCTAGAACACAACCAAGAAATCTAACCCCTTGAAGTCTAGCCTCCAAAGATCTTCTTTGCCCTCAAAAAAATCTTGTAGGGAGTATAGTGCACCACAACACTATCAACTAACCCTCCAAGGTCTAGAAATCTCAAACAAGAAGTACCATTGCTCCTTGACCAACAATCTACTTCACGTCTCACAATCTTTACTCACCAAGAAGAAGACTCTTCTTCTTACAATTATCACTCTCAACAATAAAGTAAAAATATACAATGTTTACAACTATCTTGAGAGCTTGAGCTTTGAGAGAAAACTTGAGAGATTGAAAATGTAGAAAGTTAGTGAAGAAATGGAAGAAACCCTTGTTTTACGATCCTTCAAAAATTCTGCCCGTTTGAAGCCCTTGCAGAGCCAATAATGGGTTTTGGCATCTTGTGTTGGTGTGTCCTTTTCATTGGAGATCTCCTCTTGGCTTGTAGCAACATTTTTGGTGAAGTTTCAAACTGGAAGCAAAAAGAGGAAACCTGACTTCTTCAAGAATGAGAGAGGACCTGTGAAAATAACACTAAAAGAGGAGGGTACAAAGAGTCAAATAATGTTAGAAAGTGAAGCATAAGACTTTTGTAACGTTTTTTTTGTTAAAATGTAAATATATTAACCATGATCAAGGCATCATGTGAGGGATGCAACCCATACAATCCAAGTCACCAAAATACAAAAACATCAGAGGTCCTTAAACCACAACCTAGGAGTTGTGATCTCCAAAGCTATAAGAGTAAAAGAACCTAAACAAATGAGTTTGAATTCTATGTGAAACATCCCTAAGCACAGGAGTAGTGCCCTCAAAAAGTAATTTGTTCCTGCTGTGCCAAATCAAATAAACAGCAGCAGCCAAGCAAACCTTCAAAGCTTTAGCTTTGAGCGTTTTCCTATTCAAGGTTCTCTTGCACCAAGCCAAAATTCTGGTTAGGCTGTGAAGAGAACGAGGAAGCCCAAACAAAGTCTGTAAATGATACCAAACAGGACGAAAAGCATCACAGCTGAAGAAGAGATGCTTCTCAGATGCTTCACAACTACAAAAGAGACAGGATTTATTAGGGAAGTGCATATTGCTCTTGGTACCCAATCTTTTCGATGCAGCCAACCACAAGATAAAAGCATGTTTTGGAGTGATGGATGAATCTCAAACAATGGAATGCCAAGGAACAAGATCAGCCGAATGCCTATAATAGTTGTAAGCATCCGAAGTATGAAACCTCTGCCCTTGGTACCATGATTCCATAAGGAGCTGAGCTTGCAAAATTCCACCCTGCGTATTAATTAGTTCATCTCTAAGTGTGAAAAGAGCCTTAATGAGAGGAGAATGAAACGAAGAAATAGGCAGGCTCCAAAGGTTCTGCCCAATCTTGTACCTAGCATTGATCTATTTAACCCAAATGAGGTCTTTCTTGAGATGAAGATCCCAAAGATTTTTGATCAATAAGGCTTTGTTCCAAGCCTTAAGCTGAAGAATTCCCAAACCACCTTCAATCTTGGGAAGACAAATCCGCTTCCATGAGATTTTTGATCTTTTGTTCCCAAGTGGCCCATCACCCCAAAGAAAATGAATACAAATCCGATTTACTTGATCAATGACTGACATTGGAACAGGTAAGACACTGAGCCAAAAACAGTGAAGCCCCTGCAAAACTGATTTAATAAGAACCACCTTTCCCGCATACGAAAGATGTGAGCACTTCCAGAAGTTAACGGACTGCATGATCTTATCAAGATAGGCGGAATAATGCGAGAATTGTAGCTTATGTCCAGCCACCGGAATTCCCAAATATCTGAAAGGAAAGCTACCAAGAGAGAAATTCGGACAGGAGGAGGCACTTGCAGCATTATTCCCCAGCCTAGCATTATAGAATTTGGATTTGGAAGCATTGATTTTGAGACCAGAATGATCCCCAAAATCAGCAAGCTTAAGCATCATTTTGCCAACAGACACCACATCACCCCGGCAGAATAACATGAGATCATCCGCAAAGCTCAGATGAGTGAGCCTAAGAGAATGACATTTTGGATGAAAATTGAAGTCAGGATCAAGATGCAACAGGTTCAAAGATCTTGATAAATATTCCATACATATAACAAACAGAAAGGGGGACAGGAGACAACCATCTGAACATAGAACGTCCTTTTAAGAACCCAGATTGAGACTGATCCAAGATCTCAGACAGCACAGCAGATAGCCTACCAGCAAGAATTTTGGAGATTGTTTTATATATAACATTGCAACAACTAATAGGCCGATAATCCTGAACTTTAGAGACATTAGTATCTTTTGGGATAAGAGCAATAATGGAATGATTGAGCTGTTTGAGAAGTTTTCCATTAGTGAAGAACTCATGAACTGCACTGAGAACATCTTCACCAACAATGTTCCAGGCTTTGATGAAGAAGAGAGAAGAGAACCCATCAGGTCCAGGAGCCTTATCCTTTGGAATAGAAAAAAGGCTTTTTTGTATATCACAATCAAGAACAGGCTCAATAAGAGCCTGAGAACAATGTGCAGATAACAGAGTACCAGACTGAATAATAGAGAGATCAATTGGAAGCACCTGCTGAGAGGATCCCAATATATTAGTATAAAAGGAAATAAATTGATCTTTGACCTGGTCCAGAGAAGTAGAGAAAGTCCCATCATCAAGTTGAACAGAGGAGATACTCCGTCTAGCAACATTCCTTTTGATCAAAGAATGATAAAACTTTGAATTCCTGTCACTCAACCTGAGATATGAACCCTTAGCTAATTGTGCAAAGAACAATCTTTCAGCCTCCAAGAGTTTGAATGCCTTATCTTTTAGAAACTTTAACTGAGAAGAGTCATCAAGAGAACCCCCAGAAGCATTCATATGATCCTGAAGCAAGTCCAACTCCCTAACTGCAACATCAACCCTAGAAGAAATATGTGAAAATCCCCTCCTGTTAAGCTCCTTCAGTGCACCATGAATTTGCCACAATAGAAGAAAACTGATCATGCTCAGTCCACATATTGAAAAACTTGAATGAGTGTGAACTATTAACCTGAGGATGAAGATGAATAATAGCTGGAGAATGGTCAGACAAACAACCAGAATTTAAGAAAACTGATGATGTATTAGGAAACCGTTCCATAAAGCAAGCATTAATCATAATACGATCCAGCCTAGACTTAATGCATCCATTGTCCCAAGTGAACTTGCAGCCTGAATAAGAGAGTTCCAAAAGTCCACAAGCAAGGAAACAATTAAGTTGATCTTGCAACTGATAGGTGGTAACCTGACTACCACCAATACGCTCACTTTCATTGAGAACACAGTTAAAATCACCCAAAATCATCCAAGCAGAGTTGGCAACAGAAGCATGATTGATCAAGTCATCCCAAAGAGACCTCATATCCACCACAGAATTGAATCCATAGACAGCAGTCAAAAAAGAATACCTTGCAGAAACAAGACACTTTAGTTGGCAAAGAATGGACTGTGCAGAAATACTATGCACATTTAAGGAGACAAAAGAGGATTCCATAAAATTAGAATCCTTTTCCCAGGATGTAAATCAAAATTATGAACATGATCCCAGGAACTAAATTTTTGAAGAAGCTGAGAGAGCATAGCATTGTTGAGCTTAGTTTCTAATAAGACCAACAAGTTGACCTTATGTTTCTGTACAAAAGACACCAAACATCTTTGTTTGGTGGGCTTATTGCAGCTCCTTATATTCCAAAAGCTGATAATCATTGATAAAAGGGTGATCTAGACCCCCCCAGCATAGACTTTAGAGTCCTGTTTCAATCTGTTAAACTCTTTTTTCTTGTTTGCCTTGAGATGCTTCTTATTCATCACCGTTACAAAGCCCTCCCTTTCAAGTTCTTTAAGTCTACGCACATGGAATTGATCATATGCATCAGAACCCAGAAAAGAATCCTGCAATCGATCATTGGGCAAGGGAGGGTCAAATGCCGCCAGAAAAGGGGTGCTTCCAACCAATGGAGAATGAGGACTCCGAGAATCAGAATTAGAGACCGAAGGAAGCACCTCTTGGACCTTCTTACCTACTAAATCCATGTTTGATGCCAAAAGGTCAGCAAAACGAACAATCTTATCACCCTCAGAGACCACCCTATGACCAGAGCTGGCCCGTTTTCCATCACCTCCCAATTCATGACCAGTTGAAGATTTATGCAGGTGAACATGTGGAGAATGGCCCAATTGTCTACACTCATCACAGTATAGTGGGAGCTTTTCATATTCAACAGGCTGATTGATGATTCTCCCATTTGACAAATTAAGCTCAATAGATTTCCTTAAAGGATGGCTAAGATCAATTTCCACAAGGGCCCTAGCGTACCCCCAGACCTCTCTTTTGGTGGTTAAAAGGTCAGTCATTAAAGGCTTCCCTAACTGATGACAAATTTTTGAGAGATATTCTTCCTTCCAAAGAGAGATTGGAAGATTGGGCAATTTAACCCAAACGGGAACAGAGGACATCTCCTCCGGACCAAAGTCAAACAACAAGGTCATTTTTTTTAGAATGAGAATCCTTCCATAAATAAAATATGGCCCAGAGGAAAGAACATTTTCCATTTCAGCTTGACACTGAAACTTGAAGATAATCTATCCCGATGGATGGAACTCAATTTAGTGCTTGACCTTCCAGATTTTAGTCAAGGAGTAAACAGCTTGTTTCCCAGGAAATCTTCCTGTAAAACATCCAATAAGACAGCATTGCAACTCATCATCCAGCACAATGCTGTCCACATCCAAGTTTACCACTCCACTTCTAGCCTCTTTTTGTTCAATAAGCTTCATACAACCCGCATCATTCCTATTAGTGGGAAAAAGAGAATTCCAAGTTTTCAACGGAGCAAAGTTTTTGATGACAGCACCCTTTCCATTGGATTGCATACCATCATCTGGAGATCCTGATGCATGCAAACCAGGATGCAAGGAAGAAAATTCCAAAACATCAACATCCTTTGTCCGATGGGTATTATCCAACCCAATCTTCGAAGCTTGGATGTGACAGGTACCCGGGGAGAGAGAAGAAAGCAACGCCTCATTAAGTCCATCATCCTGCACAGATTCCAAGCCATCCGTAGCAGCCCTGTCACCATCACCTCCAACAACCACCGATGAGATCAAATCCACCGTTGGGGAAGCAGAATCCGGCCTCATCTTGCTAGTCCCAGCCCCCAAGCTGAAATCCACATCCATAGGAACTGAAGTTCCCTGAGCACCGCCTGCATGCAAAGAAATCTGATGTTCCTGAGTTGGCAAAACAACATGCAGAGAGCGAATGCATTGCTCCAACTTCGAATCAACCTCATCCTCATCTCCATGAAAAGAAAAAGAATCACTAGGTGAATCTTCAACAGATTCCTCCGGCAAAACTTTCTTAGATGTCGAGCCAACTACCACAACATCCTTGGAACCAAGCTTGTTCCGATGCCCTTTTCTTTTATTCACACCTTTGCCTCGTCCCATTTACAAAGAACCCAGCCTTTTAGAAGTAAGATAACAAACAGGAAGTGGAAGATTGGAATCACAAGATTAAGAAACAGTAGCGGGAAGACGCAAAAAGAAATGGCTACCCCTCATAGAGAGAGAGGAGAGAGTTTCTCTCTCTTACACATTTCTTTTTCATTTCTAACAAGACTTTTGTAACGTTGGTCACATGAAGCGCCTAATGTGCTTAATGAACAGGAGTTCAAAGTGACTTGGAGCGCTTTATGCGAAATTGAATAGGCGTTCGAAGTCACATAAAGCGCCTTATGTGGGCAATTGAAGGCGTTCGAAGTTACATGAAGCGCCTAATGTCAGCCTTCATGCTTGTTCGACTTGATGTACGTGCCCATTTAAGGGAAACAAGTACTTTTGACTTGGTGGTACACATGAAGCGCCTAATGTAGACGTTCAAAGTGTACTGCCTTTTTCCCAGAACACATGAAGCGTCTAATGTAGGCGTTCGAAGTGTTCGGGCGTCCAGACACTTCACATGAAGCGCCTAATGTAGGCGTTCGAAGTGTACTGGATTCCACCTAGGCACACGAAGCGCCTAATGTAAGCGTTCGAAGTATACGGACTTCCAAACATATCACATGAGGCGTCTAATCCGTTGTTCGAAGTACCAATTTGTGCAAATCATCAAAACTTAAACTTGTTCTAACATTCTCCCTCTTTTTGATGATTTCACAAAATGCATAACTTTTAAAGTTAGCACCCCCTTAACTTATGCTCCCCCTCACTTGGTGCAAGAAAAAATAACATGGAATAAAAAAACTAAAAATGATGATGCAAGTAACTAGACAACATCATTTGGAGAATAGAAAAATACCAAGTCAATTAGTCTTGCAAATTTGAAATTTTCACACAACACAATAAAATTACATATTTTCACCAACACCTCCACTTGGAGGTGTGAATCCCCCAAAATCAAAACCACCACTGGCTGCATAATCAGCGAAACCGCCCATGCCCATGGATCCTTCAACACTGCCAGAGCCGCCAGCTGCACCACCACCACCACCACTTTCTACCCCTAAATAATCAAAATTAAGGGGAATAGCCCACGGACTGATCTGCATGAAAGCATTTTTAACTGCAGTCATGCGAAGTTCATTTCGCCCATGCCGGGCTTCATGCTCAGCATCACGAAGCTGCAACTGTTGAACAGTTCGTTCAAGTGAGGCTATTCGTGATAGCAACTCAGACAAATTGATACCATTTGTATCTTCTTGAGGTCCTTCATCAACCTCATCAGCAATGTCAGGAATGGTAGTGGCCTTCCGTTTTTGAGAATCAATGGCTTCAGCAATGTTGTAGTTATCGTAAAAGTCTGCCTTAGCGACTTGGGTCAGATCAGCATCAGAAATTGCAATACCTTTTGACCTTAACAGAATTGTGATAATATTGGCAAAATGTAATGCTTTTGACTCTTTCCGGAGAGCAGCAAACATGACTTCTACAAAGATCCAGGCAAGATTCAACTGGGTCCCATGTTTGATACGATAAGTAACATAAAAATCCATGTTACTTGGATTTCTAGTTGACTTACCATTTACGCAGTATGTGACCACAGCCAGCAAAATGCGGTCCACTAAAGGCATGTTTTGAGCCTTATTGGAGGAAAAATATCCCAGATCGAATTTCACGTCCTACTCACGAACTTCGTATTTGCTACTCCAGTCAAAGACGGAGAAATCACTCAGCCCTTCATTTCTGATTCTCAGAACTTCACAGATTTCAGGTACAGTAAAGCTGAGAGAAGTACCGTCAACATGGTGTCCAGGGAGAATGGTTGAGACTCAGATTGTAGGGTAACCCACATGTTGGCATAGAACAACTTGGTGTGTTCTCGAGAGAATTTTTTCATATCAATTCTGGACCAGAGAGAGGTCCATCCTTGATGTTCCAGCAAGGGGATGATCTGGAAAGCATTGCTAGTCTTAGGTAGATCACTGAGACAAAGCAATTTGGGTGGGACAATAGGTCGGTTGTTTGTGTCTCATTCTTCAAAGAGCAGATTTGAGTACATTGACAGATGTACTCCTTTATCCGCATGACGAGGTGGTTTCTTGATATCAGAATCAAACTTCTTTAACCAAGCAAAATTTTCATCGGAGAGCTTTTCACGAATGGAGATGATTTTTTGAGGTTCTACAACGCCCGCAATTTGTTTTCGCTTTTTGCTTCGGGGGCGTTTAGATGGGCATGCGGATGCCATTAGAGAGAGCTTGATTGAAGATTGGAGAAGAGAAAGTCTTGAGGGAATGGAGTGACTGAGTGAGGAGAGGTGAAAAAGAGGATGGAATTTAAAGGAAGGGAAAGGAAAAGGAAGAGTTTTTCTGGAAGTTAATGGTGGAGAGATTAATGGAAGAGTGGGAGTAAATGTTGGAGTAGTGGAAGAAGATAAAGAGTTTGGGAAGATGAAGAGGTTGGAAAATGGAGAAGGTGGGGAGTCGTGTGGAAGAAAGTGGGAAAGAGTAATGGCGGCAGGAATTGATGTCTATTGATTGACGCGAAAAGTTGAAGAGACGGCGGAAATGACAGTGAAGAATTAGGGTTTAGGCGCATAATGTGACTTCGAACGACTTCATAAACAGAGATGAAGCGCCTGAAGTCGCATTGAACGGTTGTAGATAAGTAGATTAAGCGTTTAATGTCACTTCGAACAAGTGAACTCATTTTTTATGAATCGCTTAATCAAACTTCGAACACTTGTGATGAGGAACATAGAGCGCCTAATGTCAGTTCGAACGAGTGACATCCTTAACATCAGGCGCTTAAGTGACATCGAACGCCTGAGGTAACTATGATGAAGCGCCTTATGTATACTGACCTTGAAAATTTTGAAAATTTTCTTGCTCAAAACTCAAGATGGGCTATTATCAACCCATGTTGAGCAACCCCAACCTACTTCTTATATATGCAAATACATCACTAGGTAAAAGTTTCGTAAATATGTCTCCTAATTGATCACGTGTAGGAATAAATTCCACACTAACCAAGTTCTTGTGTACACAATCACGGATAAAATGATATCTCACTTCAATGTACTTAGTCCGACTATGTTGGACGGGATTTTGTGCAATATTGATAGCAGACGTGTTATCACACAAAATTGGCACTTTGGACAAGTGAATGTTATAATCATTTAAAGTGTTTGTCATCCATAACAATTATGCACAACAAGAGGTGGCCGACATATATTCGGATTCTACCGTAGAAAGAGACACACTGTTTTGTTTCTTAGAAAACCAAGAAACAAGACAATCTCCAAGAAACTGACAAGTTCTGGAGGTGCTCTTCCTATCAACAAGACTCCCCGCATAATCGGAGTCACAATATCCTCTTAGATCAAAATATGCATTCTTAGGATAAAATAGCTCAAATTTCAAAGTACATCTAAGGTATCTAAGAATACGTTTTACCGCAATTAGATCCATTTTCCTAGGATCACTTTGAAATCTAGCGCATAAACATACTGCACTTGCAGTTAAGTAAAGTAGACCACCAATAATACCGCGATACAAGGTTACCTCGACATGCTTTCCTTTATCATCCTTGGTCAAGCTTGGCACTTGTGCTCATAGGCGTGTTTACTTCTATTCCTTCACCAAAATTGTACTTCTTAAGCAAATCCTTTGTGTATTTGGTTTGGGAAATGTACACGCCATCTTCGGTTTGCTTGATTTGTAATCCAAGGAAATAATTTAGTTCTCTCATCATGCTCATCTCGAATTCACTTTGCATAAGACTAGCAAATTGCTCACAAAGACAATTGTTAGTAGCACCAAAAATAATATTATCAACATATACTTGAACTATTAATTGATTTCTACCTTGTTCTTTTATGAACAAAGTAGTGTCAACTTTACTCCTTGAGAATCCGTTATTAAGAAGAAAAGTACTTAACCTCCCGTACCAAGCTCTTGGAGCTTGTTTGAGGCCATAAAGAGCCTTTTTAAGTTTGAAAACATGATGTGGTGAATCATGACATTAAAACCCGGGAGGTTGTGCAACATACACTTCTTCTTGAATAACATCATTCAAGAAGGCGGATTTAACATCCATTTGGTAAAGCTTAAAGTCTCTATAACAAGCATATGCTAATAACATCCTAATGGCCTCAAGCCGTGCTACGGGTGTAAATGTCTTATCAAAATCGATATCTTCTTCTTGGCGGTATCCTTGAGCAACTAATCTAGCCTTGTTTCTAGTGACATTACCTTGATCATCCACCTTGTTACGAAATACCCATTTCTTACCAATAATAGGATGATCATGTGGTTTGAGAACCAACTCTCAAACATCACTTCTCTCAAATTGGTTTAATTCTTCTTGCATAGCCAAGATCCAATTTTCATCAAGAAGTGCATCTTTGATATTTTTAGGCTATATAAGAGAGACAAATGCATTCTCTCTATATTGCCTTCGTGTGGTGATACCCCTATTTAAATCACCTATGACCAACTCGTGTGGGTGAGAACTTTTATGCTTAAATGATTTGGAGACGTCTCCTCCAACTTCCTCATGATCACGTTCCGGAAGTGATGAACCTTCATCATTCAAATGAATCTCATTTTCCAGAACATGCGACGCATTTTCTACATTTTGTGTATCAACAACATGAGTATGAGAAATATTACTAATTGACTCACTAAGTTCATACACACAAGGTGGAGGAGTATCTTCAATACGTTCTACTCTCAAATCAATGAAGATGTTTTCATTTGGTGGGTCATCAACAATCTCTTGTTGATGAGCAACCATAGGAATATCCTCAAGAATTTCTTCTTGAGGAGTCACATCTTCATTTTCTTCACAATCATCATTAAGTTTAAGTTCGTCACTAAGTGACTCATTAAACTTAGCATGGATTGATTCTTCCACCTTTTGACTCCTTTTGTTGAAAACACGAAATGCTTTACTATTTGAGGCATAACCTAAAAAGATACCTTCATCTGCTTTGAGGTCAAGTTTGTCCAAAGTGTCCTTGGTATTAAGTATGAAACACTTGCAACCAAACACTTTGAAATAACAATGTTGGGAACTTTACCATTCCAAAGCTCATAAGGTGTCACATTTAGATATGGTCTCAAATATACACGATTGATCATATGGCAAACGGCATTTACCGCTTCGGCCCAAAAATATTTGGGCAAGCCGAACTCATTTAACATTGCTCTACACTTTTTTTGTAGAGTTCTATTCTTTCATTCGGCCACACCATTTTGTTGTTGAGTTCTAGGTGCTGAAAGGTCATGTGAGTATCCTTTGGATTCACAAAACCTTTCGAAATCACCATCAAATTCACCACCGCGATCACTACGGATGGTCTTAATGGTGTCACCCACGTGATTTTCCAATCATCTACTCAAGTTCATAAATTCACTACATGCATCATTTTTCTTAGCAAGAAACATCACCCATGTATGACGAGTATAGTCATCTACTACCACGAAGGTATAATGTTTACCACCCAAACTTTTTGTTCCAACATCCCCATACAAATCTATATGAAGCAATTGTAGGGGTTTGGAGGTGGATATATTTTTCTTTGGTTTAAAGCTTGTTTTCACAAGCTTTGCCTTTTGACAAGTGTCACATAAGTCATGGTTTTCGAAATTCATTTTTGGAAGGCCTCGGACTTTATTGTTTTCGCAAATAAATTTAAATGTTTTGAAACATTTATGTCCGAGACGTCTATGCCATAGTTGCGTCAAATCATTTTTAGGAACTAGGCAAGATACATTTTGAGAAACCAAATCATTGATGCTAAGTTTGTAAATATTTTTGAAACGCAAAGCCTCAAATAAGATAGCATTACACTTTTTCACAACATACTTTGTTTTCAAAAACGTTACCTCATAATTAGCATCACATAGTTGACTGACACTTATCAAGTCAAATTTTAGTCCTACTACATATAAGACATCACTAAGAGAGAAGTAATTGTTACCCACAATACCATGTCCTTTGATTTAGCCTTTGCTACCTCCAAAGTGGACAATTCCTCCATCTTGCATAGTGAGTCTATGGAAGAGACTTTAGTCTCCCGTCATATGGTTGGAACACCCACTATCCACGACCCATTTGACCTTCTTGTCTTCGCTTTCTCCATTGAGTGCTAGGGCCTGCAAATGAACCATATGATATTGGTACCCTTTTTGTTTTGGGTCCTTGAAGGTTAGTTACCTTCATTTCGCCTTTCGGCACCCACACAAGACTCTTAATATTTTTAGCTCTACATACTCTTTCTGCATGACCTTTTCTATTGCAATAAAAACATGTAGGAGTATGTTTGTGAGATTGTGCATGATTGTGCGTTGGCACATTTTGTGATTCCTTTTTAGGAACAACCTTCTTTGAAATCAAAGGAGGTTTTTGTTTCACGACTTGAACCAAAGGTTGAGACACCTTTGATGTGTTTTCCTTTCCCTTAGGCATGTGCCGTTGTTTCTTCAAGGAGGTTTTAGACTCCTTGACAATTTGTGCTTGTTCCCGTTGTTTTCCCTTTTTGGATGTATACATAGCACTAGGCTTGATTTTAGTTTTTGTAATGGGCCCAGATGCATCCTTAGCAACCTCTACTTTTGTAGCACTTACCCTTTAATCATTTTTCTTTTCATCAAGAGCTTGAGCACATGATTTCATCAAATCATGTTTCTCTTGTAGTGCAATCACATGCATGGTCAAAAATATATCGTGCTCAAGTTGTAATGCAATGTGATTTTCTAATGTTTCATTATATTCATTTAAGCATGCTCTAAAATCCTTTTTGACACGTTTATATTTTAAATCTAAAAGATCATTTTCTTGCACTAGATCATCTCTTTCATCAATCAATCTATAGTGAGATGAAATATTGCATACCTCCATGTCATCGTCAATGGCCATGAGTGCAAAGAACTCCTTGTCAAGATCATCATGAACTACACCCGTGAGAGCAAGATCATCATGGTCGCCGTTGTCTCTCTCGGATCTGGAAAGAATGCTCTCCCAATGGGCTACTTCCGCTTGTAAGGCCTTCTTCCTTTGGTAGATGGCCTTCTTATCCTTGAGTTGCAGCTTCTTCACCCGACAATCCTTAATGAAGTGACCAAACTTCCCACACTTGTAGCATTTGTTGTCTTGGTCCTTCACCTTGTCTTTGGAGAATTTTCTTTGATGAACCTTTTAGCTTCATCTTTATTCTTTCTAGCAAAATGTCGGAATCTTCTAACAAGAAGTCCGACTTCATCGTCCGAGTCCTCCGACTCACATGCAAGAGCTTTAGTTGAGTTGCGGATAGGGTCGTTCTTGTCTTGTGCATCAAGATGAATCTCATAAGTGATCAGATTCCCGTAGAGTTCGTCCAAAGTAATATTTTCAAGATCTTTGGACTCTTCGATGGCCGTCACCTTTGCGTTCCATTCTCTTCCTAAGCTATTTATGCTCTATCTTCTTGCCGACCGCAGTGAGAAAGTTGACAAATTTGGTGAATCTTTGTCTGGACTCTTCGATCTTTTCACCTTTGGGGACATTGAAGTTGTAGAATTGTTTGATCAACTGTCCCCTCTTGGCCTTCCTCACTTTAGATGTTCCTTCATGGATCATCTCTAGATTTGTCCAAGCTTCATGTGCGGATTGGACACCTTGTATTTGAGCTCTCTCATTTGGAGTAAGAGAGCTATTTAAAATAGCAAGAGCTTTGCTATTTATAGCAAACTGTAACTCCTCTTCAGGAGTAGGATCATCAACATCAAAAGGAATGGTGGAACCTTTTGATACCTCTCTCCAAATGCGGTACCCACAAGAACGAATATATGTTTCCATGTTTGATTTTCATAGTGGGTAGTTGAGAGGATCAAACATAGGAACCTTGACATAGACACTAGAAATGGAAGGCAGAAGTGTTTCTTGCCTCTTTCTTCTTGAGGCATACCACTAGGGGAACTATCATCATTAAAAATAAAGGGATCCATACTCTAAAGATAAAACCTTGCTATTTGAACTCAAATACTCAAGATTTCGCTCTGATACCAACTGTTAGGTCCCTTAGAACACACTAGAAGGGAGGTTGAAAAGTGTGTTCACCAAGTATGGATTTTTTTCTTGGATATTTTTTGTTTTTGAGTGCAACCAATACTTGGGTGTGTTCTTAACAAAAATAAAAGCTTTGCAAAAAAAAGTAAAGAAAACAAGGATGTATAGAGGTTCAAGTCAAATGACTCTACTCCTCTACCTTCTTGATTTTTCACAAGAAGGATTTTGAAATGGGAATTGTTATTTCAATGGGGAAACAACAATGAAGGAAATAAAAAATCCAACGACAAACTAGGCTACACGCCTAGACCACAACCAAGAAATCTAACCCCTTGAAGTCTAGCCTCCAAAGATCTTCTTTGCCCTCAAAGAAATCTTGTAGGGAGTATAGTGCACCACAACACTATCAACTAACCCTCCAAGGTCTAGAAATCTCAAACAAGAAGCACCCTTGCTCCTTGACCAACAATCTACTTCACATCTCACAATCTTTACTCACCAAGAAGAAGACTCTTCTTCTTCTTACAATTATCACTCTCAACAATAAAGTAAAAATATACAATGTTTACAACTATCTTGAGAGCTTGAGCTTTGAGAGAAAACTTGAGAGATTGAAAATGTAGAAAGTTAGTGAAGAAATGGAAGAAACTCTTGCTTTATCATCCTTCAAAAATTCTACCCGTTTGAAGCCCTTGCAGAGCCAATAATAGGTTTTGGCATCTTGTGTTGGTGTGTCCTTTTCATTGGAGATCTCCTCTTGGCTTGTAGCAACATTTTTGGAGAAGTTTCAAACTAGAAGCAAAAAGAGGAAACCTGACTTCTTCAAGAATGAGAGAGGACCTGTGAAAATAACACTAAAAGAGGAGGATACAAAGAGCCAAATGATGTTAGAAAGTGAAGCATAAGACTTTTGTAACGTTGGTCACATGAAGTGCCTAATGTGCTTAATGAACAGGCGTTCAAAGTGACTTGGAGCGCTTTATGCGAAATAGAACAGGCGTTCGAAGTCACATAAAGCGCCTTATGTCGGCAATTGAAGGCGTTCGAAGTTACATGAAGCGCCTAATGTTAGCCTTCATGCTTGTTCGAACTAGTTCTGACATTTCTCAGAAATGACTTGATGTACGTGCCCATTTAAGGGGAAAAAGTATTTTTGACTTGGTGGTACACATGAAGCGCCTAATGTAGGCGTTCAAAGTGTACTGCCTTTTTCCCAGAACACATGAATCATCTAATGTAGGCGTTCGAAGTGTTCAGGCATCCAGACACTTCACATGAAGCGCCTAATGTAGGCGTTCGAAGTGTACTGGATTCCACCAAGGCACATGAAGCGCCTAATGTAAGCATTCGAAGTATACGGACTTCCAAACACATCGCATGAGGTGCCTAATCCATTGTTCGAAGTACCAACTTGTGCAAATCATCAAAACTTAAACTTAATCTAACACAAAACCCGTCCGAGTCCATGGACTTGTTATCCTATATTGTCAATTCTCTTCTAATCATAAATATTTAAATTACATCAACATGTACAATAACTATCTATTATACATCAGGCTGTCTTTCTTTTATTTTTTATTTATTTAGTGCTATCGCATCAATAGATTATATATTCAAAGTAGAAAATATAACTAGTTCGCTATAAATAAATTATAATAGGGATTGTAAGTGTTGATATATAAAATAGAATGATTATCGAATTCTTAGAGTGAAAAAGTATGAACTAGAAAAATGTTAAGTTATAATTTTACTGAAATTTGTAATTTAATTATATTTGAGATGTCCGGTCGTCGTAATTATCGGTTACTTAATGGTAAGTGGTCGCAAAATAACAAGAAGAAAGAAACTCATCTACGCGCCGTCGTTTCCAAGGACAAAGTTGGAACCTTTGGATACACATAGACATATATACACACACACACATACTTATATATATATATATATATATATATATATATATATATATATATATATATATACACACACACATATACAATACAAGCATGTAATTAGTTGATTAAATGAAAGGATTATGAATATTTATTATGGTAACAGAACCAATTCCTGCCATCAGCAATTTTCTTAAACAAGTCAAATCCACTCTTGTCCTTAACAATTTGCATCAAACTATAAATCACAATATGTTGCAGTAGAGAAATTTTAAGATGCTCTATGAGTAAGTATGGATATAGGAAAGGAAAATCTAATTTATGGGGTAAAAAGGTAATTAACAAATTTCTGTTTATAAAAAAACACACACACACATATATATGTGTGTGTATCTATATATGTGTGTATATATATACACACACATACACACACACACATATATATACATATATATATATATACATATATATATATACATATATACACACACACACAGATATATATATATATATATATATGAAGTTTCATTTAAGAGGGTAACCTCCAAACAGTTACCTGAAATTGTGTTGCTGCATATACGCTTAGTGGAGAGTGAGGAAAACCAGGCGACAAAAGAAACACACAGCAAATGAAGAAGAGGAAGAAATCAAACCAGAGAAAGAAAAAAAAAAGGAAGATTGTGGCAGAGAAGGAAAGGAAAAAGAAAGGAAAAGAGGAGGAAGAAGATAGGGAGAAGGAGAGAGGCAACAAACTTAAGGAAAAAACTTGTCTCTTTGGATTCATCATATGATCTTCTTTGTTTGTTTTTCCTTTCAGCCAAAGGTGAAACTCTCGTATGAGATTAATTTTCAATTTTGATGATTATGTGATCATGTATTTCAAGTTTCTGTTTGAAATGATTATATGGTTAAAACATAATGTCATGCAATGTCAAATTCATATAGTTTATGTAATTTTGATGTTGAATTACGTTTAGTTTCTTTTATGCTAATGAATTGGATGAATTGAGGGGTTAAGAATGTGATTTAGACATGGAAACTGTGATTTCCGTAGTGTTAATGTGTTGATTAACGTTTTGACAGCTTGTCAAACGTTTAGGGTGTCGATTTTTAGAGTTTGCCGTGCATCGGAACTTGGCCAAACCCTAAAATAGGGTTGTCGAGCGTTTAGGATGGTCAGTCCATCATCTAAACTTACTTTAGTTATATTTTAAGATCTAAAATTTAGATTTGGATGATTCAAGATGTTTTAGAAACATTTTGAAATTCTCTATAACTTTCATGTGGATATCAGATTCAGAATGAGTTGATCTAAGGATCAAAATCACATTTGAAAACTGTAGTATGTTCAAGGACTTAAAATCAAGCTAATTCAAATTAAAGATTCGTTTAAGATAAAAAAAAAAGTTAAGAATTAATTGGGAACATACATGTTAAAGATTTATGAAGGCCTGATGAATGTATGACAAACCCGGTTCATTGATCGAATGGTAAAAGAGTCATATGATCCAAAATATAGAGACAAACCCGGTTCACACGGTTTGCTGTGGTAGTTCACTCGACTCACACACCGAGCTAGTTCACATGGTTTTCTATGATAGTTCACTGGTTCGTCGGGTAAGTCACACAGTTCACACGTTGTGATAGCCACATATCGGTCAAAGTTTGATAAATCCATGGTCATAGTGTAGAAGATATAAGACTAAGAAAAGAACTGATAGCCCCTTAACAGAAAAACATTAAGTTAAGGTCCAACTAAAAGATTTAAGTCAAACTCAAAAACAATGTTTAGCAAAAGTTTAGTAGTCAAGATAGTAAAGTCAAGTCAAAAGAAGAACAATTGAATGAGATTGTACGAAGAATGCTAAAAAGACTTTCTTTTCGTACTGAACGCAATCTTTCAGCTCGTTCCTTATCATTTCAATGTGCAGGTGGAAAACGTGTTGCATGCATGATTGACTTCAAATTAAAGATGGATGATAAACCATAATTAAATCGTCGGTTAGTCAACAACGGTCAATGGTTCAACTCTAGTAGCTCAGAACTCAAGCACTGCAGTTCAGCAGTTCGGCGCCTAAGCATGGCTGTTCAGCCTCGGCTGCACCTCAGCGGGGCATCATGACGCCTTTATAATATCGAAGAATATGATAAGACTTGTACCTCGGCATCAATGTCAGCTTATGCCCAAATGTCGTGCTTCATTTCACTTCAGCTAGGCAAAGCTTAGTCAGGCACTTCGGCGAGGCTTAGTCAGACACTTCGGCAAGGCCTAGTCATGCATTTCAGCAAGGCTTGATCTTGCACTTCGGCATAGTTCAATTGTGCACTTCAGCCAAGGAACCAAGTACGATATTTCCTTGTGGGACCACCCAACAGAAGTGCAATTCGAATATAGTGATTACAACTGGTTATTCTTTCTGAACACGCCAAGATCACAACAGCCGGCCTACTAGTTACATCAACCAGGCCAGCCTATTAGTCACATCAGTCAGAGTACTGATCACATCAGCAGACCTACAGCGTCCTAGGCTTTCTGCCCCAAGCAAGCGTCCTATCCACAATCCATTATCAGGAGCTAAAGGCGGGAAAAAGGTCTATAAAAGCAAGCCAACCAAAACAAAGAAGGGGCCCCGATCCTGAATTCAAACATTCAAACTCTAAAGCAAATTCATACACTTTGCTCCTCGGCCCATACTGTGAGAAACTCCTAACTCACATTTTAAATTATAATCTCAGTGAGATATGGCCCAAACTGACTTGAGCGTCGGAGGATTTTTCCCAGGGCCAACCCCCCGGGACCTCTGACCTGTGCTTTCTTGTGCAGGATATTTTAGAGGCTATTCCAGCTATAAACTTTTAATCCTAGTTAACAACTCTTCAAGTTAACTGATGGAGCTAATTTGAGGTCGCCTAGACCCTTGGTGAAGATCCGGCTTCATCAATGGAGTATATTGGGCATCCATGTATTTCATTTTATTGTACCTGTTGATGTAATTTACATATTTTATGATTAGAACAGAATTGACGATGTAGGATAACAAGTTCATGGACTCGCATCGGGTTTAGAACTCGATCATAACATGCTCACTAACCAATCAAATATGAAATATATATATATAGATTCCATATATGATCAATCACCACCTCCATGTAAATTCTTAATTGGCATCATTTCTTAATTAGCATCATTTTATTGTGTCGCTAGTTGTTATTTACTTGATCTTGAAACAACATAAATCCTTCCGTCCAAGTAATCATAGCACCACACAGGCATAGTTATAATTATTATTACCATTATTTTTGTTACTGCTACCGTTACCACTCTTGATTACAGAACCATGAGGATACTTTGTATGTGTTTATTAATAACTGAGTATCTACCCTTAATCGCTCAAATTAAACAAAATATATTCATTATTTTGATCGTTTTCATTTGTAATAGAGTCAAGGACACACTCTTCCTTGACTTTGGAATATGATGGAATAAAACACTAAATTGACCGCGCTCCTAATATTGTAAAGTAGCAGTTGATCGACATAGCTTGACGCATCATTATGTGTTATTGGGAAACAACCTCTATGTGTTTCTAACACATGGGTAAGGTTGCGTATATCCGACCCCTCCCCCCATACCCCGCCATAGGCGGGAGCTTCTAAGACAATGGGGTAATGTTGTTGTTGTTGTATGTATTTATTATTTTGATAATAATGATGATGAAGAGGGCCCAACAACAACAACAACATTACTCAATTGCCTTAGAGGCTCCCGCCTATGGCAAGGTATTGGGGGTCGGATGTACACAATCATACTCATGTGTTAGAAACACACAGAGGTTGTTTCCCAATGGCCCATAATGATGCGTCAAGTTATGTCGATCAACTGCTACTTCACAATATAAGAAGCGCTGTCAATTTAGTGAGTCATTTTGCTTTATTCTATCATATTCCAAAGTTAGGGAAAAGTGTGTTCTTGACTCTCCAAACGAACTAAAAGATGATAATTTGGTCAATTCTTGCGAGCTAAAAAGTACAATACATCATTGGCACAAATCACAAGTTTTTTTTCCTCTTGATCTATATTTGTCTAAGAAAGGATCAATTTGAGCGCTTCACGACCCACAGCACTTCTTGCAAATGGGAGGCTGCTTAGTTATGTCACAGTCACAACAACTCTTACGGCATTTGCTTGTGCAAGCTGCATCAACAAGAGTTCACACAATATGTTAAACTTCTAGCTACAATTATATCAAATCATTGATACATTATAAAAGAAAATATTCACTCATTTAACCATTTTGTTTTTGGATTTCAACGAGTTTTAAGGCTTACACACCAATAATTGGAGAAGAATATGGGTCATGGGTTTTTTTGTTGGAGCTATGTTTCTATTTCTTTTTGTTTCGAATTGGTCTGGAGCTCTTTTACATTGGAAAGAGACTAGACGACCGGTGCACACCAGAAGTGTACTGGCCGGCCCATCCCAAAGTCCAACTACGAGCTTTTTAAATGCAACAAATTAGATATACGTTATTGGAGCTGAATTATTGCGGCTTCTGGCACCAGATTTATCAAACAAATCACTCTCCATCTTAGGGTTCTGAGCCCATCTCGATGAAAATTAGGAAAAGAAACTTGATCATCCTCTTAAACCTACGTATCTTGATGTTGATTCAATCTCTACTTGCTCATTTCTTATCTAGCCACGTATTGAACTCGCTTTTAGGCTTGCTTCAAATGCTCCCGACCATCATACCACCAAGGACAGGGGTGACATCCACAATGAAGCCAATAGAGATGCTCCTGAAAGCACGAACCGACCATAAAACCCTATTCAATCAGTAACTCTGAATAGTTGTTTGATCAACGAGTGGGGCCTTATGGGGAAGGGCCCATCTTCTTTTTGTAGGTCATGGGTGGCTATGCAGTATGGCTACTTCATCAACTTCAATCCAAGTAGAGTGAGCTAGGCTTCCAGACCCTGTTGTATAATTTTTATAGATTCAACTTATATAATTATATAATTATACTGTACTAGCTTAGTAGCTCCTGTCTCATTCCGTATCCTACACTCGCTAATAAATTAGTGGAAAATTTTTACTCATGGTTGGTAATAAATAGTTGGTTGATGGGTTACTGGATTCTTGATTTTGAAGAGGCTGAGTCAAAACAAAACGATATTAAATATTGAAGCCAAAAATTTAACAAAAATAAGTATAGGTAAAATATAAGATAAGAAGGTGTAACATACGATACACGATGACATCTGCCGACTGTGGTAGGTTTTGAGTGTTGTTGATACCCAATGGAAGACGAGTGCTTGAACAATTGACTTGTGTAGTGACAATACTAACCATGAAAGCCATGAAGAAAATCCCCATGAAAATCTTTGTGGACTCCATTTTTAGGTGTTCTCAATCTTTTTGTTTTCTGCCACCATTTTGAAGCATGAGCTATCCTTTTGTATAGTTTTGACAGATAGGTATTTTGACTAAGTATTAAAGATATACATGAACTTGACCATGATCAAGCACCATTTATTGTTTCACGTTTTTTTAGATGGTGGCTAGTATAGCAGATAAGATAAGGGAGGGAATAATGAGATGGTTTGGACATGTCAAGCGGAGACAGACAACGGCGTCGGTCAGAGCAATTGAAAGCCTCATTGTAGAGGAGAACATGAGTAAAGGCAAACTCAAACTGACTTGGGATGAGCAGATTAGGCACGACTTACTAGATTTGCACATCTCTGAGAACATGGTCCAGGATAGGAGTTCATGGAGACATAAGATTAATGTTAACGAGGTATAGGTCATATATAGGGGCACCTTAGAGTATATTTAGGGACATAGATAGGCGTAGACACTATCTACGTTTTAGGTTGACTTTACACTCGTTTGTTTATGTTTTACCGTTGTTTTGCATCATATGCACATATACACGTTATGTTTATTTTAATATCGAAAACATCTTCCTTGTATTTCTTGAATTCTCTGACTAACACACTAGCACATCATATCTCTATTATTATGTCATTTATGCAGGTACATCTAGAGCCGGAGGTCTCACTGGAAGCAGACTCTCTATCCCTTGGGACAGAAGTATTGTTTGCCTACCACTTACCCTCCCCAGACCCTAACAAAAGCTTTTGCTGTCGTTGGGATATACTGGGTACGGATGATGATGATGATGTTTTTATTTTAGATCGCAGAAGACAAATGAATAATTATGCCAATAAAATAAATAGTAATTTACATATGACAATGATGAATATATAAAGCAGAGAATACGCATCTAACTATTTTGTTTTTTATTGGTAGTTGAGTGGGATAGAGAAGTATCGTTTCCCGCCTCTCGCCCCCTCCAGACCCTATCGATAGTTTTTGCTGTTGTTGGGATAATGGATATGGTTGTTGTTATTAATTAACTACTAGTATTTACTCAAGGAACACCACAAAATTTAGCTTAGTAGAACTACATTAGTTTATGTTTTTTCCGTAAACAACATTAAACTTCCCCGATACCCGGAGGGATGTTTTATGTTCACGTTTTATTACACCTACCATCTGAATGACAGATAATGGTATTTAATATATAATAGAAACCAATAACATTAAATATACATGCGCTAAATGTTGAATTATTCGTCCAATGAAGATATAGTATTCTATTATTAATTTTATGCAGCTAATCTAATACCAGGCCGGGGACAGACCTTATGGAAATAAGAAAATTCATTGAAGTATATGCTATAATATAGAAAGCAAATTGCTATCATCAAAGTTGCAGAATATCAGATCATTGAAGATGTTTGTACACACACATACATATACACATAGACACACACACAAACACATGTACATATACAAATATGTACATGTATGCATATTTATTCCGCTGGGAGTTTCTACTAGTATAATTTTATGAAGTTCTTCATAATATTATTATTGTTCTTGATTTTAGGGGTGGTGGGAATTAGAGGTGTTCAGCGAACCGAACTGTTCGTGACCAATTCGAGTTCAATTCGAATTTAATTCGAGTTAGTTCGTTAATGTTAATTAAACGAGCCGAGTTAACACCTAATTAGATTCGTTTGCTAAACGAGCCAAACTGTTCCCGAACTATTTGGCTCGTTTAAAGAATTATAAAGTTTTCGAGCCGAATTTGAACAAATTCTAAAACTCGTTACAACAAACAAGCCAAGTCAAACCATTCGTTAAACTAAACGAATCTGCATTCTAAAACATAATATTCGGCTCGGTTTAGTTCGTTAACACCCTGGTGCGAATGAGGGGAGAGGGTAGTGTTGTTTGGTTAATTGACCGGCAAGGAAGGACAACATTGTCCAAACAAACTTCCCTACGATGAAGGCCAACGGCCTAATATTAACCCCAAAGAGAGATGAACTTAAGTGGCCATTAACCTTCACAAACAATAGCCACTACAAATTATCTTCTCCTCAAAATAAGGTATGCCAATGCATTAGTTGGTTTCTCTCTCCAAGATGGGCATATAAAAGATTCCAGCTTTATTCTGTCAAAAACATCCTGGTACACTTTGTATTGCTCTCTGATCACCACCTCCAAAACCACATCATGGAGCCATCACAGAAACTCATTCTTCTTTTCACACTTTCATCCATCTTCTTCTTCTTCCCTAAAACAATTGCATACACCAAATGTGTTTGTACTGAATTTGCAGCTGATGGTAGCAGCCATGTATACACGCGGATAACCGATAGCAATCAAACTGTGAACCAAGCCACAACCAACCAAGGTAACAGCCAAAACCAACAGGTACCAACAGGCCAGCAGGGTCATGATGCCTCACAAAACACTGGCAGCGAAACTGCGATGATGAGCAACCAAGGTGCCAAACAAAGCAACAGTCCACATGCTAATAGCCAGAACAGCCAGGGAGCCATGCCAAACAATAACCAAGGAAACATGCAAAACTCGCAAAGCAGCACAAGCCAAAGTACTTCCCAAAGCGGCGCAAGCCAAAATAGCCAAAGTACTAAACAAGGAACCATACAAAACTCCCAAGGCAGCACAAACCAAAATAGCCAAAGTACTTCACAGAGCAGTAGCCAAGGAAACACACAGCAGACTAGCAACATGAACGCACACAATAACAACCAAGGTTTCCCACAAGGTAGCACAAACCAGAATAGTAACAAAGGACAGGGAGCTGCTCAAAGCAATAGTCAGATCAACCAAGGAGGTACAAACGTGAATATCAACCTTAAGGGAAGCTTCTCAAAAGTATTTGCTTTTGGGGACTCCAGCACAGACAAGGGAAATGCTGGCTTCTTAGGTTCTCATCCGGCTCAAGAAAACCACGGCCAACCGAATGATGGAGGCCTCATCATTGATTATCTAACTCATGCCTTGGGTCTGCCACCCTTGCCTTGCTATAAGAACTCTTCAGTGAAGAACTTCACTCATGGCGCAAACTTCGCAATTGCTGGAGCAACAACCCTTTCAAAAGAATACTTCAATCACTTTGCCAGAATTGCCGCCTCATTTTTTAATGCTACACCAGTGAGCTTCCAGACTGAGATAGACTGGTTCAACAATTTCCTGAATCAGTTAGGATGCAAAGAGAAGGACAACTGCAAGTCTGAAATGGAAAATTCCCTCTTCTGGCTCGGAGGGATGGGCGGAGATGACCATGCTCGTACTGCTGGATCCCCTCAGTCTCTCCAATGGCTCAAAGAAAAGTCAGTTGCTCATATATCTTCTGTCCTCCAGGCAAGTTAACATAAGAGCATAGATGATCGAGTTTACCGAAGTCGTAGCTTCTATAGAATTGCATACCTTAACACAAATACTGACATGGTTTAAATTTTCCAGGAAGTGTTGAAAAATGGAGCTAAATACGTTGTCGTCCAAGGCCTACCCCCACTTGGATGCTCAACTATGGAAGTTTCATTGTGTCCCCTCAAGAACCTTAATAAACTAGGTTGTTCTATAGCCGCCAACGCAGCAACAATGGCCCACAACCACCTCCTTCAAAAGACATTGGAGACTTTTCGGCAACAATACCCTGACGCCCAAATTCTGTATGGGGATCTTTGGAGCGCATTCCTCCATATCCTACAAAATGCAGAGAAGTTTGCAATTCAGGAAACAGTCAAAGCATGCTGTGGAGCAGGTGGAAACCTTAACTTCAACATACATTCATTTTGCGGCGCCCCAGGCACTAACAGGTGCGCCGATGCTGCCAAGCACATATTTTGGGATGGCGTTCATTTCACAGCAGCCATGAATAAACATCTCACTCACCTCCTCATCAGTGAAGGGTTCACTGTGCCAGCATTCAGTACAATGGTTGCGACAAAACTTGCAAAAATTGTACTGTAAAAACTGAATCTCCTTTACAGCATACGGTTTTTGTCGGCTCCTGACACAGTAATCCAGAGAGCTGTAGTGTAGTAGCAGTATTATGTTGGAATCCTTTTACCTCTTACATCTCCCGTTCTTCGAACGGAAGCAGGTCATACTTGCAGATGCAAGTGAAGAGACCATAGACCGCTAAATAACTTTTTGTTCAGCCTCAAGTTCAATAATATACATGGTAGTGCTACCAAAGACAGCAGAAATTGAATGCTTGCTGTGTGGACCTACCTTTTCATCTTCCATTTTGAAGTCCCGTTGTCATAAAAGAATTTATTTATATGCTAACAGTTCAAGTAAGTTGCCTGATCATAAAACTACTTGGAAAAAGGAAAATCAATGACATAGAAATGCAGGGGGGGGGGGGGGGGTGAGAAGCAATAAATCAATAATGAAAACTGTTGCATCTTTTTATCATATCAAATGATACTGAGTACAATACTGCTGATACCGCTCCAGGTATCCAGGACGACACCACCGGAAACAAATTGCAGCTGTAATTGTAACCTAGAGTTGCAACTCCTTGCCGGACTCTATTTACATTTAATGGTCGGTCTTCTCTAAATGTACACATTTTTCTCATCTGTGGCATCTTATATAAGGTATTCGTAATACATAAGGAACACGGCCTCTGGAGAGTCCCCAGGCAGGCTGCTAATGTAAAGGTAAAACTGTGACAAATTTTCTTTTGAGACAGTCTCAAGGTCAACCATGTCAACATTGCCAGTAAGAACCCACAAATCTCCTGACTTGACTCTCTTTAGGCTACCACGGCAGAAGGGACAGGACTCGGATCTTGTGTTCCTGCATGTTTAAAGAATAATTTAGTCAAAACTCATCGAGTAAAAAAAGAGAGAGGGGAGGAGAAGAGGATGGGGGTGTAGAGATGCTTAGGTTACCAGTCACGATAGCAGTTGATGCACATTGCATGGCAGCAGTTTGGCAATACCATTTTCGTGCAAGGTTCTAAACAGATTCCACATTCATCGTCTCTGTCCAAATCAAAGTTTGTAAACCTATTTCCTCCTTCCACTTTCTTCTTGCTAAGGCTTCCAAGGCACAGTTTCTCTTGCATATCATTGTCCCCTGCTACTAGGTCATTGTGAAGCCGCTGCAGTGATGGCAATATAATAGCTGCATTTTATTGCATGGGAGATGTTAAAAACTAGGAGACAAATGCGATTGCATAGAATACTCTCTCATGATCACAGTTAGGTGCTGTCAAATCAGTTAAAAGAGCATTTGTCAGATAACCATCAAACATACAGTAAAAGTCCTCAATGGTGGCTTTTCTTCCATGTCTATATATTCTTGGTCTGCCATCTGTATCTGTATATACCTGTAATAAAAAAACAGTAAAAATACTGAATACTGAAATCAGAGCTTCGCAATGAAAAATTGTCAAGTATCCAACAGGATTATTTGCAAATTCTACAAACCAAATAGTCTTTTCAATGATTAAGCACTTCAGACTCATAAACAAATCATCCGCACATCCGGATTTATGGAGAACAAAGATCTTGATCCAGCAAAATAACTCAATAGACAATCTGTAAGAAAACAGCAACAACTTTCGGACCAAACCTTGTAAATAAGTACTTGGAAAAGATTTAGATATCTAGGAAGAAAACACGAGCAGGAACAGTCCATCCACTGCATCATCAAAAGAAAGAGAGGTGCAAGCTGACTGTAAACCAATTTCATGTGTACACGAGCTCCACACTTTGCTCTCGGAATTTCAGCAGCCCTGTAGCATACCGCAGAAATTATTGAAGGTATTAGAGACAGCTCACAAACAAAGAAATCCAGGGAAACCTTTCACCACACCTATAATAGAACCAAAGAACCAGAATAGCATAAAAATGCCAGATAAAAGGGCACAAAATGAGGAAGGATAAAGAAACCACATCATGTCTAAATGACCTTAAAAGACCCACTATGCAACAGGTAAAATATCATACTTCAAACATCTCATTCACCAAAAATCATCCTAATGTCTAACCTAATAAACTTCCCAGTTCCATACCATCCCTCTGCCGCAGAAACCATAACTACAGAAGTATTTTCAATAAGAGTAGTATCATATTAACACAAACACAAACTGCAAAACAGAGAAATCAAAATTTTGAATGAACCCTAGCAATCACAGGCAGTGCTGGAAGGTATTATACTGGCATAACCAAACAGTAGCATAAAGGGGGTGGTAAAACAACAGCTGGTGAACAGTAACTAGAAGAAAAAACCCACCTCAAAAACTAAATTTGGTGAAAAGGAAGGCTTACAAGGCGTTAGCGTGTAAAATATCAGCCTCAAGGACTTTCAAAGATTCCCTGTATGACCTCCCCAGCTGATTATAGTACATCATCTCCATCTCCTCATCCGTTTTCCTTCCTCACTTCAATCAAGACTACAACTTTTTCTTAAAATTTCCTCAATACAGCTAAGAAAACTCTGAAGAACAGCGAAAATCACAAACCCAAATGCTTTTTTTCCTTTTTCATGAAAAGCCCAATAATATATTCACCAGAACCAAAGAAATAAATGCAAGCAGAAGAAAAAGATCAGACCCCTCCTCTCTTTTCACAAAACCGTCTTGAAATTGAAGGTCCCTTTTATCTTAATAGAAAGAAAACGTTTGAGGAATTAATTTCGAATACAAAAAAGGGGCGGCTTTCTAGCATGCCGGTTTCGATTTTTGTATGTGAGACAAGAATTGATTATGATGGGGAAAGAAAAGCAATGAAATTATCCTGTCTGAAAGCAGGCGGTTGAATATTTGGAGCTCATACCCTTGTCCCGAAGGAACACAGTGCGGAATAACATTTTAGATGATGCAAATCAGTAGATCAGAAGTTTTTTAGGTTGGTGAGGACCTATGCACGACGTGTCTTCGACAAACTAGGTCTTTAGCTTAGTAGCAGCAGAACAACTGTGCGTGTCTTTGAAATCGAACACTTAACTTTAGATCAAATCTCAACTCGAATATCAACTGAGTATATCGTGAAATCATCCGGTTGAATATTTTGATAAAGGAGTGGGTTCTCCTTCCACCTGTACCAGAGGCCCCTTGGGTCCGGTTGAATATTTGGTGTTACATGGATTGGGTTTTTTGGCTACTGGCCTTTGTTTCTTTACTTCGTTATCATGCCCTTGTCCTACGCTCCCCACTTAATTGTACTTTGCTTTTCAACCAAAATTTCTCATAATTTCCACAACAAAATCTTTTCTACAGCTGTATCTGATTCACCTTTTTCATTTGGATTGTGGGGTGATCCGTTTAGATTTGAATAGCTTAAAAATGAAACAAAATATAAAGCTTTCAATGACGTATCGCCACGTGTAAAAATGTAGCTTTTTAAAGAAGGAGGTGTCGCTCTTTGTTTTTGAAAAAAAAAAGATATTTTTTTACACATGACGACGTGTAACTGGAGGTCTCATATTTTGTCTCACATTTAGCTTTTATGAAGATGGAATATACTATAAATTAAACTTCCAAAATGAAAAGATACCGTAGATTAAGCAGTTTAGATTTCTTTTGTCTAGACAGATCAATACCAAAAGACATTGTTGTATAATTATGAATAAAAATAAATGATGTTTCTTTATATGAAATGATCAAAGACGTTGTCTAATATAAAATGATATTACGGTTACGGATAAATAGAAATGACACATCAACTAGCCAAATGGACGTCTTTGTACCATTAAAACTAGTTTTGTATATCGAAATGACTTTTCGTTTTCAACTATTTTTACATGTTATATTATATGGGGGAGCAATAGTGCCGTTGACCTGAACCGAATCAGTAAACTGAGTGTCTTTTTTTTATTATTTTCACGTAAAATTCGTCTGTTAGGCTTAAAATTTCACATATAGTGTATATAATTTTTTTCCAATGCATATGCAATATCGAAAAACATTTATAAGTTACATCAAAGAGATATTAAATACAACTAGGTCGCATAGCAATCAATGACTTGATCATCTCTTTGGCATTTCTGCATACTGAAAATGATAATGACTGAGCAAAACAACGTGCTCATTAAGGATTTAGGGTCACTCCACCCTACACAGTTACTTTAGACAAAGACAAATACACATACAATGCAAATACAAATGCCAATACAAATGCAAATGCAAACACATACAAATAAACAGTTTGGCTCGTTTAAACAGTTATAAGGTTATCGAGCCGAACTCGAACCAATTTTAAAGTTCGTTTAGCCAAACTATTCGTTTAGCTAAACGAATTCGAGTTCGAAAACTTATTGTTCGGCTCGGTTCGTTAACACCCCTACTGGTATGACTATGACTCTTTAATTACTATGGATAATTGAACTCCCAAACTAATATACCTAGGGCCATTCAATTACTATGCAATGTTATAACAGCCACCTCGGTCACCTGTACAACCATTATTGGAATTCTGTACTCCCTCAAGTAGGAGCAAAGCACCTAATCGATGGTCAATTACTTTATCATCCCTTATGACTTTGATTTTATCTTTTACCCGGATATCACTACGAACATCATGCACAATCGCCTTTAGGGTCCTATAACCCCCCTCATTTTAGCTTTTACCCGGATATCACTACGAACATCATGCACAATCGCTTTTAAGGTCCTATACCCCCTCAGGTAAGCACAATTAGTCATCCAATGACACCCCCATGACCACTAACTATGACCCAATGTAGTTGTTCCAAAAATTATGCATATGCACCACTTACCATGCTCTATAATTAAAGATAACTTAATACCAAATGTTCCGAAGATAAATATATGACAAATATATAATTCAACGAACAGTAGTTTATATCATATAAACATTATGTAACTTCATAAAAAATTTAGCTCTACCAAACGATCGATTTCAAACTCATCATAAACATAATAGTTGTATGATCACGAAAAACTCCTCTTTCCATATTTAACATGTATGACTATATTCCCGTTTCACAAAATTCTTTTACATTACTATAATATAACGTAATCCATCATCAAAAGCATATAAGATCCATGAAATTGACAATTCAAACCTACCCAGACTCATACTAATATAAACTATGGTAATCAATTGACATGTATAATTAATTCTCTTATAAATTTGTTTAACATACACTCTCAGTACGCAATAAAACCAAAGACAAATTAATTTAAAACTAGTACGAATACTTGCATACAACAACAATTATATTCAGCGTATTCCAATAACAACAAAAGTTATCGCTAAGGTCTGTGAATGGTGAGAGACAAGCAAACAATACCTCCATATTAAAGGATAGAGAGTTTATTACATATAAAACAAAAACATAAAAAGAAACGACACTAAGTCCTAACCTATAAAATATTACACTTTAGTTTTTTTTTTAATTCCTTGCTATTTTGTAAGTTATTATTTTGCCCTTCTAAATAAATATAATTTTCCGAATCATCACAAATAGTCTCATTTATTTTTCAATCATTATGTTAAACTACAACTAACCCACATATGTCATTTTGATATACAAACAACTGTGTCAACGTTGAGATCTGCTGGGTATATGTTGACGTTGTGTCAATACCAGACATATATCATTACAAACTAATTATTTATGGATACACTACAGGACGAGCGTTACCACTAAATTTATTGATAAAACAAAATACAACCAAAAGCTTGAGGTTTGGATAGTTGAGTTCACATGAAGAAAGAACCTTAGATTTCAATTTGGTTTAAATAGCTGTTGGGATTGCTTAAAGTTGAAATTGTATGAATCAAAATCCCAGCTATTTTAATGCAAATTCCATTGTTTTACAGAGTCATGGAATTATTAATTTGAAATTTTCGGGTTCAAATCATGTCTCCGCAATATCTGGCTTGTCAAAACAATTTCAGGTTGACTTTGTTAATTAAGTACCGCGTTTGGTTTAATTCTTTGTTTTGATATAGTAAGCGCAATCTAATACTAACAAATCAAGAATGTCCAACAAAAGTATGTATGTGTAGGTAAAAATTTGGCTAGATGGCGTCCATAATTATTCAATAACCGGTTTATTTTGTATTATATAGCTCCAATGTTATTTATAAGATTTAGTTTATTATCCAAATAGAATAAGTGATATTCGATACTTCACTTCTAATTCCAATTTTTTTTCCTACATATAAAATATTACGTGACACCACATGATAGAGATACGCATTAAGCTTTTTGCCAACTTAACTAGTACATTGAATAAATTTTATCGCAACTTATTTTGCCAACTCAACTAGTCCATGAATATATTAAAAAAAAAAACAAAAAATAGGAGGCGGATTTGTTGAATGGGAGTTGTTAGGTTGCGACTGTTTGACACATGATCTGTAAGCGGCTTTGGAATGAGTGTTGGTAATTAGGGATATATTAAGCGAACCAAATCGTTTGCAAACCGTTCAAGTTCGATTCGTATTTGATTTGAGTTCGTTTGTTAATTTTACTTAAACGAGACGAATTCAAACACCTAATTAAGTTCGTTTACTAAAATGTCGCGAACTGTTCGTCTCGTTTAAGAGTTATTGTGTTTTCGAGCCAAATTCGAACAAATGTTGAAACTTGTTACAACAAACGAGTCGAGTCAAACATTTCGTTTAACTAAATAAATTCGAATTCGAAAACATAGTATTCAACTCAACTCGACTCAGATCGTTAACACCCTCGTTGGTAACCAATGGAAAGTTGTAGACGTAAATAAAAAGATGGTCACGCTGATACGCAGTGAAGAGATCCGCCACACAGATAATAGGCGTATGCCTTATTTATGTGGTCCAACTAAAGTTCCCCCATAACAGGATTCAGTGACGCGTAGGGAGGGAAGACGCGGGTGACGCCACTAATGAGTGGCTGACACGTGTCTCCCTATAAAATCAAAAAAAACTATAAAATTAGACATGTGTCAGCCATCCATTGGTGACATCACCCGCGTCCCCTCTCCATGCGCGTTACCGAATCCGTTCCAGTTCCCTCAGAATCCTTTCTCGCCCTTCCATTATATTACCCATGCAAGAAAGTCAACATTAGCATGCAGTTGGTGCGAAAATTTATTTAAATCTGGTGGCAGTTGTACGAATTATTACCATACACTATAGATTATAGAATAATATTGTTATAACATTTAGAGCATAGTCGGTAGGTATTCGGACTGAGAGTTATTACCATACACTATAGACTTGTAGTTGACACTTTGTGTTGATTTTTTGTGTATGATCTTTCCAGCTTAGGAGGCCGCTAAACTCTTGATTTGTATCTTCCATAATGTTTTTCGAAACTGAAACGATGGACCTCATGATATGGTATGGCCTTTTGCTATTAGAATAATGTTGTTATAGTACAACTAAACTTTATGGACGATAATTAAAAATCGTAGCTATTGCTTTTGACTTGTGATGCGGAGAAAATTTCTCCATCCCTCTTTTATTAATCTATCTTTTTTATAATTCCTTTAAATTAATGATATTAAAGATAATTAATGCACGCGTGGTGTGTAAGATGAGAAAAAGGTTTTCTTCATTTGGTGTGGTTGACATCCCGTTTTATAATTAAACCGCAAGCTTAAATTCTAAACATCTTTTTGTCATCCGTTAATTCATGGTTAAAGATAATACATGCCCCATCCATCACAAAATATAAGTATAAATTTTCAACGTAATTTAATTTACACTATGTTGAAAAATTAAAATGGACTTATATTTTCGACAGAGATAGTATACACATAAATAAATATATATACCGTTTTTGTTTTAAAAATGCTGTCATAGATTCTCCAAAGTTTACAAAAACATCATATAGGACTATGATAGTGTGTATGTGTGTCTATAGATATATATATATATATATATATATATATATATATATATATATATATATATATATATATATATATATATATATATTGTTGGAAACAATCAATCATGTACCAAGACGCAAACGTACAGTGTGTGCGTATGAAACAGTAAATTAACGCAAACCCGGGGCGAGTCGAGGACTCTGTCCTTAAGACGTATTGCTCTGGTATACTGTGTCTAACCGGCGTTAGCAACCGTCTCCCAAGATACAACGGGTACCTGTTCAGTTGAGCGGCACTGCTGAACTTGAACTACTTCGTACCTTCGGATGTCCTGACTTCTCCTGGACGTGATGCAAAACTCGAATGCTATGAATGATGTATGCTACGAATGCTAGAGCAAGTGTGTGTCTAGAATGCACACCCCTTGCCCTGTTTATATAGGGGAGTCGGTTAAAAGTCGGTTTTCCCAGATGGAATCGTGACCGTCGGATCATAACCGTAGATCGATTATAGCCGTCAGATTAAAACCTCCAATCGGTTATGGAAGGTTTAAATCTCAGCCTTTAGATTGAAAACCGATTCGTAGGATTAAATTTGGAACGTTAGATGGAAACCACATTCGGTTAGGCGGTTAGGTCAGTTTAAATCTCGGCCATTAGATTAAAGCTGCCTTTTCCGCCACCATTAGATCAAAACCGATTGATCTTATCACATACCGTTTGAAAATTCTGTCCATTGTCCAGCTTCGATCGATCACATCGATCGATCGAAGTGACATCGATCGATCGATGTGATCGATCGATGTACGTCAGAATGTCCATAAACTTTCTGTCCAGCTTCGATCAATTACATCGATCGATCGAAGTGACATCGATCGATCGATGTTATCGATCGATGTCAGGCAGAATGATCTTGAAGGTTTCTGTCCGGCTTCGATCGATGACATCGATCGATCGAAATGACATCGATTGATCGATGTGATCGATCGATGTACATCAGAAACTTCTCACGCCCCACGGGCACACCTAAAGTGTCCAATGTGATGTTCCTCCATCAGGGTGATGTGGCTTCCTAAGAATAGGACACGTCACCCATTAACAATGTTTTTCATCCACTTTGAGCATTAATTTCTCATTCACCCGGTATCGTAATTGAGTGATTCCAAAGCCTAAAATTAACTACTCGTCACGTAGATAAATAAAGACCCATTAGTTTTCGATTTTCATTATCGGAAACTTATCATAATTAAGCTCAAAGTATGTTGTTCAACCAAGTTTTGCAACCTTCCTTAATGGGCCAAAGCCCAACCTTTAAACCCCAAACTTTTAATTCTCCAACAATCCCCCACATGAATGGAAATTAATGCAAATGCAGATGCAGACTCTAAGGAGAAGTCACACAAGAAAATATTGCATCAGAAGAGGTAGCTTCTGGCTTTGAACCTTTCATAGTGATATACTATCGGATTCACTCGGCTTATTAGTGACTTGATGTCTTGAACCAGTCAGCCTTTGTTGTGAACCTAGACAACGATACTCACACAATATTTTCTTTAACACCCTTTTGGTTCTCATGGTTGTGTTTGTTTTGGCCATGAACAACCTGGTTTCAGAAAGTGTTTTAGAGAAATCTTGCCTCCCAGACTTCTCATAGAAGCGGCCCCACTTCACACTTACATAGGTGATTCCTATCAAGAGTATTCTGCCATACTCCATTTGATGTATCAAGATATAGGACATCATTAAAAGCTTTAGCTTACCCTAAATATTCTCTGCAGACAGCACTTTTATGTGACGGAATGAGTAAGTGCTAACTGAAACTTCATAACTTAGTTGTCCCATTGAACCAAGATTCTGGGATCTCCAGTCAATAAGGTTGGGTTACCATTGCAAAGATTCTTGCATTATAGGCTTTAGTCCTATTCCGTTTGTCAATCTTGGATCTGATCTCTAGGCAAGCCTTTTGTAAGCGGATCCGCAAGATTCTCCATTGATTTTACATAATCAATGGAAATCACGCCATTAGAGATCAACTGTTTAGTGGTGTTATGTCTCCGACGTATGTGTCGTGACTTACCATTGTAGATGCTGCTTTGAGCACGTCCTATAGCTGACTGACTATCACAGTGTATGCTAATAAGAGCGATTGGTTTAGGCCAGCACGGAATATCTTCTAGGAAATTCCGAAGCCATTCAGCCTCTTTCCCAGCTTTATCCAGCGCTATGAACTCAGCCTCCATAGTAGACCGAGCTATGCACGTTTGTTTCGTGGATTTCCACGACACAACAGCACCACCAACAGTGAACAAGTATTCACTGGTGGACTTAGAGTCCTTACTGTCTGATATCCAATTTGCATCGCAATATCCTTCTAATACTGCTGGATATCTCGTGTAATGTAATCCAAGATTCATTGTGTATTTCAGATACCTCATCACTCTGTTAAGAGCTTTCCAATGATCATCACTTGGATTACTGGTAAACCTGCTCAATTTGTTTACTGAACAAGCTAAGTCTGGTCTTGTACAATTCGTTATGTACATCAGACTTCCAATTACCTGAGAGTATTTTAATTGAGCTACAGGTTCGCCTCGATTCTTCCTTAAGTGTATACTTAAGTCAAGCGGAGTCTTTATTGGTTTTGTTCAAACATATTGAATCTTTTGATAACAAATAAAATATAGTGAGTTTGCGACATAACAAGACCATCAGCCTTCGAGAAATTTTAATTCCTAGAATAACATTGGCAACCCCCATGTCCTTCATATCAAAATTTCGTGTTAAAATCTTCTTTGTTCTCAATATGATGTCAAGAGTACTGCCCATGATCAGCATGTCGTCTACATAGAGACATACTATTACATAGGCATTTGGTGTACTCTTGATGTATACACACTTGTCGCACTCATTGATCCTGAAGTCGTTTGACATCATTACCTGATCAAACTTTAAATGACATTGTTTGGGTGCTTGTTTAAGTCCGTACAGAGACTTAACAAGTCTACACACTTTCCTTTCTTGTCCTGGAACGACGAACCCTTCGGGTTGTTCCAATAAATCTCTTCCTCTAACTCACCATTAAGAAAGGCAGACTTTACATCCATTTGATGGATTTCTAAATCATAGACTGCAGCAATGGCTACTAGCATCCTTATGGAAGTGATCCTAGTAACTGGTGAGTAGGTGTCAATGAAGTCAAAGCCTTCTTTCTGTCTGTAGGCTTTGGCTACTAACCTGGCTTTATACTTTCCAATAGACCCATCCTCTTTCAGTTTCTTCTTGAAAATCCACTTGCAACCAAATGGTTTACTCCCAGGTGGAAGGTCAACCAACTCCCAAATGTGATTTTGAAGAATCGAGTCTATCTCACTGTTAATTGCCTCTTTCCAGAATGGAGCTTCTGGAGTTGACATAGCCTCGGAAAAATTCCTTGGCTCATTTTCTACCATATAGGTTAGAAAATCTGGTCCAAAAGACGTCAGTATTTTGGCTCGTTTGCTTTGACGAGGTTCCTCAGTCTCTTGAGGAGTTGTCTCACGCACTCGCTTACTAGTGCTAGCTTCTTCACTGTCTTTGTCTTTCTTTGGAAAGACATTTTCAAAGAACACTGCATTCTTCGATTCCATGACAACATTTTCATGTATCTCAGGAATGTCCGATTTGTGCACTAAGAAACGATATGCACTGTTGTTCGTTGCATAGCCGATGAATATACAATCAACTGTTTTAGGCCCGATTCTCACTTGTCTTGGTTTAGGTACAGCAACCTTCGCCAGACACCCCCACACTTTCAAGTGTTTGTAACTAGGCTTATAACCTTTCCAAAGTTCATATGGGGTTTTATCTGTCTTCTTGGACGGAATCCTATTTAAAATGACGTTGGCGGAGAGAATTGCTTTCCCTCACAAGTTCTGAGGTAAACCCGAACTTATCAACATAGCATTCATCATCTCCTTTAGAGTGCGGTTTTTGCGTTCTGCAATACCATTCGATTGAGGTGAATATGGTGCAGTCGTTTGGTGAATAATGCCATGTTCTGAACAGAATTCATTAAACGATTTGTCATACTCTCCGCCTCTATCACTTCGAATTATTTTAATTCGTTTGCTAAGTTGATTCTCAACTTCATTCTTATAATCTTTGAAAGCATCAATGGCCTCATCTTTGCTACTTAACAAATAAACATAACAGTATCTAGTGCAATCGTCGATAAAAGTTACAAAGTACTTTTTACCTCCTCTTGTTTGCACAAACTTTAAACCACACAAGTTTGTATGAATTAAATCCAACGATTCAGTGTTCCGTTCTGTTGAAGTAAATGGCGCTTTTGTCAATTTTGCTTCAACACATATTTGGCATTTTTGTTTATTACTAAAGTCCAGTTTGGGCAATAAGTCAAGATTAATCATTCGTTGTATTGACTTGTAATTAACATGTCTCAAACGAAAATACCATAAACAAGAAGACTCAAGCATGTAAGCAGAAGAGGAAACAATTTTATTAGCCTCAGTGGACGCAACTTTCTTGGGTACAATCGTCATAACATTTAACTTAAACATGTTATCAGTAAGGTACCCCTTTCCCAAATACACGCCATTCTGAGAAAGTGTAAATTTCTTTGCCTCAAAAACAAGCTTGAATCCATGAGTAACTAGCAGGCGCCAGAAACCAAGTTTTTCCTGATATCAGAAACATGCAACACATTTTGCAGGGTCAGCTCCCTTCCTGAGGTCAGTTTCAGGATCACCTTGTCCGATCCTTCGATCTTCGAGCTGTCGGAGTTTCCCATGAAAAGTTGTTCGTTGTTTGTCGTGGGTACATATTCTCTGAACATTGCCCTGTTCGCACAAACATGTCGAGTGGCCCCTGTGTCCACCCACCATTCACGCGGGTTCCCCACTGCGTTGCATTCGGTCACCACTGCGCAGAGATTCAAGTCTTCCATTGCGCCGACCAGATTTGCTTTTGCTTTATTTTGATTCTGATTCTTTTTGGGCTTTCGGCAGTCGCTGCTCCGGTGTCCTGGTTTCCCACAGTTATAACACTTACCTGTGAACTTCTTTGCAATTTCCTTGCCCTTACCGTTCACGCCCAAAGTGTTATTTTTCTTTTTGTTCTTCGTCTCAACAACATGAGCCTTGGCTTGACCAGACGAAGTGGTTGGATTTTTTTCATCATGACGATTGTCCTCTTCAATTCGAAGACGGCCAATCAAATCCTCCATCTTCATTTTCTTTCGCTTGTGTTTGAGATAGTTCTTAAATTCCCTCCACGAAGGAGGCAGCTTCTCAATCACAGCCACAACCTAGAAAGATTCACTGAGCGTCATGCCCTCCTCTTCCATCTCAGATACCAACATCTGTATTTCCTCAACCTGCGAAATTACAGTTTTGGAATCTAGCATTTTATAGTCGAGAAATTTCCCAACTATTAACTTTTTCGTGCCAGCATCTTCTGTGCGATACTTTTTATCTAAAGCCAACCACAAAGCTTTTGCAGTTTTATATATACAAAACACGTCATAGATAGTATTATCTAGGCAACTCAGAATCAAATTTAAACAACAAAAATTTGTATACGCCCAAGCTTCAGCACCCAAGGAGTTCTACATATTCTGTTGTTGATCCTCCACAGATTCAACCACAGGTGGATCCTTGCTTAGCATTCTGGCCAATCCCAGCGCCATGAGATAGAACAGTATCTTTTGCTGTCATCTCTTAAAGAAACTGCCATCAAACTTTTTCGGCTCTCCACGTGAGCAGCTGTGGCAGCTGGATTTATCTGAGACCCTCTAGTAGGCGCCAACAGAACCATGTTGAACGGCGCACCGGCAGCAAAATTGTTTGCCCCGTCAGGTGCGAACACGGAGTGAGCACCATTAAAGCCTTGAACAGAGTTTGAGCTTTCGTTTTCCATTCCTGTTCAGTTCGATCAAAACGTATAGATCAGATTAGAATCAGATTTAAAAAATGAGTACAAGTAGACTGCAAATCAGTATGAACACTGCTTTGCGTAAATAAAAAACGGTACAGAAGTAATTGAATTCAATACGTCTTAAGATTGTTGGAAACAATCAATCCTGTACCAAGACGCAAACGTACAGTGTGTGCGTATGAAACAGTAAATTAACGCGATCCCGGGGCGAGTCGAGGACTCTGTCCTTAAGACGTATTGTTCCGGTATACTGTGCCTAACCGGCGTTAGCAGCCGTCTCCCAGGATACAACGGGTACCTGTTCGGTTGAGCGGCACTGCTGAACTTGAACTACTTCGTACCTTCGGATGTCCTGACTTCTCCTGGACGTGATGCAAAACTCGAATGCTATGAATGATGTATGCTACGAATGCTAGAGCAAGTGTGTGTCTAGAATGCACACCCCTTGCCCTGTTTATATAGGGGAGTCGGTTAAAAGTCGGTTTTCCCAGATGGAATCGTGACCGTCGGATCATAACCGTAGATCGATTATAGCCGTCAGATTAAAACCTCCAATCGGTTATGGAAGGTTTAAATCTCAGCCTTTAGATTGAAAACCGATTCGTAGGATTAAATTTGGAACGTTAGATGGAAACCACATTCGGTTAGGCGGTTAGGTCAGTTTAAATCTCGGCCATTAGATTAAAGCTGCCTTTTCCGCCACCATTAGATCAAAACCGATTGATCTTATCACATACCGTTTGAAAATTCTGTCCACTGTCCAGCTTCGATCGATCACATCGATCGATCGAAGTGACGTCGATCGATCGATGTGATCGATCGATGTACGTCAGAATGTCCATAAACTTTCTGTCCAGCTTCGATCGATTACATCGATCGATCGATGTTATCGATCGATGTCAGGCAGAATGATCTTGAAGCTTTCTGTCCGGCTTCGATCAATGACATCGATCGATCGAAGTGACATCGATCGATCGATGTGATCGATCGATGTACATCAGAAACTTCTCACGCCCGAAGGGCACACCTAAAGTGTCCAATGTGATGTTCCTCCATCAGGGTGATGTGGCTTCCTAAGAATAGGACACGTCACCCATTAACAATGTTTTCCATCCACTTTGAGCATTAATTTCTCATTCACCCGGTATCGCAATTGAGTGATTCCAAAGCCTAAAATTAACTACTCGTCACTTAGATAATTAAGGACCCATTTGTTTTCGATTTTCATTATCGGAAACTTATCATAATTAAGCTCAGAGCATGTTGCTCAACCAAGTTTTGCAACCTTCCTTAACGGGCCAAAGCCCAACCTTTTAACCCCAAACTTTTAATTCTCCAACATATATATATATATATATATATATATATATATATATATATATATAAGTATTGTTTCTAAAACATTGACATACATGATCAAACATCTAGTTAAAAGAACATTATACGTAAGACTATAATATCAAAGTATTTAACATAATTTCCTTGAAAGTCAGTACTGAATGATGCGATGACTATTTTGACGAAAGTGTATGCTGAAAGACTTTAACAATTTGATTTTAAATGATAGTTTTTAAGCTATATTTTTAATCACTTATGATGATATTTTTAAGACATACGAGTATTAATTTAATGAACAATGTTGTATACATTTGCTTTGCCGAAGGCCAAATCTTAATCCAATATGCCATGCAAAATGGTCCTTTAGTTTCCCTTTCTTGGAAGTCATGCTTGAATTCGTACCCTTGCATTATAATCATTTTTTCTTTTTGTTCTTGCTTGTAACAAATTTAAGAGCCATTTTGCTTTCATTTAGGTTACTTATACACCGGAGTCTCACTGGAAACAGACTCTCTATCCTTTAGGATAGAGATATTGTCTGCCTACTACTTATCCTCCCCAGACCCTAATGATAGCTTTTGTTGTCGTTGGAATATAGGATGACGATGATGATTAGGCTACTTATCCTGAGATTAATATCGGCAATCCAATTTGGCGTCCAAATTATTGGAGTGGTCCTAAAATCAAAACCCCTTCTTATGGGCAATCAAAAGATTGACCATATAATAGAGTCGAGTAAAAACCCTAGACCTCAACCAACATGGTTGGCGTGGTAGTTCAGCACCTCATCTTTTAAGCATGTGGTTGGGGGTTCGATCCCCGCTCATGTGAATAGAGCAAACCATTTGGTCAGTCCCCTACCACTTCGTGTGCTGACCGCAGAGACGGAGGATTAGTCTTCTGGCTTTCGGCTGGGAGGATACCTCGCGGCAACATTAAAAAAAACCCTAGACCTCCTAATAAGAATGGAAACCAGAGAACGAAAAGTCCGCCATATATTGTCAGCTATGACTCAAAGTTAACATAAAACAACAATTTGTTTATTACACCTAGGGTTCGTTTTAATGAGAATAAAAATCAAACTTCGACAACTAGATATAATATAAATATAGACCTAATTAAGTATTACATGTCAACTTGTATTAATCATTTTTTGATCAGCGATCACAAAACTCGAAAATGTTGCAAAATGATATATTTTCCTCAGCCTAAGAAAAGAATGGTTTATGATTCAACCATATGATGCAAGCCTGCAACATAGTTTTCTTGATCCATATAGTGAGGAGGTTCGACTGGATTAGGCCAATCGTTTGGCTTAGTTTATAAATAAATTTCTTCACTAGTACGCTAATAACTCATATGCCTATTATTATTTCATCTACATTGATACATGTAGAGCTGTGGATTTTACTGGAAGCAAACTTTCTATCTTTTAGAATGGATGTATCGTTTGTTTGCCTCTTACCTTCCCTAGACTCTAGCGGTAGCTATTGCTGTCGTTAGGATATATTGAATATGCTTGTTGTTGTATGTTAAACTAAAGGGTGACATATAAAACATAAAGTCTAAAGTTTGAAATCTGAAATCTGAAATTTGAATATGGAATATGTGGAAGTTGTAAATCATAAACGCTCGCAACACTGAACGTATCAGATGTGTCCCAGCATATCGAAGCGATGTATCATTTAGTAATAATGATTACAAATTAACCATTTATCGTTTGTAAATATATTTATCAAACTTAAACTAGCTCATCCAAAAAAGAAAACGAAGTGATTATCTATTAAATGTCGTTAAATTATTAAGCTTTTCCTTCACCAAGTAATAGTCCGTAATAATTAATTTGATGAAATAAAATTTAGTTAAAGTTGCGGTATACTAGTAAAATATGCAATTTTGATAGAAGAGAACCTTTAAGTTTGTAAAGTACGGGGCTCCGTTGACTGGATCTGGTCCATTTGGGTTGGGTTGGGCTTGGCTTAGACATATACTCAAAGCTCTTTATTTTCTGATAAAAAAAATTAGTTTTGTTTCTTAAAATTATTGAAAGTTATGATGCATCTCATAAAATCCAGTTTTGAGTTCGTGTATAATTTGATTGATGAGAGAATGATGAGGTCAAATGAGTGTAATTGCAAAAAGAGGATGTGTTGTGGGATAGAGTGAGAGAAAGCACGTTTGTGGTGTTTGCACGACTTTATTGTCAGCCTATTTGCCTTGTAATCATTTTTAATATGTTTTAGAGTCATTTTAGAGGTTTTTAGATATTAAAAACGTTTGTTAGAAGATAGGAAAATAGAATTTTCAAATTTGGAAAAAAGCCTATTTTTTAGGGTTTTCACAAGATGACTCTATCTTGGTATTTTGGCAGGTGATTCAAAATGCTATGGAATCCGGGCTACAACTCTCCGAAACTTTATTGAAAAATTCGGCCTCTAGATGACCGAGATTACGCGTGAAAGATCGGACAGTTGCTGAAGTGTTAGATTTCAAGTGAAAGTCTTATATTTTCCTATGTAAATTAGGGTTAGCCTAGTATAGATTGCAAGTAGGGTTGCACAGCCGCCTTGATTATGAGACTTGAATAAAAATTTGATACAATTTTGGCCAAGGCTGCCCAACAAGATTTTCTCTGTGTTTCTTTTGATTTTTGATCAAAAATTAGATTTTATATTAACGTCTTGAGCAAAATGAATCGTATCCTACCAAATTGGAGACACGTATCAGGGGTGAATCGTCGCTCTTGGATCATGAACAAGCTACAAGGTGTGGATATGGCTTGGTCCAAACAGGAGACATACGACCAAAGGTGGATTTGTTCCGTTCTTGTCACCGAACAAGACATCTTGCAGAAGACTCAGTTATAACGAGGAAAGATCCAAACTTCTGCGTCGCATCATTGACTTTCCGAAAACGGAGTTGTTCTGCTATATTTTTTTAAATCACAATAATGAATAAAAGATAGAAACATTAGGCAAGTCTCTTATTTAGAATTTAAGGTTTAGGGTTTAAGGTTTATAAAAGTTTCTTATTTCAAACAAATCTATCCTCATTTATGATTTTGAATTGCTTGACAAAATTGGACAGTAAAATTAAATGGAGTAAAAGTTTTGCAGGCACCCAAAAAAAAGTTTTCTACGGATGAAAATGTACATCCGTGTTTCGACCTTGGAATTACAGATACGTAAATCTCTCTGGTGACCTTAACAAGTCTAGTACGTACCAAGAATTTCCATCTGCAAAATTGCCCAATATTTGCAAGATTTTTATTTCCTTGAAATTATTTTCTTTTTATTTTTCATAAAATAAGATTCTTTTGCAAAACAGAAAATACGATTCTTGAATCCTTTTTTCTAGTACGTACAATCTTCAAATTAGCAAATTCAGTTAAATTTTCAAATCTTGAGCATGTCTTTGTGAAAGATTTATCAAGGAAGGTGGTTTCAATTCACACTTTACATGTACATTGAGTACTTGACTATATAGGGTTTACAGTACCCAGCTATATGGGGTTTATAGCAAGGAATTTAGATACAAGTAGGAATGTTTGTTACAACAAAAATAACAACAAGATAGTAACAATTGTTGTTAATCTAGCTAAACTAGTTAGTTGAGATTTAAATGAAAGTTATTTGTTGAAACCGCCTGGAGGAAGAAGACCCACGCACGGCTACCCGGATGGCATGGCCGTCTTCTCCTTAACACGCCCCTGCAAGATGGCGGTTCCGTCGGAAACGCCAATCTTGGACCTTAGAAACTCAAAACGATCCTTTGGAAGTGGCTTAGTGAGGGCGTCCGCAATTTGATTTGTTGTTGAAACATGGGCAACCGAAAGTGATCCAGTAGCAACCTTTTTCACGCACAAAGTGATAATCAAGAGCAAGATGTTTCATGCGACTATGAAATACAGGATTAACACATAAGTAAGTAGCGCTTAAATTATCACAGTAGATGGTTGGAGCTTTCGGAAGTGGAACGCCAAGTTCATGAAGGAGATTGGAGACCCATGTGACATCAGAAGCAGCAGATACAACGGCACGATACTCAGCTTCAGTAGAAGAACGGACGATAGTGCGTTGTTTCTTGGAGCACCAAGAGATGGGATTGACGCCAAAAAATAGAACAAAAGCAGTATTGGAGCGGTAAGAATCATGATCACCTGCCCAATCAGCATCAGAAAAGGCTCGAAGAGTGAATGGTTGATGGCGTTGAAGCATAAGGCCATGATGAACAGCGTGCTTGAGATAACGAAGAAGACGTTTGGTGGCTGTCCAGTGTGTTTGAGTTGGCGCATGCATAAATTGTGCTAATTTGTTCACGGCAAAGGCTATATCAGGCCGCGTGAGCTGAAGGTACTGAAGGCCACCAATAAGACTACGATATTGAGATGCATCAGCAGATGGTGAGCCATCCTGAAGGATTAAGCGGCCAGTGACGGACATAGGAGTGGTAGCATCCTTAATGCCTGCAAGATGAAATTTATCAAGTAGATCACGAATATACTTGCTTTGAGATAGATAAAGACCTTCGGAAGTGAACACCGCCTCAATGCCTAAGAAATAATTTAGTGGTCCCAAGTCCTTGAGAGAAAACCGAGCTCCTAAAGAATCAACAAATTTGCGAATGGCAGTAGAGCAATTTCCTGTAACAACCAAATCATCAACTTATACAAGAAAATAAATAACAGTACTACCGCAACGATATACAAAGAGAGACATGTCTAGCTGAGAATTGGTAAACCCATACTGTAAAAGAAAGACTTTCAACTCAGTATACCAAGCGTGTAGAGCTTGTTTTAACCCATAGAGCACACGCTTAAGATGACACACATGTGGTGAAAAAGCCGGGTCATTAAAACCAGGAGGTTGAGTCATATAAACATCTTCAGTTAAATGGCCATTGAGAAATGCATTGTTAACATCCTGATGTGAAATGGACCAGCCATGACAAAGAGCAACAGAGAGAACTACATGCACAATCGTGGGTTTAACAACTGGACTAAATGTATCATGATAATCAATACCAGGACATTGATGAAACCCCTTGGCGACCAAACGGGCCTTGTAACAAGCAATGGAGCCATCAGGATGACGCTTGACACGAAAGACTCATTTACAACCAACAATATTATGACCTTGAGGTGGAAGAACAAGGACCCATGTGTCATTACGAGCAAGAGCAGTAAGCTTGTCATCCATCGCAACACACCACTTAGGATCACCAAGTGCTTGTTTAACTGTGGTGGGTTCAAGAGATGGAGGAAGAGGGTGTTTAGTGGTGTGGAACAAAGTGACATAGTCAGGATATTGCTTGGGACGGGACACGTTATTACGCGCATGAGTAACCATGGGATGAGGAGGGGGAGGGGGGAGGAAGTAGCGGCCAGCTCATAAGATGGCACAAGAGGCATAGGCGGGGGAGACAGAGCATCAGAAGGGGACGGAGCTGGGGTTGGGAAATTAGAAGATTGGAGAAGCGAATGTGAGGAGCCATACCTGGGGTGCATAGGACTTGCGCCAGGCGGAGGAGGATGCGGAGCAGCCATGGGTGCTGCAGGTACAATTTTGACTGGTGGTTGTAGCTCAGCAAGCGCAGGGGAGCATGCAACCCAGGTAGAAGAATCTGCAGAAGACTCAACAGAAGACGAGGTAGATGTAAAGGGAAATTGATGTTCGACAAACTGCACATGTCGTGAAAGATAAAGCCGATTAGACAATATGTCAAGACACTTATATGCATGATGAGTATTAGAATAACCAACAAAAACACAAGGCTTGGAACAAGGGGCAAGTTTATGTTCAGAGTAGGGGCGAAGCCACGGAAAGTAGAGGCATCCAAATGCACGTAGGGCATGGTAGCTAGGAGGTTTGGAGAACAAGGACTCATAAGGCATTTTGTTGTGGAGAATTTGTGTAGGCATACGATTGATGAGATAAACTGCTGTATGGAATGCATATGACCAAAACTTAGCAGGTAAAGACGAATAATGAAGGAGAGTTAACCCAGTTTCTACCATATGACGATGTTTGCGTTCAGCAGAACCAACATGTTCAGGAGTGTACCAAGGTGAGATACGATGTTGGACGCCTTCAGACTCAAAAAAGGATTTAAGACCCTTGTACTCAGTACCCCCATCGGTATAAAATGTAACGAGAGAGCGATGAAAATATTTCTCAACCATTCGTTTGTACTTAGAAAAAATAGTAGAAACATCAGTTTTTCAGGACACGGGAAATAACCAGACATATTTAGTATAGTAATCAATGAATAGGATTTAATAATGAAAACCATCAATAGATTCAACAGGAGAAGGTCTCCACATATCTGTGTACACTAAATCAAGTGGTCCACGACTATCTACCGACGAGCTGTGAAAAGGCAGTTTGTGACTCTTATTGCTAAGACGTGACTCACAAAAAAACTTCTCAATCGAAGTATCAAAAGAACCAGACAGATTATTATTCTGACGTAGAAACTGGAAGACACGTGATGAAGGGTGGCCAAGACGATGATGCCACGTGGACATGGCCGACTTTGTGCTAACAAGAGCTTGCATAGCCGTAGGACTGGGTAGAGACGAGGGGTTAGAGTGATGCGAGGCCACAGATGGTAACACATCCCATTCGTAGAGATCATTCTTGGTCCGCCCGTGAGCAAGCTGCGCCCCCGTCTTGAGATCCTTAACAACAAACGAAAATGGAAAGAATTCAATAGAGGTATATTTATGTTGACAAAATTTGGATACAGAAATTAAGTTTTTAGATAACAACGGAACATGTAAGACATCAGACAAAAGGAAAGATTTAGATGAAGAAGGGAGAACAGAGGAACCGGTATTGGTGATGGTGAGTCATGTGCCATCGTCTAGAAGAACATCGTCAGAGCCCTCATAAGATTGGTGATGGGAGAGAGTGTTTAGATCATTGGTAACATGGTGCGATGCGCCGGAGTCAAGGATCCAGTTGGGCCGTGTAGTACGTGGTGTGGTGAGATGAATTTCGGGCTGCTATAATGACCGGTTGAGGGAGTAGCACTGCCTTGCTGTGTGTCTTCGCTTCTGACAGAACTGACAGGTCACCCCAGGCTATGATGCATGCCGAGGGTTTCTGGAGCCGGACGCGGACGGGTTCGCATTAAAGGACACGAACCGGCTGCATGCGGTGGTTCGAAGTAGATTTCCCAGGGAATGTTCGGTTATTGCCCTGGCGAGACCCGCCTTGATAGTTGTTGGGATGACCATCTCGGATCTTTTTAAGCTGAGTAGCATGAACAGTGATAGAAGAACCATTACGATTTTCTTCACGCTTAAGAAAGGTTTCATGCTCAACTAATTTATCATGAAGTTCTTCAAAGGTGATTGGAGTCTCACGAGCTCGAATAGCAGCAGCTATTTCGCGGAAGTTGTTGCTGAGCCCATTGAGCACGAAAATAGTGAGATCATCATCACTGAGATGAGTGTCAACGAGGGCTAACTCATCTGCAATGCTCTTAATGCTTTGAAGATAATCTGCAACTGACTGGTTGTCACATGTAATATTGGTGAGTCTTTCCTTGAGATTCATTATGCGGGATCGAGACTTATTCGCATACAACTTGTGAAGCTTTGTCCAAACATCACGCGAGGTGGAGGCCATGGCAATTAACGGGACCACGGTTTCTGAGATTGATGCAAGCAGAGCATGAAGCAGCATCTTGTCTTGTCTAACCCAGATAGCATAATCTGGATTAAGCTGCGCAGTACCATCCTTGTCGCATGTGTGGCGTGGCGGGCATGGTCTACTTTCATCAAGAAACCCCATGAGATCATACCCATAGAGTAAGGCGTCGAACTGAGCTTTCCAAGAAGGAAAGTTGTTCTTGTTGAGCTTGAGGGGTAATTGTGCTGCAACATTAATAGCTATGACTCCATCAAAAGAGCCATGCTTGGTGGTCGAACCGTCTGTCATACCGAAGAGAAAAATGAGGCAGGATCGAAAAACTCATTCGAGTAAAAAACGCTCTGATACCATGAAAGATTTATCAAGGAAGGTGTATTCAATTCACACTTTACATGTACATTGAGTACTTGACTATATAGGGTTTACAGCACCCGGCTATATGGGGTTTACAGCAAGGAATTTAGATACAAGCAGGAATGTTGGTTACAACACAAATAACAACAAGATAGTAACAATATTTGTTAATCTAGCTAAACTAGTTAGTTGAGATTTAAATGAAAGTTATTTGTTGAAACCGCCTGGAGGAAGAAGACCCACGGACGGCTACCCGGATGGCATGGCCGTCTTCTCCTTAACACTTTGAATCAAAAGTTTGATGAAAATGTCCAAAGGAAATGACATGTTATAATTAAATCCTTTGAATCTCTTAAAATTACAAAATCATCCATCACGTTTGAGAATTTGACTATATTATCAAACCTATGGGTGACAAACCTATTGAGTTTAGACACGTGGGTTGACATGTTTTAAAAGACAAACCTGAACTAGACCTATCATGCAAACATATCGAGTTGTTTACCCACCAATCGGAGATTTTTGGAATTGGCGGGTCCGTTCGGATTTGAAGGTTTGAATTGACATGTTACTTTTGATTTGATTAGTAGGGTTTATGATAGGTTTGATAGGTTTGTCAGGTCAACTCACTAGTTAGACGGATTAGACCTGATTCTGAGTTGAACTTGTAACATTCAATCCTAAACTCGTAAAAAATAGGTATAGTTTGTGATAGGTAGGCATGTTGTGCCAAAAATTCCATGTTCTAATCAAACCTCCAAAGGCAAAAGATGTTGTTTTCAAAACAGCCCTAGTATAAAAATATACGCCACACTTTTGTTATGAATAGTGTGCATAAAAATGTTACGAATAATGACTCTGTAACATTTTGTTTCTCATAGAATGCGTCAGGTGATGTGTTTGCTCTAGAAAAAGTTGAAGTTCTTTTCATATACAAGAAAATGATTGAGTTCCAAAACTAAAAATCATAATTCTCGAACGAGTAATCGAAAAGATTATAGAGCATCCTCCGATCTGCAATCGCAATGGCCTTCAGGTAGTTATGCTAGTAAAGGCTTGAAGAGAGTATAAAGTGATAGGGAGTAGAGAGTTTGCAAACCTTCACTTGATGTGGGAATAAACTTTGTATAGAAGAAGAACCCTCGTTGTAGTAGGAGTCTAAGATCGTGATAATCTTAAAGTTGCGGCATAATTTGTCTTCTTTTTTCTACTATATCTAAGAGATGATAACTCTTTTTTATAAAGGATTTTCATGAAGAAGGTATACCTGGCTCTGGACTCTATCACCTTGATCATTATTATATCTGAAAAAGGACATACCGACCTTTATTAGTTCAAAAGGAGAAGGATCATATCAATCACAAGTCAACAGCTTGGACTCGGAGATCTTGCTACGTCGTAGAGCTTTTGAGTCCAAGAACATGACCTATTTGTCTGGGTGATTACTCTTGGTGTATTCTAGCCTATCTAAGAGGTCACTTTTGGGGTCCGGATCATTTGACAGCCGGCTCTCTCGCCCTCTTTGTGACCGTCCGCTAAGTGACAGTACGGAGGGGTGGTGAGACTGGATAGGGGTCACCCCCAGACTGCCACATGGCGGACGGTCCTTTGTTACCGTCCCACATGGGGGGTCAGGAAATCCCACTCCCACTTTAATTTGGAGGCTCTAGGACTTCCGAGACACTAGAATTTGCTCTAGGAACCTTATAGGACCAAATTGAGCAAAGTCTAACTCACACAGTATACAAATAGATCCATCAACTTTGATTGTGGATATAAGGTAAAAGTTACAATTTGATTGATGTTGACCAATAATTAAAAATAAAGAGAGCGAATTGCATATCGTCATTCTTCCTGGTTGGTCTAATATTATTTATTATTTTATTTATAGATTATAATTTTATGGTAAATTAAAATGCTCTTTTGTTTTAGAAAGAAAATCTAAGAGTTATCACAAAAGTTATAAATTAACGTAGAACTTGTCCTATAATTATCTTCATTTTTGGGCTATATATAAATTTAGGTAATGTAGTTTAAATATTGGTTTATCATATGACACATAATGAATCTGTTTTATTATACATAGAAAATGCACTCATTGTGGTGGATCACATGAGTCGGGTGCATTTGAACCGAGCCCATATATGCAGTTCGACCCAAACTTGAGACCATAAATAAATTAGTCTGAAAGTAACGTGATATTTTAGTTTGTTAAGCACACTTTTCCTAACGTTAAAAGGTGAGGAAACACGCAAATTGTACTTTAATTTCCATTAAGTGATGATTCTTAGAGCAAATGGGCAGTTTATATCCCCACTTTCATTAAGTGATGATTTAGAATGCGTAAACAACATTGTTTGAAGTGAGGGTAGGCTTTGGAACAACTGGTAAAGTTGCTGTTTTGTGACTTTGATATCACGGGTTCGAGCTACAGAACAGTTTATTACACAAAAAAATAAGGATGCGTACATCAAATCGCGAAGAGATCCGGCACCTTTCTAAACTATGCGTTCTTTAAACATCGTTGTTTGAAGTACCAAAATTGCCAAATTAAGTCAGAGGAGCAATGACTTTAGAGTTGAAATATACTTTTGAGCTAGGGGGAAAAAGCAGACACGAAAAGTAAATATTAGAAGAAAAGTCGAGGAAACTGCATAATATTACTACAATTTCTGCCTTTGGGAGAAACAAGGAAAAAGAAAAGGAGAAAAAAGGACCATATATATATATATATATATATATATATATATATATATATATATATATATATATATATATATATATCTGTGTGTGTGTATGTATTGTTGGAGAATTTAAGGTTTGAGCTTTGGCCCATCGTTGGAGATTGGAAGATTTGGGCTTTGGCCCGCTAATGATGTTGCAAAACTTGGTTGAGCAACGTACTTTGAGCTTAATGAGTTTCCGATAATGAAATCGAAAACTAATGAATCCCTAATTATCTACTTAACGAGTAGTTAATGTTAGGATGTTGGAATCACTCAATTATGGTATTGGGTGAATGTGAAATTAATGCTCAAAGTGGATGGAAAATGTTGTGGATGGGTGACGTGTCACCCTTATGGAGGAATACCACGTTGGATGTGTCCATGTGGTGTAAAAGAGCTTCTGACGGACATCGATCGATGACATCGATCGATCGATGTCACTTCGATCGATCGATGTCATCGATCGAAGTTGATCAGAGAGCTTCGATGTTTCTGTCTCACATCAGTCGATCACTTCGATCGATCGATGTATCGATCGAAGTTGGACAGAAAGGTGAGGAACGATTCTGACGTACATCGATCGATACATCGATCGATCGATGTATACATCGATCGATCGGTGTGATCGATCGATGTCATCCTGCGGGCAGAAAACTTTTTATTTGAGTTGTTATGTTTCGAATATGAAACTAACACTATCCTCCTGTTTAAAATAAGATCAACCTGTTTTGATCTAACGGTGGTGGGGAGGCAGCTTTGATCTAACGGCCGGGATTTAAACTGTCTTAACTGCTTAAACGAATATGGTTTCCATCTAACGGTCCAGGTTTAAACCTGCTAATCTATCTTCGATATAAAGGCTGAGATTAAACCTTCCTAATCTAGATAGGAGGTTTTAATCTAACGGTCTAAATCAAACTTCGGTTTTGATCCAACGGCCACGGTACCTTGTTCTCTAACCGACTCCCCTATATAAAGAGGGCAAAGGGGTGCATTCATTCATAACATTTTTCCAAGCTTTCATAGCATACTAAGTTCGTAGCATCCGAGTCTTGCATATCGTCCGGGAGAAGTCAGGACATTTGAAGGTTCGAAGTAGTTCAAGTTCAGCAGTGCCGCTCAACTGAACAGGTACCCGTTGTATCCTGGGAGACGATTGCTCACACCGGTTGGGCACAGTATACCAGAGCAATACGTCTTAAGGACAGAGTCCTCGACTTGCCCCGGGTTTGATTTATTTTATTTTGCTGTTTCATATGCACACATTGTACGACTGCGTCTTGGTACAGGATTGATTGTCTCCAACAATCTTAAGACGTATTTCAATTCAATTAATTTCTGTACCGTTTTTAATTTGCGCATAAGCAGTTTTGTACTGATTTGCAGTCTACTTCTACTCCTTTCTTAAATCTGATTCTGTTCTGATCTATTCGTTTTGATCAACTGAACAGCAATCTGATGGAGAACGCAAGCTCAGGCTCCGTTCATGGCGCAGACATTCAAAGCTCTGCTCCAATGGCACCAACTGCTGGGATGCCAAGACATGCTCCTCCTGCGCAGGGTCCTGCAGTGGCCCAAGTGGAGAAACCGGAGAAGTTCGGTGGAAGCTTCTTCAAGCGTTGGCAGCAGAAGATGATGTTCTTCTTGACTGCTATGGGGTTGGCTACTTTCCTGACTGAGGACCCGCCTATAGTGGATCTGCTGGAGGACCAAACCCAGAATATGCAAAACCAACATTTTATTGAAACTTGGAATTTCAACAATTATGTTTGTTTGAGCCATATTCTGAGTTGTTTGGACAACTCCTTGTATGGTTTATACTGCACGTATAAAACCGCAAAGTCTTTGTGGCAGGCTTTAGAAAAGAAATACCGTACGGAAGATACCGACACTAAGAAATTTATTGTCTACAAATTCCTGGATTTCAAAATGACAGATTCTCGCACTGTTGTTTCTTAAGTTGAGGAACTTCAGACGTTGATTGCCGAGATGGAAGAGGAGGGCATGTTGCTCAGTGAATCTTTTGTCGTGGCAGCAGTGATTGAGAAGCTACCTCTTTCGTGGAGGGAATTCAGAAGCTATCTCAAACACAAGAGAAAGGAGATGACATTGGAAGATCTGATTGTTCGCCTCCGCGTTGAGGAGGACAATCGTAGATCTGAAAGAGCGCCATAATCTAGCTCTGGTCAGGTTAAGGCCCATGTTGCAGAGGCCAAGAAAAAGAAAGGCCAACTCGGGGTGAACAAGAAAGGCAAGCAGATCGCCAAGAAGTTCACCGGGAAATGCTACAATTGTGGCATTCAGGGGCATGTCAGCAATGAATGCAGAAAGCCCAAGAAGAAGCAAACCAAGGCAAAGGCGAACATAGTCGATGCATTGGATGATCTAAATCTTTGTGCGGTGGTCTCAGAGCAATGCTGTGGGGAACGTACGTGAGTGGTGGCTTGATACTGGCGCCACTAGACATGTTTGCTCCAGCAGAGAGATGTTCACGGAGTACCAGCCCGGGAACAATGAACAACTTTACATGGGAAACTCGGCCTCCTCGAAGATTGAAGGCGAGGGAAAAGTTGTTCTGAAGCTCACATCAGGGAAGCATCTGACTCTGCAGAATGTGCTGCACATCCCTGATATTCGGAAGAATTTAGTATCTGGATCTTTTCTAGTCATGCATGGTTTTAGACTAGTGTTAGAGTCCAATAAAGTTATTCTTTTGAAAAATGGCATGTATTTGGGGAAGGGGTGCTTGTCGAATAGGATGTTTAATTTGAATGTCATCACTATTGTACCCAAAAGAGATTTGCCCGCAGAGGCTAATAAAATTGCTTCCTCTTCTGCTTACATGCTTGAGTCTTCTTGTTTATGGCATTTTCGTTTGGGACATGTTAATTACAAGTCAATACAACGTATGAGTAATCTTGACTTATTGCCCAAACTAGACTTTAATAATAAAGGAAAATGTCAAATATGTGTTGAAGCGAAGATGGCAAAGGCGCCATTTCCTTCAATAGAAAGGAACACTGAACCTTTGAATTTAATTCATACCGATGTGTGTGATTTAAAATTTGTGCAAACGAGAGGTGGTAGAAAGTATTTTGTAACTTTTATCGACGATTACACACGATATTGTTATGTATATTTGCTAAACAGCAAAAACGAGGCCCTTGATGCTTTCAAGGATTATAAAAATGAAGTTGAGAATCAACTTAGCAAACGAATTAAAACAATTCGTAGTGATAGAGGTGGCGAATATGATACACCGTGTAATGAATTCTGTTCAGAACATGGCATTATTCATCAAACGACTGCAGCATATTCACCTCAATCGAATGGTATTGCTGAACACAAGAACCGTACTCTAAAAGAAATGATGAATGCTATGTTGATAAGTTCGGGTTTACCTCAGAACTTGTGGGGGAAGCAATCCTCTCAGCCAACGTCATTTTAAACAGAATTCCATATAAGAAGATGGATGTAACCCCTTTCGAGCTTTGGAAAGGCTACAAGCCTAGTTACAAATACTTGAAAGTGTGGGGGTGTCTGGCGAAGGTTGCTGTACCGAGACCAAGACAGGTGAAAATTGGGCATAAAACGGTTGATTGCATATTCATCGGTTATGCAACTAACAGTAGTGCATATCGGTTCTTGGTGCACAAGTCGGATATTCCTGACATACATGAAAACGTTGTCATGGAGTCAAGGAATGCAGTGTTCTTTGAAGATGTCTTTCCGAGGAAAGACAAAATTCAAGAAGAAACAAGATTTGGTAAGCGAATGCGTGAGGCGACTCCTCAAGGAGATGAGGAGCTTCGTCAAAGCAAGCGTGTCAGAATGCCAACTTCGTTTGGACCAGATTTTCTAACCTATATGGTAGAAAATGAGCCAAGGAACTTTTCCGAGGCTATGTCTACTCCAGAAGCTCCATTCTGGAAAGAAGCAGTGAATAGTGAAATAAACTTAATTCTTCAAAATCACACTTGGGAGTTGGTTGACCTTCCACCTGGAAGTAAACCACTTGGTTGTAAGTGGGTTTTCAAGAAGAAACTGAAAGAGGATGGGTCTATTGAAAAGTATAAAGCCAGGTTGGTAGCTAAAGGCTATCGACAAAAGGAAGGCTTTGACTTTTTTGACACCTACTCACCAGTGACTAGGATCACTTCTATAAGGGTGCTAGTTGCAATTGCTGCAGTCTATAACTTGGAAATCCATCAGATGGATGTAAAGACTGCGTTTCTGAATGGTGAGTTAGATGGAGAAATCTATATGGAACAACCCGAAGGGTTTGTGGTTCCAGGACAAGAGTCTAAAGTTTGTAGACTCGTTAAATCCTTGTATGGACTTAAGCAAGCGCCCAAACAGTGGCACTTGAAGTTTGATCAAGCTATGTTAGCTAACGGTTTCAAGATCAATGAGTGTGACAAGTGTGTCTACATTAAGAGCACACAGAATGCTTATGTGATAGTGTGTCTCTATGTAGATGACATGCTAATCATGGGAAGTACTCGGGACATAATCTTAAACACAAAGAAGATGTTGACGAGGAACTTCGATATGAAGGACATGGGAGTTGCCAATGTTATTCTAGGAATTAAGATTTCTAGGGTGACTGAGGGGCTCATACTGTCACAAACACACTATATTGAATCAATCCTGAAACGGTTCAATATGGATGATGTGAAACCGGTAAAGACCCCGCTCGACTTAAGTGTGCACTTAAGGAAAAATCGAGGCGAACATGTTGCCCAGTTGAAATATTCTCAGGTAATCGGGAGTCTGATGTACATAACAAATTGTACAAGACCAGACTTAGCTTGTTCAGTAAACAAGTTGAGCAGGTTTACCAGTGATCCAAGTGATGATCATTGGAAAGCTCTTAACAGAGTGATGAGGTATCTGAAATACACAATGTATCTTGGATTACATTATACGAGATATCCAGTAGTGTTGGAAGGATACTGCGATGCAAATTGGATATCAGATAGTAAGGACTCGAAGTCCACCAGTGGGTACGTGTTCACTATTGGTGGTGCTGCTGTGTCGTGGAAATCCACGAAACAAACCTGTATAGCTCGGTCCACTATGGAAGCTGAGTTCATAGCATTGGACAAAGCTGGGAAAGAGGCTGAGTGGCTTCGGAATTTCCTGGAAGATATTCCGTGTTGGCCTAAGCCGATCACTCCTATTAGCATACACTGTGATAGTCAGTCAGCTATAGGACGTGCTCAAAGCAGCATCTATAATGGTAAGTCACGACACATACGTCGAAGATATAACACCATTAAGCAGTTGATCTCTAATGGCGTGATTTCCATAGATTATATAAAATCAATGGAGAATCTTGCGGATCCGCTTACAAAAGGTTTGCCTAGAGATCAGATGTCAAGATTGACAAACGGAATGGGACTGAAGCTCATAATGCATGAATCTTTGTAACGGTAACCCAACCTTGTTGACTGGAGATCCCAGAATCTTGGTTCAATGGGACAACTAAGTTATGAAGATTCAGTTAGCACTTACTCATTCCGTCTGATAAAAGTGCTGTCTGCAGAGAATTGTAGGGTAAGCTAAGGCTTTTAATGATGTCCTATATCTTGATGCGTCAAGTGGAGTATGGCAGAATACTCTTGATAGGAATCACCTATGTAAGTGTGAAGTGGGGCCGCTTCTATGAGAAAGTCTGGGAAGCAAGATTTCTCTAAAACACTTTCTGAAACCAGGTTGTTCATCGCCAAAACGAACACAACTATGAGAACCAAAAGGGTGTTAAAGGAAATATTGTGTGAGTATCGTTGTCTTGGTTCACAACAAAGGCTGACTAGTTCAAGACATCAAGTCACTATTTAGCCGAGTGAATCCGATGGTACATCACTATGAAAGGTTCAAAGCCAGAAGCTACCTCTTCTGATGCAATATTTTCTTGTCTGACTTCCCCTCAGAGTCTGCATATGCATTTGCATTAATTTCCATTCATGTGGGGGATTGTTGGAGAATTTAAGGTTTGGGTTTTGGCCCATCGTTGGAGATTGGAAGATTTGGGCTTTGGCCCGTTAATGATGTTGCAAAACTTGGTTGAGCAACGTACTTTGAGCTTAATGAGTTTCCGATAATGAAATCGAAAACTAATAAATCCCTAATTATCTACTTAACGAGTAGTTAATGTTAGGATGTTGGAATCACTCAATTATGGTATTGGGTGAATGTGAAATTAATGCTCAAAGTGGATGGAAAATGTTGTGGATGGGTGACGTGTCACCCTTATGGAGGAATACCACGTTGGATGTGTCCATGTGGTGTAAAAGAGCTTCTGACGGACATCGATCGATGACATCGATCGATCGATGTCACTTCGATCGATCGATGTCATCGATCGAAGTTGATCAGAGAGCTTCGATGTTTCTGTCTCACATCAGTCGATCATTTCGATCGATCGATGTTGACTTCGATCGATCGATGTATCGATCGAAGTTGGACAGAAAGGTGAGGAACGATTCTGACGTACATCGATCGATACATCGATCGATCGATGTATACATCGATCGATCGGTGTGATCGATCGATGTCATCCTGCGGGCAGAATCCTTTCTATTTGAGTTGTTATGTTTCGAATATGAAACTAACACTATCCTCCTGTTTAAAATAAGATCAACCTGTTTTGATCTAACGGTGGTGGGGAGGCAGCTTTGATCTAACGGCCGGGATTTAAACTGTCTTAACCGCTTAACCGAATATGGTTTCCATCTAACGGTCCAGGTTTAAACCTGCTAATCTATCTTCGATCTAAAGGCTGAGATTAAACCTTCCTAATCTAGATAGGAGGTTTTAATCTAACGGTCTAAATCAAACTTCGGTTTTGATCCAACGGTCACGGTACCTTGTTCTCTAACCGACTCCCCTATATAAAGAGGGCAAAGGGGTGCATTCATTCATAACATTTTTCCAAGATTTCATAGCATACTAAGTTCGTAGCATCCGAGTCTTGCATATCGTCCGGGAGAAGTCAGAACATTCGAAGGTTCGAAGTAGTTCAAGTTCAGCAGTGCCGCTCAACTGAACAGGTACCCGTTGTATCCTGGGAGACGATTGCTCACACCGGTTGGGCACAGTATACCGGAGCAATACGTCTTAAGGACAGAGTCGTCGACTCGCCCCGGGTTTGATTTATTTTATTTTGCTGTTTCATATGCACACATTGTACGACTACGTTTTGGTACAGGATTGATTGTCTCCAACATGTATGTGTATATATATATATGTATGTATATACACACACATAAGACACACATGCCACTGAGTGTAGGAAAAATGTGAGGAAAGAAAACTGCTAACCTAAAAGACCGTAAGGGTAAATTTCAATATATAAGAGAAATGAGAAGCAACTTCTTTTTGGGAGGGCCGTTTTTCCCGCAAGTTGACAGACAGTCATTTGTTTGCCGATCCCTAACCTCCCGTTCAGATCATCTATCAAAGTAATGTGTCAAATTCATACGTAGTTTTATTAAGTGGTAGTTTTATTAAGTGATATACAGCTAACACTAAGTGTGTATGTTTTAACAAAAATATGTAATTTATTACTTTAACACCTTAGTTTGATACTCAATTAATTTTGTTTGGTGATTTTGTTGTCTCAGGTACAAAAACTCAGATTTATTAGAGAACGAAACTGACATTCTGTAAAGCACAGGGATGAGCCGAAGTGTCATCACAGTGATGAGCCGAGATGAAGGGTCGAGATCATCACAGTGATGAGCCGAAGTGTCATCACAGTGATGAGCCGAGATGAGGGCCGAGGTCATCTCAGTGATGAGCCGAAGTGCCATCACATTGATGAGCCGAGATGAAAGGCCGAGGTCATCCCAGTGATGAGTCGAACAGAAGGCCGAACAGAGAGGCCGAGGTCATCACAGTGATGAGCCAAACCGAGATGCCGAGGTCATCACAGTGATGAGCTGAACCGATGAGCTCAACACAGAGATGAGCTCAACACAGATATGAGCTCAACATAGGGATAAGCTCAACACAGAGACGAGCTCAACACAGAGATGAGCTCAACACAGGGATGAGCTCAACACAGAGATGAGCTCAACACAGGGATGAGCTCAACATAGAGATGAGCACAACACAGGGATGAGCTCAACATAGAGATATGAGCTCAACATAGGGATGAGCTCAACATAGAGACGAGCTCAACACAGAGATGAGCTCAACACAGAGATGAGCTCAACACAGGGATGAGCTCAACACGGAGATGAGCTCAACACAGGGATGAGCTCAACATAGCGATGAGCACAACACAGGGATGAGCTCAACATAGGGACCGAGGCGAGTCCAGGACTCTGTCCTTAAGATGAATTGCTCCGGTATAATGTGCCGAACCGAAAATTTGCAAACGTCTCCCAGGATACAACGGCTAACAGTTCATACGAGTGGCACTACTACGCATGAACTCCACGAACCTGACAAATGTTCTGACTTCTCGGATTGATGAAAATGCAGCAGCATTGTATGCAGTATGCAGCAATGGATTATGCAGAATGCTTGTATGCAGTAGGAGAAGAGAAGAAAAATTTCTGTCTCTTCAGAAGCAGTGCACTGCCTCTATTTATAGAGGGAAATCATGGAGGTTACGGCAACCCACGACCGCACTGATCGGCCAGCAACCCCCATGTTCACCACGTACCCACGACGGCCTCAGATCGGCCACTAACCCACGACTTGAATCAGTCAGCTGAAACCAACCGTCAGCTTAATCTGAGCCGTTAGATCGTAGGATTAAATCATAACCGTAGGATCAAGTAAACTATTTTCTGGAAAAATTTAAAAGAGAATTTATCTAAAACGATAAGAATCGGACATGCCACGTGCACGAGACGGCCGGGCGGGCGGCGGCGCACGCGCATGTGGCACTTTCTAGGTCTTTCTTCCGGTCAAAAACTTCTCATGCCCTTAGGGCACATTTAAAGTGTCTCTCCTAGCACTATATTTGGTGGCATTTTTCCTTCAATTTGCCAATGTGGTATATTTACAAAAAGGTGATGTGTCTTCTTCTCATGAAGCCACATCACCAATTTTCCAATTTTCAACTAATTTTTATTCTCATTTTGAGCATTAATTTCTCATTCACCTGGTATCGAAATTGAGTGATTCAAAAGCCTAAATTCATCTACTCATTACGTAGATAATTTAGGATTCATTAGTTTTCATTTTTGATTAACAAAAACTAATCTTAATTAAGCTCAAAGTATGTTGCTAACCAACTTTGGATAAACTCATTTACAAATTTTTCTCCTACATATTTCCATTGATGGATAAGAAGAACAAAAAGCATAATTTCAAAGATCTCACATTTCTTGAGAAAACCATGTGATATTTTTTAAATGTAAATTTCTGATATTGCATTCGGTGCGTAATATCAGAAATGCCATGAAGACAAATAAACCGTGGCTACAATTTTGATCATGTCAAATACATAAGACATGCTAACCCCGCCGGTAATAATAAGACATAAAATCAGGAAGAAAAAAAAATTACATACGAAACGTAGTAGTATACATAATAACATGAAATTGTCTCCTTTCCGCCAGCAAAAGGAGGAATTATCCGGTCTTCAAGCGAAACCATCCAACATCAAATGTATATCATTAGAATCAAGAAGGTGATTCAAGAACATAATCCTCTATTTAGGCCAAGAGACATTCTGTTTAGAATCCAAAACCAGCCACCAGGGCGGTGACAACACCACCAACAAAGGTGGAGACCTCCAGAACCGCCGCGCCACTTGATGGCGACGGTGCTGGGGCCAGATTGTGGACAGCACCCGAAAGAGCTGGTCCACCAGTCGGTGCAGCCCCACCAGCGCCACCCGCTGCTGCAGGTGCAATGTTTTTAGACTCTGCATGAGATGCAGCAGCCGGTGTTGCTGAGACGATAGCGATGATGGCGAAGAAAATTAGTGCAACAAAAGCGATTTGACGAGCCATTTTAGCAGACCCAACTTTTGTTATATGTTGAGGTAGTCGTTGGTGTAGGATATATGCAGCAAATTGTTAATGCAATAGACAAGAAGGTATTGTGTTGGGTGAATAGGAGGCAAGGTGGGAGGAGAGTATATATAGGGAAGATGGAAAGGTGGGGGGGGGGGGGGGGGATGGATAGGAAAGGTTTGAGAGAAACCGAAGAATGAGGAATAACTATGAAAGGTGAGGGGACATGCAAATTTTCAGCATTTTTTTTTTTTTTGACTTGTCATTTTTCAATCCTCTAAATTCATTGGTGTTTTTCATTTCTCTTTTTTCAACAACTCCTATTACTTTGTTTAAGTTTAGGAAATAATCAACACAACACCCAACAAAACGTAGAAAATAATAACACAACTAATGTTATTATTGTTAAAGACATAACAACAATAGACACATATTCACTCAAAATCTTAAGTCAATGACTGATGGTCTCTCATTCTCATATAACATATGTATTTTTTTCACATTAGCCAATATATGACAACAGTTCTCAACGCCCGACCTAGCTAATGCAACAATTGTCACCACCCACCTTTATGGGACAACATAGCTTGATGTGCACACGTGCATGTAATCAATCATCAATGACAAACCACGAATCAGACATAAACCTATGTACTCAGGTGAAGAAGAATGACATTAAATAACTAAATATAAGTGAGACAAGATATGAATCCACATATATTAACATAGCTTTGGTGCTCATATTCATCCAAAATCGTAAGAATGAACGGTTAGTATCTTATCATCACGTGTATTTTTCTGAAATTAGTCAACAGATGCAACATTCTCAATAATAAATTTTAATGTTCCAAATTTTTTTATCACTTATCTAAAATGGTTAACTTTGAAAGGTTGCCCTACACCTCAAAATAAAGATATTTAGTTCTAATATCATGCCCCAACTTTTAAAACGGGGATGAGATCTCATCACTCCCTTTTCCACCGTCCGCCGCATGTCCCTCACCTCTCCTTATACACCTTTTCCTCCATATCCCCTCATCTAACATCATCATCTTTCTCTGCTGCCACGTGACGGACGGTAGAAAAGGGGGTGAAAAAAAGGGATGACGACATCTCATCCCTTTAAAGCGTCATGATCAATCTAAGACAAACATCCATTTGTGTCAGTCCGCTTCAATAAAGAAATGGAATGACTAATCTCATGCCTTTTTTCCCTTCATTCCGTTGATTTTCGACTAAACCAACAAAATCAAAGCACAAAATTAAGGGACGGAGGAGAATTCATCTGCTCCTCCATTACTCATAAAAGGTGATATATAAATCATATAAACAACCGAAGAAACAGTAACAATTCGATCGACCTAACTAGAATATTTTGGCAAGCTAGGAATGAAAACAATTTTTATGGAGAATCTTTTGTATCAAATGATGTAACTTAAAGAATATGTACGCATACTTTTAGGATCATGTATAAGTTTTTTACCCTCATATATTAAGATGAGGTAATGCCGTGTTCATTGGTTAAGAATATCCACATGACTAGTACATATAGGCTCGGCTGATAGCTTAAGCTTAGATTTCTCTAACATTTTAACCCAAAAAAAAAGACAACTGAATCACATTATGGTTATGATCTGTGAAGAGTTGACAAATTATGCTTAGACAACAAGCTAAACCAAGGTCCACAGTAAAACCTGTAAATGGAGTATGCTTACATGCAACACACCTTCACATTTAGTTCTAATTTTGAAAAATCGACTCAGAATCAAGTTTTAAGAGCTGAACAATTATGAGAATTGCTTAAACAATCCCAAACAGCTCTTCTCACAATATTCGAACAGATAATGACTATTTACACTAAAACGAACAAGCATCTTGATTCATTCGAGGAAATTTATGATTGAGTTGCACCTAAATTAGCTTCTCTACAACCAATATTTGAATATCTCCATAAGCAAAATAGAAAACCAAACAACCCGTATTACTCGCCAAACAATAAAAAAAAGACAGAATATAAATCAACAGATGCTACTAACAAGTGTTGGAAAAGTACTTAAAAGTACTTTAAATCTTGTGATCCAACCTTGTATAGTGTTATGTGACCTATTGATAGGAGATTGGATAAAGTTTGGAGTGTTTTATGAAGAATGTAAGGAAATGGGGGCGTTCCAAACACTTTAAGCGCCTAATGTAGGCGTTCGAAGTGTTCTGTAATACTTCCAGACACTTGAAGCGCCTAATGTAGGCGTTCGAAGTGTTCGGGAATACTTCCAGAACACTTCGAACGTCTTGTATAGGCGTTCAATGTCACATGAAGCAGGTTTCGAATGTTGGTCATTATTTCAATCTTTTTCGGCTTACTTCTTATTTTCTACTTGGCATCATTTCTAGGTTCCCTTGACGTCCTCAACTCCATGCTACTGGCAAAGGGGATCCGCTTCCTCTTTTCTAGGCTTGGGTGCTTTGGTCTCCTAGTGGAGGGTCTTCTGGTTCTCGGGGATAATAGCGAGGGCTG